>CM044357.1:84410499-84792999 GCA_024294585.1 Vipera latastei | reverse complement strand
GAGATGTATTATCATTACTAGTTACGTTATCATGGGAGTCCTCAAACACTAGAGGATCAGTATTAACAGTTTCTTGCTCTAACCTATCCCAACCAATGTGCTCAAGGAACTTTGCACTCGCACTGTTATATACATTAGTTGTGCCCCGTTCCCAGAAACGATAGGATCTGTGGTTAGCTTCGTAACCTACGAAGTATAATTGCCTAGCCCTATGTTGACCTTTACTCCTGATTTGTGCAGGAATGTGGACCCAAGCTGGGGTGCCAAACGTGTGCAGATAATCAAGGTTTGGTTTTCTACCATGCCATATTGTATATGGTATTTTACCAGTAGAAGTATTAACAACTAAATTCAGAACATGGTTTGCACATTTTGCTGCCTCCCCCCACAGTCTATCTGTTAAGCCAGAATCTCTTAACATGGTTCTCATCATGGCTTGTAATGTTTGTCCACGTCTCTCAACAAATGCATTATGTTGAGGCCTATAAGGCGCTGAACGTTTATGCTCAATGCCAGCAGATTCTAGCATATCAACAAAGCGCTTATTTGTAAATTCAGTACCATTATCAGTAATTATGCACTGAACCTTTCTCTTTGTTTTTCTCTCCACAAACTTCAGCCAGTTTGCAAATTGTTGGAAAGTGTCTGCCTTTGACTTAAGCAGATAACAAAAACCATAACGAGAGTAGTGGTCCAATATACTTAAAATATAGCAGGACCCTCCTAAACTTGGTTTCATGGGTCCAATTAAATCAGCAAACACAACTTCCAAAAGTACAGTTGTTTTGAAGCCATTTATCCTGTTTGCAGGAGTTGCCTTACTCTTTTCCTGATTACAGGCATTGCAATTCAAATACTTACTACATGGCTTCAGTTTAATTCCTTCTACTAACTCAACTGTCTTACGTAGTGAGTTAAAGTTCACATGCCCTAACCGCCTATGCAATAAATGTATACATTCATCATGTGGCTTCTTGTTCTCACATATTGAGTTAGCTTTAACTGTACTAACCTGGTTACTTGTGAGAACGAATAAACCATTTTTCAAATTAGCAGTTACACAGCTTCCATTCCTCTCAATAGTGCATTGCTCCCCTCTGAATGTTACCACAAACCCAACCTTAACCAATTCCCTTACAGATAACAGGTTGAATCTTAGCTTAGGTATATATAACATAGGTAACTGTTCATTAATGCATGGACAATAGGAATTACCTTCACCAGAGGCCTTCATCCTCCAACCATTTGCTAGTGAAACATATTGGTTGCTGTTTTTCATATTAATAAACCTCTCTTTCACTTTAGTAATGCATTGTGAAGCCCCACTATCAACAACCCACAATTCATTGTTTCTGGATGTTGGTTTACCAGAAATAGCCAAACCAATGCCCTTCTTAACTTTCCCACTGCTATTTACATTCTGTTTTTTACCCTTTCTACAGAATTTGGCTATATGCCCTCTAGCCCCACAAGAATAACATTTCTTGACATTGTAAGCAGTGGTAAATTGCTGCTCCTCTCGTGGCTGTGTCTCTCTCAGCTGGTCTCTGTCACGCCTCCTTCTGGACTCTTCCAGCAGTCTCCCAGTAATGTTAGTCAATGTCAGTTCCTCTCTGGTCAGGACTTCCAAAGAAGAAACATACCCATCATAACTCTCATCCAAAGATGACAGAATAATGTAGACCTGATGCAACTCTGAAAAAATCAGCTCCTTTTCATGAAGCTCTTGAAAAGTTGCCTTCGTGTAATTTAAATGGGTCAGCATATCTCCATTCTTCTGCAGACGAGCCCTAAACAGCTTACGTGTAAGGTGTATATGTGCACCCACACTGTCTCGAACATAAAGCCTTCGCAAAACGCCCCAACACCTAGCAGCAGACTCCTCACCACGAATATGGACAAGCTGCTGGTCATTCAGTGTTAGTCCAATAATACAAAGAGCTTTCTCGTTGCTTTGTTTAAAGTTGTCTAACTTCTTTGCATCCTCTTCGTTATCTGGATCCCAAGCAGTAGTATCTGGTGGGTTATTTACTACAGTCCATAGTCCTTCCTTTCGCAAAAGCAAGCAGCATTTCGTGGACCAGGAAACATAGTTTGTCCCATCCAACCGGGTTATCCAGGAGATGCCTGACAACAGTTCTTGTGCCATTTTACACCAAACAGCTAACACAAACTCAGCTAGGAAAACTGTGTGTACTAACTCTCAGTACAGGCCTGGGCCCATAACCAGTGTTAAGGAATTTGTTGTGCAGAGGTCTCCTTGTGCTACCAAAGAGTTGCACAGACAAGGAAGGGTACTGAGAGCAGTAAAAGTCACACAAGAATACACTGAGTTATAAAAACAAAAAAGTATTTTACTTTTGAGGTGGTGTAAAGACAAAAATGCACAGTCAAAAAATAAACAATCCAGGTCATAAACAATAGCAACAGTCCAAGGAGTAATCCAAACTACAAAGTCTTCTTACCGGTCCAGAGGTCAATACACAGTTCAGGTTACAACAGTAGTAAACTAACAGCAGAGCAAAAACAGTAACAGTAGAAAGCAGTGAATTCAGAGAGAGAGAGAAGCTACGTTCCTAGCTTCCTCTTATGGCCATGAGAACACTTACACACCCATTGGCCAATTAACATCTTAAAGCCATAGCATTATGGTTAATATATTTTCAACCCAACATTGTAGGCTAACACCATATGCCTAACAGTTTCGATGAAGTGTCATCCGTCATCCTCAGGCTGGTGACTTCAGCTTCGTTCTTCTGGGAGAAGTGTGTGATAGTGGCTGTTTTTTTCTTCCTTTTTAAACTGCCAGAGGGGGGGTGTTCTGTGGTTGGAAGCTTGGCTGTGTTCTGATGAGGTGGAGGTGTGCTCTGATTGGGTGGGGGCTTAGCTGTGTTCTGATTGGGTTCTGATTATATATATATATATATATATATATATATATATATATATATATATATATATATATATATATATATATATATATATATATATGTTTTCGTAGATTCTCGCGGGTGTCTGTATGTGTAGATCTAGAGTCTCGGGTTTCTTCCCGCGTTCCTTTCATCTTCAGAAAGTTGTGGCGACGTTTCGACGAAATCCCATTCGTCATCATCAGGCCGGAGTGTTTCTCCTGCTGCTGCCAGGAGCAATGCGTGGTCTGGCTGTTCCTTTCTTTCCAACTGCCGGTGGGGCTGTGTTCTGACTGGGAGGAGGCGTGGCTGCTTTCTGATTGGGTGGGGGTGTCCTCCAGCTGGGTGGAGGCGTGGTTGTCTTCTGATTGAGTGGAGGCGTGGCTGTCTTCTGATTGGGTGGATGTGTGGCTGTCCCCTGATTGGTTGGAGGCGTGGCCGTCCTCCGACTGGGTGGGGTGTGTTCCGAATGGGTGGGGTTCTTTGTTGTGTTGTAATATCCTGAGTGTTGTAATTTGGTGTCCTGAGGAGTGGGCTGTGTATTGGCCTCTAGAGCTTTGGTTTGGCTCCGAGTTCGAGGACCTGCTATGTATCTCTGGTATGGGTCAGTCAGGTTCGTGTGTGCGTTCTTCTGCATGGGTGATGGCCCTTTTGCTTGACTTGTTCTGTCTTCTGTGTGGGAGAGTTTTTGTTGTAGGTGTGGATGAGTGTTGCTGGGGCTGGTGGCATTTGGGGTTGTTTGTTGGTTTTTTAAATCCTTATTTGCTGAAATTCGTTTCTCTATCAATGCTGGTTTCCAAATGGCATGTAGGTGGGAGGTGTCGTCTCGCTTGTTCATACTGTCTGGGTGTTTTTCTATTTCAATGCTTCTCTGATTATTCTGCTATTGAGATGTTCTATTTTGGCGATTGTTTTTGTACCTTTAAAATTGATGTTGTGTCCCGTAGTGTTTATGTGTTGTACTAGAAAAACTCCTCCCAGATAACATTGACAAGACCGCCCGTGTCCTGATCGTCAGACTCTGCCCAGCTGGAGTCCAAACCGGTCCGAATCCGAGCGATTTTATCCGACAGATGTTGACCAAACTCCTCGGCACAACCCTGCAAGGGATCCTCCCTCACCTCCTGATTAAGGAGGGAGCGAGTCACCCTAAACAGGGCGGCCGGGCGATTATCTACGGACGCGATGAGGGCAGAGAAGTAATTACACCTCGCCGCCCTCATCGCTGCGAGATAAGACCTAATATAGGTTCTTAGCCGCAACCGGTTGGATTCGGATCGGCTGGACCTTCAACAGCTCTCTAGGCCCCGTTTCTGACGCTTCATCTCCTGGAGCTCCACGGAGAACCATGGAGCTCGTTGGGATCTGCAGCGGGTCAGGGGCCGCAAGGGTACAACTCGGTCAAGTGCCTCAGTGGCTGCC
Source organism: Vipera latastei (assembly GCA_024294585.1). Lineage (NCBI taxonomy): Eukaryota > Metazoa > Chordata > Lepidosauria > Squamata > Viperidae > Vipera > Vipera latastei. The sequence goes on along the minus strand of CM044357.1, from coordinate 84,788,668 downwards.
CTTTCCCAGGCTTCCACTAAGGCATCCGCCGAGTTGTGAGCGGCGGACGCAGGTGGGGATCCCAGCGCTGCCTGGAACCCATCAGGGTCCATTAAGCGCCTGGGGCGGTACCATCTAGTCGGTTCCGCATCCCCACGGCGGGGGGTGGCAAGACGGAAGACCAGTCGCAGGAGGTAATGATCGGTCCATGACAGGGGCATAATAAATGGAGAGCCCCCACCAAGATCATCCAACCACCGTCCAGATAAAAAAACCAGGTCAAGGGTGTGGCCTCCCTCATGAGTTGGTTCAGAAATTACCTGCGTCAGGTCCATGGCCGTCATGGAAGCCATGAACTCCCGAGCTAACTCAGATGACCCTCCCAGGGATGGTAGATTGAAGTCACCCAAGACTAGAAGTTTGGGGAACTCAATCACCAAACCAGAGAGGACATCGAGTAGCTCAGGCAGGACTGCCGCTGTGTGACTAGGCGAAACCTACACCAGCAGCAAGCCCAACTGCGCCCCCGGACCAAACCTCAAAAAGAGAGACTCACACCCGACTATCTGAGGAACGGTGGTCTCCCGCGGACATAAGGTCTCCCTGATAACTACCGCCACTCCCCCGCCCCTACCTTGAGCCCAAGGCCGATGTAGCACTCAGAAACCTGGTGGGCAAAGATCAACCAAAGGGACCCCACCCTCTGGACCCAACCAGGTCTCGGTGATACAAGCCAGGTCCGAATGCTCACCCTCCACCAAATCCCGCACAAGGGGAGCCTTATTAATCACGGACCTGGCATTCAGATACACCAGCCGGAGCTCAGGAGGCTGCACATCCTCGCTCCCGGCACCTCGGGGAAGAAACAGAGGGTCGGAACGCCCCACCGCTTGTGAACAGCGGAGACGGCCCTCCCGGTAACGATACGACCCTCTGTCCATGCGCCTGCTGCCATACCCCAATGTCGTGGGAATCGGTAGTCCCACGACCCACTCCCGAGCCCCGGATGTAACCACACCCCGCTCCCTCCCAACGCAGTCAGACCCAGGCCTGGCCTGAACCACGGTTGTGTGACCACCCCCCATAGTCAGACAACCATTACCCCCCACCCCTCTCCCTAACCCCATAAGAAATTTCACTAAAAAATTAACCAGGGGCCTCCTATTAAATTTATATCGAGGGCCCCTGCCCTTACCCGGCCATCTCTCAGGGTCCCAATAATTGGGCCCTTCATCGAGACTGGGAGTGGCAAAGAAGGCGGGACGCACCCAGGAGAGGGGGGCACCCCTGAGGAAGAACAAGTCCGTGCTGGAGTATCGATACATACAGTCCGAACAAGTCCAGAGAAGGCAGTCCCGTGGTTGAAAAGTCCAATAGGAGGTTCGAAGGGTAAGGAGTGGAACATTTGGGCCATCAACCAACCTACTGCCACTCGGTTGGGTGCTCCCAGGGGCAGACCACAACCCGTCCTCTCACAACGGGTCACGAGTCTGCTCCCGGGGATGGTCCAAAATGTACACCCTGGGTGGGGCATGACCCATAGAGCTCCCACCTCTATGGGGCTGCCGATGTAAAACAAGCCACTCTCCCACTGTGGCTTGTGCCCAGGTCCGTCCCAGTCCAAAGGGAAGAAAGGAGGCAGATGGAAAATTAATAAATAAATTGGTAGTCCGCCCGAACTGCTACGGCCACTGCTGACCAGACAAAGACGCCAGCCGCCGCCATGTCGCCGCCATCGCCACAGACATCGTCGCCGCCGATGGAACGGGCCAGCGGGCCTCGAAAACGCCGCCATCACCATCACCATAAGCGGCCGGAACAAAGCGAGTGAAGTGCAAACACCGCCGCCGTCGTCGTGGTCGTCCTCTCCACCGCCCAAAGCAGCCCGAGGACGCCGTCGCCATAGCCGCCTCCGCCGCCGGCAGCGGCTCGAAACCAGCACAAGGGACATCCTTGCCAGCGAACTAACAAGCGGTCGTCTTCTCCGCCGCCGAAACGGCCCGAAGACGCCGCAGCCGCCAAAAGCGGCCCAAGGCAGGCCAAGTAATACAAAATGTCGCCGCCGCTGCCGCCGCCGCCAGAATAGTCCGCAGGCGTCTCGTACAAGCTCTCCTCTCCTCTCCCGGAAGCGCCGATCAGCTGGAACTCCGAAGACGCCGAGGACGCCGCCAAAAACGGCCGAAAGCTGCTCAGGACGGCAACGCTGTTCCAACGCTGTTCCAACGGCCCATGGCGACCCAAAACAACGGGAAACACCGTCGCCGCCGACCACAGCCTCCCAGGAGAGGCCCGGAGACGCCGGGGCAGCAGAAACCGGCAGGCCGGAAAAGCCGAGCACAGCGAACACCGCGGAAGACGAGAGCAGATGGAAGGAGGCAACTCGCAGACGGGAACAAACAAAACAGTAACTACCTCATTATTTGCCTCGTGAATTTAGCCTCATGGATTTAGCAATCCAAATCCCCTGCCCAGGGGGCCCAAAAGGACCCCTGAGAGGCTCCTAAGGGACGCCAACAACTGGAGCTTACGGAGCTCAGCCCAACACGTCCGCCATCTTGAAATACATTGGGAGAGGAACAGCTGATGTAGGGCAAGAGCGTATGAAGTTAGTTTGCACACAGCCTAAAAGGAACTCCATTTGAAGGATTCCCCATAGTTTCCATTATATAGAATGTTTTAAGGAATTTGGGGGGGGGGCAATGCAATCTTGAACTTTAGGAGTGGGTCTCCTTCCGCCCGCACTTCTAGATTAACATTACAGGTGGATTTAAGATGAAAGGGAAATACTTTTCTTGAGTCCCAATATAACTTTATACAATTCAAACCCCCTAAATTGATCCTGGCCCCCATAATACAAACAAGAGAACTTTTAAGAAGCTCTACTCTAAGTAATGTCTCTGTCTATAAGATAGAGATTTTTTTACCAGAAAAAAGATAGACAAAATGACTGTATAACTTTACAGGCTTTAGGTCAAAAGCAAGCTACTTCTCCCAATGATCTAAAAAGAACATAGGAAATTTCCAACCTGTCAGGTTCTATAAAGGGTCTATATAGAGCCAATTGGGTATAGTGCTTAAGTCATCAGCCCAGAAACCAGGAGACCCACAGTTATAGTCCCATCTTAAAGACAAAGCCAACTAGATGAACTTGGGACAGTCACGTTCTAAGAAGGCTAGGAAGCAGGTAATGGCAAACAATTTCTAAAAACCTTACCCCCCAAAAAAAATCATGGACTTGTCCAAGCAGTCACCAAGAATCAAGACTATTTCAAAAGCAACAGCAACAACAAGGATTCTACAAAAGTTTAAGAACTGTGAAGCAATTGGCCTAAATAATATATGATGGGTGGACAGCAGTCATTAGATAGGCATTGCTTAATGGATATTTCTATTACAAATCAACCTGTGAATTGAGCCTAATTTTTTTTCAAGCAAGCAAACAAATAAATAATTAGGGCAATTGGGGTCATGACCACAGGTCTGCATTCCCTTTTAAAATTCCAATATTGTAAAATAGTTCTGAGGTTACTACCATAGATAAACAAAAACATCACTGGTGAAATAATAGGCATCTGCAGGGACAAGGTGGATGTTTGCTAAAAAAACATGTATCATACAATGAAAGTCCAAACTTGTCCCCCCATACATGAACCCCCCAAAAAAGTTTGCATTGTGTTGTCATTTTATCACTTGATGTCGTTGTAGTTAGGAATGGGTGCCTATGGTAAAATATGAGCTATGGTTCTTTTTTCTAAACATAGGATGTCATTTTTCTTTCATTTCAGTCAAATTCCTTTAGAAAAAAAAGAATTTCATAGGAGAAATTAGATCTTAGTTAACTTTTTTTCCTTAACTTTTCCTTAATTAATTGCTAAATAATAAAGCCCCTTCATGGATTTACTGCCTTCTCGTGGCGAAGGGGCTTGCGTAATTCAATGAAGCTATGAGCTATGCCATGCAGGGCCACCCAAGACGAAAAGGTCATAGCAGAGAGTTCTGACAAAACGTGATTCACTGGAAAAGGAAATGGCAAACCACTCCAGTATCTTTGCCATGAAAACCCTATGGACAGTACCAAAAGGCAAAACGATGTGACGCTGGAAGATGAGCCCCTCAGGTCAGAAGGCATCCAGTATGCTACTGGGGAAGAGCAGAGGGCTAGTACTAGTAGCGCCAGAAAGAATGAAGCGACTGGGCCAAAGCCAAAAGGATGCTCAGCTGTGGATATGTCTGGTGGTGAAAGGAAAGTCCGATGCTGTAAAGATTTCTTCTCCATAGGAACCTGGAATGTAAGATCCATGAATCAAGGAAAGCTGGACGTGGTCAAACAAGAGATGACAAGACTAAACATCAACATCTTAGGTATCAGCAAACTAAAATGGACAGGAATGGGTGAATTTAATTCAGATGACCATCAGGTATACTACTGCGGGCAAGAATCCCTCAGAAGAAATGGAGTAGCCTTCATAGTCAATAAAAAAGTAGGAAAAGCAATACTGGGATACAATCCTCAAAATGACAGAATGATCTCAGTTCGAATCCAAGGCAAACCATTCAATATCACAGTAGTCCAAGTCTATGCCCCAACCACCGGTGCTGAAGAGGATGAAATTGACCAGTTCTATGAAGCCCTACAGCACCTTATAGAACTAACACCCAAAAATGATGTCCTTATCATCATGGGGGATTGGAATGCTAAAGTAGGAAGCCAAAAGATAACTGGAATAACAGGCAAGTTTGGCCTTGGAGTACAAAATGAAGCAGGGCACAGGCTGATAGAATTTTGTCAAGAGAATACGATGGTCATAGCAAACACTCTTTTCCAACAACCCAAGAGACGGCTTTACACATGGACATCACCAGACGGTCAACACAGAAATCAGATTGACTATATGCTCTGCAGCCAAAGATGGAGAAGGTCTATACAGTCAGTAAAAACAAGACCAGGAGCTGACTGTGGCTCAGACCATGAGCTTCTTGTTGCAAAGTTTAGGCTTAAATTAAAGAAAGTAGGGAAAAGCGCTAGGCCAGTCAGGTATGAGTTAAATCATATCCCTGTTCAATATACAGTAGAGGTGACAAATAGATTTAAGGAATTAGATCTGATAGACAGAGTGCCTGAAGAACTATGGACAGAGGTTCGCAACATTGTACAACAGGTAGCAACCAAAACCATCCCAAAGAAAAAGAAATGCAAGAAAGCAAAATGGCTGTCTGAGGAAGCTTTGCAAATAGCTGAGGAAAGGAGGGAAGCGAAAGGCAAGGGAGAAAAAGAAAGATATGCCCAATTAAATGCAGAATTCCAAAGAATAGCTAGAAGAGATAAGAATGCGTTCTTAAATGAACAATGCAAAGAAATAGAAGAAAACAATAGAATAGGGAGGACCAGATATCTTTTCAAAAAAATTGGAGAGATGAAAGGAATGTTTCATGCAAAAATGGGCATGATAAAGGACCAAAATGGCAGGGACCTAAGAGAGGCAGAAGAGATTAAGAAGAGGTGGCAAAATTACACAGAAGAACTATACAGGAATGAGCTTAACATCCCTGACAATCACAATGAGGTGGTCACTGATCTCGAGCCAGACATCCTAGAATGTGAAGTGAAGTGGGCCTTAGAAAAGCTGAGCAACAACAAAGCTAGTGGAGGTGACAGTATTCCAGCTGAGCTATTCAAAATCTTAAAAGACGATGCAGTAAAAGTGCTACACTCAATTTGCCAGCAAATTTGGAAAACTCAACAGTGGCCACAGGATTAGAAAAGATCAGTTTACATTCCAATTCCAAAGAAAGGCAGTGCCAAAGAATGTTCAAACTATCGCACCATTGCACTCATTTCTCATGCTAGTAAAGTTATGCTTAAAATCCTACAAGCTAGACTCCAGCAGTATGTGGATCGAGAACTACCAGAAGTACAGGCAGGATTTCGAAGAGGCAGAGGAACTAGAGATCAAATTGCTAACATACGCTGGATCATGGAGAAAGCTAGAGAGTTCCAGAAAAACATCTACTTCTGCTTCATTGACTATGCTAAAGCCTTTGATTGTGTGGATCATAACAAACTGTGGCAAGTCCTTAAAGAGATGGGCATACCAGACCATCTTATTTGTCTCTTGAGAAACCTATATGCGGGCCAAGAAGCAACAGTGAGAACTGGACACGGAAGCACTGATTGGTTCAAAATTGGGAAAGGAGTCCGGCAAGGCTGTATACTGTCGCCTTGCCTATTTAATTTATATGCAGAGCACATCATGAGAAAGGCAGGGCTAGATGAATCAAAAGTTGGAAATAAGATTGCCGGAAGAAACATCAACAACCTAAGATATGCAGATGATACCACTCTAATGGCAGAAAGTGAAGAGGAACTAAAGAGCCTCTTGTTGCGAGTGAAGAAGGAGAGTGCAAAAGTTGGGTTGAAACTTAACATTAAGAAAACTAAGATCATGGCATCCGGCCCTCTCAATTCCTGGCAAATAGATGGGGAAGAAATGGAGGTAGTGACAGATTTTAATTTCCTGGGCTCCAACATCACTGCAGATGGGGACTGTAGCCAAGAAATTAAAAGACGCTTGCTCCTTGGGAGGAAAGCCATGGCAAATCTAGACAGCACACTAAAAAGCAGAGACATCACCCTGTCAACAAAAGTGCATATAGTCAAGGCCATGGTCTTCCCAGTTGCTATGTATGGCAGTGAAAGCTGGACCATAAGAAAGGCTGAGCGCCAAAGAATTGAAGCCTTTGAACTATGATGCTGGAGAAGACTCCTGCGAGTCCCTTGGACTGCAAGGCGATCAAACCGGTCAGTCCTAGAGGAGATCAACCCTGACTGCTCTTTAGAAGGCCAGATCCTGAAGTTGAAACTCAAATACTTTGGCCATCTAATGAGAAGGAAGGACTCACTGGAGAAGAGCCTAATGCTGGGAAAGATTGAGGGCAATAGAAGAAGGGGACGACAGAGAATGAGGTGGCTGGATGGAGTCACTGAAGCAGTAGGCGTGAGCTTAAATGGACTCCAGAAGATGGTAGAGGACAGGAAGGCCTGGAGGAACATTGTCCATAGGGTCGTGATGGGTCGGACACGACTTCGCAACTAACAACAACAACAAATAATAAAGTCCTCTGGAGTAAATAATGTGTATATTGCATGAGTTTCTGCAGTACATATCTACATTTTCTAAAGATCAGTTTCAAGATCTGGCCATCATTTAAGAGACAAAGGGAGGCCAAACGTAGGTATTTGCTTCAAGATTTAAAAGGACCAGCTCTAATAGTAAGCATATTTCACGAATTCATCAGAAGTACATCCCATTGAGTATGCAAGAGCTGACATTGCTAGCATAACATTTTTCCAATGTTCAATAGAGTATATATTTAGGATGATAAATTTAGACAACAAAAAAGAAGAAAAAGGGTACAATTCATTCTTATGGGATACATGGCATAAAATATTCTACTTACAGAGTTTCTATGTGATAATATTTGTCTAAAGAATTATAACCATAAAAAAACACTTATTACCAAAAAGATAGTAAGTCATTATGATCTTTGGTACATTTCAAGGAAGATCAGGCTGTGAAAATAAAAGTGAACAAACTAATCATTACTGGTTGACAAGCCCTCCCCCACAAGCATCTTTTTTATCACTGCTTTGGTCCTTAGTTCTCTGTCCTCGGATGCCATCCTAAGACCATCTGTTATGTTGATTCCACCACAAGAACTAAATCTATTCAAGGAGAAGTATATGAAACTTCAATGTATACAGCTTCCCTTATCTTTAGTACATTTTACACATTAATCTTTCCCTATGCTCTTGATTATCAATATTTCCAGTTAACCAGATACCTGATCTGAAGGTGTTTTTAATCATATAAGCTTTATTACATACACATAAATATACACAATAGTTTTGGTTATGTATTAGCATACATATTAGTCTTGTCTGAGTTCAGGGCATTGACTTTGCACAAGCTATGAACTAAAAGTCTTGGTGTTAAGCATGGATCAAACTTGCTATAGGGAATTCATTTAATTCTTCCATATTACCTTTCCAAAGCTCTTAACACATATGAGACTGTGTATGTCTCCAATATTGGACCTTCTGCATCTGTTAGATTGTAACTCCCAGCATAATCAACTGAAACATGTCACTTTGGGTAATAGGATTCTTCTGAACAATTAATGGCTATTTAATGTTTGTTGATATAGCTTTTTGCATGAGCAACCACAGAAAATGCCATTAGTTATGTGCTTGTGTCAGACAACATCACTGTGGTTTGTTGCATACATTACTTATTTTCTGTCCGTACTTATTTGTCTACATTCATTTCCTTACACTAAATAAATAAATAAATCTATACTACTATATCCCTTCCACTCTAGAGAGATTGAATGAAGTTAAGTGCCCTGAGTTGCTTTTTGTATTACTTTACTAACATTCAGTAGAGTCTATATTTAGGAGTGGATATTGGACAGCAAAAAGAAAAAAAGGATGCAATTCATTTCTATAGGATATGATGCCTAGAATATGTTGCTTATAGAATTTCACTTTAGCAATCCTTGCCTAAAGAATTATAACCTTTAAAAGCATTAATTTACAAGAAGGTCATTTTAGTTTTTATGTTTTCATTTTGTTTACCATCTACAGTTCCTTCTGGTAGATGGAATAGGTAGATCAGGCAAACATATAAATTTGTTTAATAAAGAAATAAAGAGATCCCTGAAAGCAGAATTAAGAATCTGTTTGTGCCATATTAAAGGCAATATTAGAAAGGTTCAGCAAGCAAAAATCTTTGGAGGAGCCAAAAAGAAATAAGGAAAATAATCTTCTCACTTTGAAGACTGGAATCATTGGGGCTTCAGGGCAGGCAGCAATGACTGTTGGACTTTTAGCAGGATTCACCAAAAAAGGGATTATGAGTAACAGATAGCTATCAATGCTGCATCACCAGAAAGACTTCATGGCCTCCATTTCTCCAATTCCTGGTGGCCTGTATTAGTTGTAAAGAGTCCTTTGATCTTCCCAGGATATAGAAATAGCATCTGATAATACGCTACCCCTCACCGCTGGGCTGTGGAACCGAGCAGGTGGTTCCGCCCCAGGCGCCTAATGGATCCTGAATGGTTCCAGATGGCGCTTGGGTCTATACCTATCTCCCTCACTCACAGCAAGGCTGATGCCTTGGTGGAGGCTTGGGAGAGAGCCGCCACCGAGGCGCTTGACCGGGTTGTACCCTTGCAACCCCTGATCCGGCGCAGATCCCGATGGGCTCCATGGTTTTCTGTGGAGCTACGAGAGATGAAGCGTCGGAGACAGAGTCTGGAGAGCTGTTGGAGATCCAGCCGGTCTGAATCTGACCGATTGCGAATAAGATCTTTCACTGGGTCTTATCTTGCGGCGATGAGGACGGCGAAGTCTAATTACTTTGCCACCCTCATCACGTCCGCAGATAATCGCCCGGCCACCCTGTTTAGGGTAACTCGCTCCCTCCTCTCCCAGGAGGTGAGGGAGGAGCCCTTGCAGGGGTGGGCCGACGAGTTTAGCCAGCATCTGGCAGACAAAATCACTCAGATTCGGACTGGTTTGGACTCTGACTGGGCAGAGTCTGACGGGGAGGAATCGAGCGGTCTTGAGACTATTATCTGGACTGAGTTTGATCCTGTGACTCCCGAGGAGGTGGACAGGATTATGGGGAGGGTGAGCTCTACCACCTGTTTATTGGACCCGCGCCCTTCCTGGCTGGTTTATTCAGCTCGGGAGGAGACACAAGGCTGGTTCCAGGCAGTGATATCTGCTTCTTTGAGTGAGGGTGTCTTTCCCGCCGCCTTGAAGGAAACGGTGGTGAGACCCCTTCTCAAGAAGCCTGCCCTGGATCCAGCTATTTTGAATAACTATCGTCCAGTCTCCAATCTTCGCTTTTTAGCGAAGGTTGTTGAGAGTGTGGTGGCACATCAGCTTCCTCTGTTCCTGGAGGAAACTGATTATCTTGACCCATACCAATCGGGTTTCAGGCCTGGGTACAGCACGGAGACGGCATTGGTCGCGCTGATGAATGATCTCTGGCAGGCTCGGGACAGGGGTTGTTCCTCTGTCCTAGTCCTATTAGATGTCTCAGCGGCTTTTGATACCATAGACCATGGTATCCTACTGCGACGTCTCAGGGGGTTGGGAGTGGGGGGCACTGTTCTACGGTGGTTCTCCTCCTACCTCTTGGGCCGTTCGCAGTCGGTGTTGATGGGAGGGCAGAGGTCCGCCCCGAGGTCTCTTGTTTGTGGAGTTCCTCAGGGGTCGGTCCTCTCTCCCCTCCTGTTCAATATCTATATGAAGCCGCTGGGTGAGATCATTCGTGGTTTTGGGGTGGGGTATCATCAGTACGCCGATGATACCCAACTTTTTCTTTCCACCCCAAACCAGCTCAGTGATGCCCTCGACGTGATGACCCGTTGCCTGGAGGCGGTTCGGGTTTGGATGGGGAGAAACAGGCTCCAACTCAATCCTGCCAAGACTGAGTGGCTGTGCGTACAGGCATCTTGAGTGAATCATCCTATTCCACCTTTAATGATGGGGGGTGAGGTGTTACCCCCCCCGTCGATAGGGCTCGCAACCTGAGTGTCCTGGATTTGCGGCTCACTTTGGAAGATCATATAGGAGCTGTGACCAGGGGGGCTTTTGCCCAGGTTCGCCTGGTGCGCCAGTTGCGGCCCTATCTGGACCGGGATGCCTTGCGCACAGTCACTCATGCACTTGTGACCTCCCGTCTAGACTACTGTAACGCTCTCTACATGGGGCTGCCCTTGAGGACCACTCGGAGGCTTCAACTGGTGCAGAATGCGGCCACGTGAGTTGTGATGGGGGCTCCCCAATACTCCCATGTAACACCTCTGCTCTGCGAGCTTCATTGGCTTCCGGTTGCCCTCTGGGTGAGATTCAAGGTGCTGGTGATGACCTATAAAGCCCTAAATGGCTTGGGTCCGGGATATCTGAGGGAACACCTGCTGCCGGCATCAAGTTCCCTTCATCCTGTGCGCTCCCACAGGGAGGGCCTTCTCAGGGTACCGCCGACAAAGGATTGCCGGAGGGCGACACCCAGGGGGAGGGCCTTCTCTGTGGGCGCGCCTGCCCTTTGGAACCAGTTACCCGTAGAGCTCAGGACTGCCCCAGATTTTCGTTCGTTCCACCGGGACCTGAAGGCCTGGCTCTTTGAGCTTTCCGGCCAGGACTGAGAACTTTTAATTTTTGACCTATTGCAATTGGGTTTTTAATTAGAGTTAAGGGTTTTAGATTTTAATTGAGGATAATTTAATTTATTTTAATTTGTTATTAACTTTTGTATTGTTATATTGTTTTAATTGCCTTGTGAACTGCCCTGGGTCCTACAGGAGAAGGGCGGTATATAAGTTTAAATAATAAATAAATATATAAATAAATAAAGATGTATAGATCAGGCCAATCCATCTTATTTAAGACTTCACTTTTAACATTTCTGGTCCAATTTTTTTCCCTATATATATTTTGAGATCTATAGATAAATTCATTGAGCTAGAGCACTGAATTAAGACATATTTTACACTTTAAAAATACATTTTTGGGCGAAAGTGCAGGTTCCCTTGAAATGAATTTGATTTCTAGTAATTTTGTTTTGTGGGGGGGAAGCATGTCCATGTTGATATTTGTCCCTTGCCAGTCAGCCTGCACTACTGAAATGTCTTGGGTGATTTCCCCACACAAATACACATCAAGTTTAACCCTCCTTAGCTTTGGGATCAGTCAAAATTGCTAGGGTCTGTTAGTGGGCTGAAAAATAAATTTCTCAAATTTTCATTCCATTTCTCACTCACTCATTCACTTTAAAAGCCATTGGTTAAGAAATACAAAAACATCAAGCAAAAAAGAAATGTAAATTCTTTTAGCAAATAGCAGGAACTTTTTAGAACTCGTTAAAAACTATTTTGGAATATTTTGGAATATAAAAACTTTTTTTAAAAAAATTCACATCCATTTTTTTCAGAATATTTATATGGGTGAGAAGGTAATGATTGCCAGATATATAGTTCTTAGTAAAGCCTCTGGTCTGTGATACATTTTTAATGCAAGTTTCAATTCTATGCCAGGTTGTGCACCTATTCTGCACAATATAGTACTTTTACTATCTGAAGCGGCTTTCATTTTAGAGTACGTCTTCATTACTAGTGAATAAATATTTCAAAAAATACAAATATAAAAGAGAAAGAATAATGGGGACCTTTAAAGACATTTGAGAGTGCCCATTCCTAAGCTAGCAACTTAAAAAATGAAATGAAATTGGTTATGTACTAAATATCAGGCACCAGCTTTTCAAACTTTAGACAGTGTCATTTAAGAAAACATTTTCTTTGACATTTTCCTTGAGCTGGTGAAAATGCTACAGTCTGCCGAAGAGAAATAAAAGCTTAGTGCCTCAGGAAGAGTGAGTGCCTCTAATGCAAATTACTCAATACTGATTCATGTCATATAAACATCATAGAATTGAAAGTAAAACCATATTTCTAAATGTCAGGGGGGAGGCTATCCTTTTCTATCACCCAAGGGATAAAGTAGTTCTAAAAATAACATCAAATGTTTTAACAGTGACATCTTCATGCTGTCCTGTGAATGTAAGAAAATGCAAGCCTTTATAGCCATTATAAATACTTCCTTCAATTTACAGTCATCTGCATAAATGCTTTTACCTAAATTGTTGCCAATCATATTTCAGCTCAGTTCATTCATTTCCACTGCTATCATTTATAATGGTATATTAATCTGAAATCAGAAATTGAAGTTATTATCAATACCACAAGAATTTGCTTCAGCTTCCAACCACAAATACAAATAGACCATCACCACCTCTTCATTTATTCTTCTGGCAGCAGAAATCCAGTTTATTGCTGGCTCCCCACCAGCATAGTTCTTTCTAATTAGGAAGCTTAAGGTTCATTATCCCTATATGTTCAGGATATTGAAATAAATAGTACCTGAAGTAGGGATCAATTCCACCTATTTGAAAAGAACTGTGGTATTTTTTGGCATCATGCAGCCTTCCCATTTGATGGCAGGAGAAGAGCAAAATGTCAGATCCTCACAGCCACCTCGCTGCATATTTAGAATGTAGTTACATCTTTTTATATGCTACAGTAAAGCAAAATGTGTTTTCTTGCTGGCTGTCAGAAACAGGGTAGGATAGCCTTATCTAAACAAGTAGATAAGGCCAACTAGTAAGTGCTTCTTGAAGATCAGTCAGGATTGGGGATCAAATGGCTTTTTAAGGTAAGATCACCTGACTTTCCAATGTAAACACTGTAAGAGAGAAACCATGTTAGTCTATGGGTAGTCAAAAAATCAAGATTCTCATAAAACCTTTTAAGACTAACAAATTTAATTACAATGTATAACACGTTTTTCCTATCAAAATATTTCTGAACATTCTTTCTGCTATATGAATTACCTTATCAAAGGAGTTCAAAATGGGAGAGTTCCTAATTGTGTTCCTTTGCACATTACAAAGGAAATAGACAACATTTCACTACTGAACCAAAGGGATAACGCGCAATTTGACACCTCCCCATATTTTCCCTCTTCCATATATTATTGTTGTTGTTGTTGTTGTTAATGATGGTATTGGAAGGGACCTTGGAGGTCATCTAGTCCACCACCTGCTCAGGCAGGAAACCCTATACCATTTCAGAAAACTTCCAATGTTGGAGCTTTCACAGATTCTGGAGGCAGATTGTTCCTCTGATTAATTGTTCTAACTGTCAGAAAATTTCTCCTTAGTTCTAGGTTGCTTCTCTCTTTGGTTAGTTTCCATCCATTGCTTCTTATCCTGCCTTCAGGGGCTTTGGAGAAAAGCCTGACTCCCATTTCCTTGTGGCAGTACCTGAGATATTGGAACACTGCTATGTCACTCCTCATCCTTCTCTTCTTTAGATTAGGCATACCCAATTTTTTTTTATTTTAATCCCATTTATATCCCGCCCTTCTCCGAAGACTCAGGGCGGCTTACAATTTAAGCACAAACCAATGTGCTTAGCAATAGCCTTCATTCTATGTATATGCCTGCTTATTAGGGCTTTCTCCTCCCCCCCCCAGCAGCATTATTATAAAGTCAGCTTATTGCCCCCAACAATCTGGGTCCTCATTTATTTATTTATTTATTTATTTATTTATTTATTTATTTATTTATTTATTTATTTATTTATTTATTTATTTATTTGGTTTATATACCGCCCTATTCCCAAAGGACTCAGGGCTGTTTACAAGGCAAAATTTAAAAACAATCCAATATAAAATTAAAATAAAATTAAATTAAGTCTAGCCGCAAAAATTAACTCACAATTTAAAAACATTAAACCCCTCAGTCCAGACCAGATAGCTCAAAGAGCCAGTTTTTTAGGTCCCGGCAAAATAAACGAAGGTCAGGGGCAGTCCGGAGTTCCGTTGGCAGTTGATTCCATAGGGCAGGCGCGCCCACAGAGAACGCCCTCCCCCTGTGGATCGCCCGTCGGCAATCCTTGACTGGCGGTACCCTGAGGAGGCCCTCCCTGTGGGAGCGCACAGGACGATGGGAAATTGACGCTGGCAGCAGGTGTTCCCTTAGATAATCCGGGCCCATGCCATTTAGGGCTTTATAGGTCATCACCAGCACCTTGAATCTCACCCGGAGGGCAACCGGAAGCCAATGCAGCTCGCGGAGAAGAGGTGTTACATGGGAGTATAGGGAGACTCCCATCACAACTCGCGCGGCTGCATTCTGCACCAGCTGAAGCCTCCGAGTGGTCCTCAGGGGCAGCCCCATGTAGAGAGCATTGCAGTAGTCTAGCCGGGAGGTCACGAGTGCATGGGTGACTGTGCGTAGCGCATCTCGGTCCAGATAGGTCCGTAACTGGCGCACCAGGCGAACCTGGGCAAAAGCCCCCCTGGCCACGGGTCCTATATGATCTTCCAAACTGAGCCGTGAATCCAGGAGGACACCCAAGTTGTGGGCCCTATCAACAGGGGGTAACACCTCACCCCCCCATAGTTAACGATGGAAAAGATTGGTTAGTCTGAGATGCCGGTATGCACAGCCACTCAGTCCTGGTAGGATTGAGACGAAGCCTGTTTCTCCCCATCCAAACCCGGACCGCTTCCAGGCAACGGGACATCACGTCGAGGGCATCACTGGGTTGGGGTGGAAAGAAAAAGCTGGGTATCATCAGCATACTGATGATACCCCACCCCAAAACCATGAATGAGCTCACCCAGCGGCTTCATATAGATGTTGAACAAGAGGGGAGAGAGGACCGACCCCTGAGGAACTCCACAAACGAGAGGCCTCGAGGCAGACCTCTGCCCTCCCATCAACACCGACTGCGAGCGGCCCAGGAGGTAGGAGGAGAACCACCGCAAAACAGTGCCTCCCACTCCCAACCCCCTGAGACGTCGCAGTAGGATACCATGGTCGATGGTATCAAAAGCCGCTGAGAGGTCTAATAGGACTAGGACAGAGGAACGACCCCTATCCCGAGCCCGGCAGATATCATTCACCAGCGCAACCAATGCCGTCTCCGTGCTGTACCCGGTCCTGAAGCTCGATTGGTATGGGTCCAGATAATCAGTTTCCTCCAGGAACAGAGGGAGCTGAAGTGCCACCACGCTCTCAACCACCTTCGCAAGATAGTTGTTCAAAATAGCTGGGTCCAGGGTAGGCTTCTTGAGGAGGGTAGGCTTCTTGAGGAGGGGCCTCACCACCGCCTCCTTCAAGGCGGCAGGGAAGGTACCCTCCCTCAAAGAAGCAGTTATTACTGCCTGGAACCAGCCTCGTGTCTCCTCCCGGGCTGCATATACCAGCCAGGAGGGGCACGGGTCTAATAAACACATGGCGGAACTCAGTCTCCTCATGATCCTGTCCACCTCATCTGGGGTCATCTACCTCGGAAGGATGGAAGGCTGTGTCAATTCCAGCAACTGTCCCCTGATCATCTTTGTTGCTCTTCTCTGTACACTTTCTAGAGTCTCAACATCTTTTTTACATCATAGTGACAAAACTTGATGCAGTATTCCAAGTGTGGTCTTACCAAGGCATTGTAAAGTGGCATTAACACTTTATGTGATCTTGACTCTATCCCTCTATTAATGCAGCCTAGCACTGTGTTGGCTTTTTTGGCAGCTGCAGCACATTGCTGTCTCATATCTAAGTGATTGTCAACTAGGATTCCAAGATCCCTTTCACAGTTGCTACTATTAATCAAGGTACCACCTATGCTATACCTGTGCATTTGGATTTTCTTGCCTAAATGAAGAACCATTCATGAAGATATTGAAGAGCACTGGGCCCAGGACAAAGCCCTGGGGCACTCCACTACACACTTCCCTCCATATAGATGTAGTTCCATTGATGACCACATGCTGAGTACGGCTGGTCAGCCAGCTACGAATCCATCTGGTGGTGATGCTGTCTAACCCACATTTTTCTATCTTATCAAGTAGTAGGTTGTAATCTACTTTATCAAATGCCTTACTGAAGTCCAAGTAAACTATATCAACAGCATTCCTCTGATCCACTAATTTTGTCACTTGGTCAAAGAATGCAATAAGATTTGTCTGGCATGATCTGTTTTTGACAAACCCATGTTGGGTTTTAGTAATGACTTTGTTTGCCTCTAAGTGTTCACTGATTTGTTGCTTGATTATCTTTTCCAAGATTTTCCCAGGTATTGATGTCAGGCTGATAGGTCTGTAGTTTCCTGGATCCATTTTTTTTTCTTTTTTGAAGATGGGAACTACATCAGCTCTTTTCCAGTCCTCTGGTAGTTCCCCAGTGCTCCAGGATCTTTGAAAGATATAGTTCAGTGGTTCTGAGATCACATCTGCCAGTTCCTTCAAAACTTTAGGGTGTAGTCCATCTGGGCCTGGTGATTTGAACTCATCGAGGGTGGACAGGTGCTCACTTACCATTTTCTTGCCTATCTTAACTTGTGTTTCTAATTTTTTTTACGGTACTGTTTTTGATAGGTTGAACTGTTTTATCCTTTTGTGTAAATACAGATGCAAAAAATGAGTTGAGTAGTTCTGCTTTCTCCTTTCTCTGCTTGTCACCTTCTTGCCACTTTCTCCCACTAATGGACCAATCATTTCCTTAACTTTTTTCTTGTCTTTTACATGTTGAAAGAAGCTTTTTTGTGTGGTTTTTTTTACTTTTGTCACAAGCCTTAGTTCATTTTGAGCCTTAGCTTTCCTCACTTCTTCTTTTCAGGCTTGGGCTATTTGCTGATATTCTGCCTTAGTTATGTGCCCATCTTTCCCCTTTTTGTACTTGTCCTTTTTGTCTTTCAATTTATCAGACAGTTCTCTATGTAGCCATGCTGGTTTCTTTTGAGAGCTGTTATTTTTCTTCTTTGTTGATATTGTGCTAGACTGGTCTTTTATAATTTCACTTTTCAAAATTTCCCAAGTTTCTTGAGTTGTTTTCCCCTTGAGGATTCTCATTCATGGAATCCTTCCTAAGCTCTCTCTACGTTTGTTGAAATTAGCTCTCATGAAGTCCAAGACTTTAGTTTGACTGTGTTCTATTGCTTGTGCTTGCATAATGTTGAATTTCAATATTTCATGGTCACTCCCCCCCCAAGGTTCCTGTGGTTTCAACATCTTCTATTGTTTCATCTCTGTTAGTGAGAATTAAGTCCAATATGGCTGATCCCCTAGTTCCCTTCTCTACTTTTTGGGAGAAAAAGTTGTCTGCTAGGTTTCTCAGGAATCTGTTTGATCTTCCACTTGGTGCAGAGTTTGTCTCCCAGTTGATGTCAGGGTAATTAAACTCCCCAAGTACTATTGTGATATGCTTCCTACATACCTTATGTCAACCCTTCAAACGAATCTGTCTGCAGCCATCATTACTTTGTTTTTGGTTGCCACAGCCATGGGAGGTGGGGAGATGTGTTCTTTTAGTTCAGCCATAACAAATACTTTCTTGTGGGAACCAAAGTCAAGCTGCCTAGGTTTTGGAGGGCTGGAGATACCGTTAGAAAGCCCATCAAAGTAGTTAATTTGGGGATTGTGATTTATGACAACTGCAGGGGTGGGGAGTTCAACTTTTGCTTTGTAATCTTTAGGGGGTGGGAACTTTCAGTCTTGGTTTCACCTTTGACTGTGCCGATACTATGTAGCCATTAAAAGTATACTTTGAGGAATGCAATTGCCTCAATGTTATTATTTTCTTCTGGTCTCATCTATCAGAACCATGACACCTTAGTTAACTGACTAGCGAAAAGTTCATCTATTACCTCTGTTTGGTTGGGTGGCCTATAGTATACACCTATGGCAATGTCATCCCCCCCCCCTTTTATGTTGAGCCAAATGCATTCAAGGCAGTTTTTATTATTGTTGTGCTGTATTTCTGTACAGATTTAGTTATTTCTTATATAGAGAGCAACTCCACCTCCTCTTTTATTTGGTCTGTTTCTTTTAAATAATTTAAATCCCTCTAGCTGTATCTTTTATGCCAATCTGTCCATTTCTGCACAATCTAAAATTTTCTTAATTAATTCTTCTTCCATTGGTAGGTTTTCATTTTCCAATATTGGCCAAATACAATTCTTACTGCAGTTAATACATGTAAAATTAAGTATATACACTCTTTCTCATAGTTTCCTCCTATTATGCCTAACAGAAACAGTTCTGGCTTAAAATCTATATGTTTTTTAGTCATTTTCTCCAACCATATGTGTATTTTTGACCAAAATCTTTTAGCTTTAGGGCATGTTCACCGGATATGATAATAAGTACCTGGTTTTTGTTTACATTTCCAACATTTGTTTGAAGTATTTTTAAACATTTTCACTAATCTCACCAGTTTTAAATGCCATCTATAAAATATTTTGTATGTTTTCTTTATAAGACACCACTTTCATTAATTTAGCATTTCTTTCCCATAAACTTTCCCAGTTTTCTAATTATGTTTTTGCCCATATTATCATTACTTCTTTTACTTGTTCCTCTTCCATCTTTAAGCTTAACAAATATTTATACAGTTTCTTAATCAATTTTTTATCTGTTTTTAACAGTATCTGGTCTGTCTGTTCTTTATAAAATCCCATTGTTTTAGCATTTTTTTCATATCTCGTTTGAATTTGCAAGTATGGCCATCATGATAAATCAATAACTTGTTCTTGTAAATCTTGCCTGTCTTTCAGTTTCCCTTCATTGTCCAAAATATCTTTCTAAGTCACAACTTTCTCATAGTTAATTAAATTTGGGTAAGCAAATGCTTCCATTGTTGAAAGTGTTAGATGTTTAGTGCCAGCCATTGGCAGTTCCCCAAAAGGGTCATCAGATGGAGGCAAAGAGGCTTCTTTGCTTCCACTGATGAGCCAAGGGTCCCAGACCCACAGCCCCATTGGCGAGAGAGTTTTATGGTCAAGGAGGGGCCAAGACCCCCCATAAATACCTCTGCACGAGGGGCTGTTCTTATTCCAGTTCTATTCTCCAGTTCTATCTCTACTCCTAACCTCTATTTTAGTCATGTAATCCTAGCTTGTTTTGTTATATTTTATTTCTCTCTCACATGCAGGCATGAATGCTTTCATGCCAAGTATTTCTTTCTCTTTGATCTATCATGAATAAAGCTAATATGATTGCATCTCTGTGTGATGCCTTTGCTTGGAAGCTCCTTTAACGATTCATTGTGAGAACACCTCACAAGTTGGTAGTCAGAGGATGGTTTAAAGGAAAGCTTCCAAGCCAGCCAGGAACTAACCAATAAGATGTCTGGAGGACCCGGCTCCAATCCATTTATAACAGATGGCAGGACTTCTACTATCGTGACCAGGAGTCATCGATCGAAGACAGCCTCCCTGCCTACATCCAAGACTTCAGTCCCTGAAGCAACCTCAGCTGCAGATGAAAGCACAAATGGCCTTCATCCCGTCAGAGGATCCAGCAGAGCGTCTAGGACCCCTTCACATGCCTCTCTACAACTGAACGCCACAGAGGAGAGCATAGAAGGATTACAGACTGTCCAAGGCTGCTCAGATGCTGCAGAGACGGACCTGGCTGAAACCAAACGCCGCGTGAGTAAACTGACTGCACAGGAACGTGAAGAGCTGCTTAAAGAGATCCTTGCAATGCAGGAGGAGGGAGGGGCAGCCCAGGGAACAGCTCAGAAAGCCTTAGAACCCCTGGTGAGCCTCTCCCTAGAGACCACGAGGCCCCCAAATATGGTGCCCGCCTCCCTTAGTGACCCCGGGACCCCAGGGCTTTTGGCGCGAACCCGCCCCCCCAGCTGTGAGCTACAGCTTCCTGGGGCAAGCGGAAACAAGATGGCTCCGCCCACGTGGTCTGGCACAGGAAACAAGATGGCGGCCCCCACTAAATCTAACGAAGACTTGATCTTTTTAAATCTGGAAAGCCAGCATTCCCTGGCATCCAACCAGAATAGCCAGCAGTCCCTGGCATACAGCAGAAATGACATGCAATTCCTGACACCCGAACAAGGCAGCATGCATATTCCTGATTTCTCCCCTCCACAAAGCCTAAGGTGCTATGATGACAATGAGGTCTGCCCAGCCGATACTAATACAAATACAAATGCAATTAAAACGGCCATCCAAGTCCTGACTACGGCCCTGGGGGCCAAGCAGACGTCGGGGGTGCCCACACCCCCCCCAAGGCCTCCCATCCTCTCCCCAGGGCCCAACTGCCGGGGGGAATCCAGCCTGCAGCCTCCCAACAATCAACCCCCGAGGCCTCCCACCTTCTCTTCAGGTCTTCAGCACCAGCCAGGCAAGCCAGGCAATGATGAAAATCCATGTTGTTGGAATTCTCGGGAGGATTCATTGCAGCAACTCCGAGCAGGCAAATCTGGGCTCCGCCCCCCCAATGCCTCATGGGAAGAAGGGAGAAATCCTGAACAACGCCCTCCCCCAGATCACATGGTTTCCGGGCACGCCCATCTGGAGTTAAATAGTCAAGAAAGGATTCTCTCCTCGACCACTGGAGGGACCCCTTTCACTGTGGAAACCACTTTTCCTTTTCCATTCACGTCAATGGACACCTCAAAAATTTTTGAAAGTGGGTCTGATAAGGACTACATTCCTGCTGCAAATTTGCCAAATGATTTTAAAAAACTGCAGTTGGGGGGGGGGAATTATAGCAGTTGGAGTAAAGATATACAGCTATATCTCTTAAAGAATGGGACTCTACAAATGGTCCAGAAACCACCCCCTCCCCCATGGGGACGTCAAGAAGAGTGGCGACATTTGCAGGCTTATTCGACTCTGCTCAGTTCCCTGGATAATAACCTGTTCTCCAGCATACCACTGGGGCTCAGAGCTGATGAAGTGTGGCGCCTCTTATTCAATTTATTTAACAGCGATACCATTGGTTCCATCACCAGACTTACAACTGAGCTTTATTCAACCAGACTGAGGTTTGGTGCCAGCATGCCTGAACATCTTGCAAAATTAAAGGCACTCAGGTCAGAATTAATATCCAGAGGCTTTCCTGTAAATGATGTGAGCATGGTTGCGGTCATTTTCGCTTCCCTAGACAGGAGCTGGAGCAATTTCATTGTTTCACTCGAAGCGGTCAAGAGGGAAAACATAAATCTGTCCTACCTCACAGGAAGACTGATTGAAGAGGATAGAAGGAGAAGAGATGCCAGGGAATACACCAGAGTCACCACTCAGCAAGCCAGAAAGGGGAGCCACAACTCAGAGCAAATTAATGCTCTGCTTAAGTGTTTCATCTGTGGCTCTGAGGAGCACCTCAAGAAAGACTGCCCCCATCAACATCAAGCCTCTAAACGTGGTCCCAATCAAGTAAGAGGCAAGGGGCAAAGAAGGGGGCGTGGCAGGGGCAAGGGAAATTCACTGCATACTTGTTCCCTCACCCCCACAACAAAGGCTGATAGCTCCACTGACTTATGGTTACTGGACTCTGGAGCTTCTTCTCACATTACTAATATGAGTCAAGGTTTCAAAAGGTTAAAGAAAATTAACTCATCTGTCAAGGTTGCAAACGGTGATACTGCTTCAATTGTTGGTGAGGGGTTTGTTTCTGTACCTGGCCTTGGCAAAGTTGGAGGTGTCTTGCACGCTCCCTCCATAGCTAACAACCTATTGAGCATTACCAAATTGTGTGACGATGACAAAGTGGAAGTTTTATTTCGCAAGGGGGGAGGTCATGTCACCAGGGACCAGAAGGTCATTGGAAATATTACAATCATAAACGGCTTACCATATTTTTCTCCCAAGCCACCACAGCCTGCCCCAAGGTTTTCCAAGGGCAGTGTGGGCAAGGAGCCTGAATCTCAGCAGGCACCTTCAGCACCACTCAAAGCAACCAGAGCCAAGAGAGTGTCAATGGGGAAGCCAATTCATGATAAGTGCGCCCACTTATTGCACAGAAGGCTGGGTCATGCAAGCTTCCCTGTAGTTAAAAAGATGGGAGAATTTGCTGAGGGAGTCCAGCTCAAGGACTGTGATGTGTTTCTGGACTGTGCCATTTGCAAGAAAACAAAGAGGAAGGCTGCCCCGACCTCAAAGGTGTCATTACGTAAGTCTCTATATCCGTACCAACTAGTACATGTTGATTTGGTTGGGCCTTTCACACCATCCCTAGGAAAGAAAAAGTATTTTCTCACTGCCGTTGATGATTTTTCACGTTACGGTCATGTGTATACTCTCACAGAAAAATCTGAAGCCTTTGATGCCATAAAGTCACTGTACAACTTCGTAGAGACCCAGTACAAGACCAAGATCGCACAATTGCAGAGCGATCGTGGGGCTGAGTTCATGTCTCAGAAGTTCCAGGACTGGGTAAGGCGCAAGGGCATCTGCCATTTTCTAACTGCACCATTCACGCCTTCGCAAAATGGTGTAGCTGAGAAAAGGAATGGAATCCTGCAAACCATGATGCGTAGTCTGATTGCGGACGCTAATGTCGCAGAGTCATACTGGGGAGAGGCAGTCCATTATGCCAATTACACCTTAAACCGCACCTGGAGCAGTGTTGTGAACCAGACCCCATATTTCCTGGTTCATGGTAGGAAACCAAATCTGGCACATTTGCGCGTGTTTGGTACCTATGCATGGGTGCACATCCCCAAGCAGCTGCGGAAGAAGGGGAGATCTGTTTCACAGAGACTAAGGTTCTTGGGCTATGCTCCTGGCTCCAAGGCCTATCGTTTCCTGGGAGAAGGGGGCAGGCCTGTGACTTCCCAATATGCCTCTTTCGAAGAGGATTCCAATTGGACCCAGATCCACTCAAATGATCTGAGCCCATATGCCAACCGACCCAGCAGAGACACATCAACCACGACATCACCTGAGACGACCACATACCCTGCCACCGACGAAAGTGAGGAACAAGACGAAGATGCGTCCAGTCCCATGGAGGAAGACACGCCGTCTTCACCCCCAGCGACACCTCAGAGACCCGCGGAAGAAAAGAGCGGTGAGTGGCAGAAGGTAAGGAGGTCAAAGCGGTCCAACAAAGGGGTCCCGCCAAAGAGAATTGACATTGGCCACATCGCGTCTGTCAACAGCGTTGTGGTCACCCCAAAATCCTTCTCTGACATCCAGGAGCTGCCCATCGAGGAGCAGGAGAGATGGCAGCTCGCGATGGAGAAGGAAATGCAGAGCTTAAAACAACTCAAGGTCTTCACCCCCCAGCAACCTCCAAAGGAGAGGAAAGTCATTGGCACAAGGTGGGTTTACAAGGCCAAACCACTTGCCAATGGTCTCTACCTGTATAAGGCCCGTTTGGTAGCCCAGGGCTTCGCTCAGCGTTATATGGAGGACTACTCGGAGACTTACTCTCCAACCGTCCGGGCAGAGAGCGTCAAGGCCGCCCTCGTGACTGCAGCCGCTCTGGGAGAAGAAGTCTTCCAATTTGACATCCAGACGGCTTACCTCCATGCCAACTTGGACCGGCAGATCTACGTGAAGGCTCCTCCTGGCTACCAGCAAGAAGGGGGAAATACATGGTTGCTTCACAAAGGGTTATATGGTCTTAAGCAGTCAGGGAAATTATGGTATGACTGTCTTAGAAAGAGTTTAGAATGAGTTGGTTTCTCAGAATCTCATGCAGATCAATGTGTTTTCACACGCAATTCCAAGGGAACCACAGAACGGGTGCTAGTTTATGTGGACGACCTATTATATGTAGGGCCTAACAAGGAAAGGTGTGATGAATTTGCCAAGGCCCTGGAAGAAAAGTTTACTCTGAAGTCTTTGGGGCGGGTTGACAAGTACTTGGGTGTGCATATTTTGGCCACTAAAGGGGGGTTCGCTCTATCTCAAAAAGAAAAGATAGAGGAATTACTGGCCAAATGCAAAATGACAGAATCTAATCCTACGCATAGCCCAATGCAAAGCGACTTTTACAACCACACCCATAAGGACGGTCCTGAGTTCACAGATAACACGCTCTACAGATCTGTGATTGGCTCCTTGCTATACATCAGCAATTGGAGCAGACCTGACATAGCTTTAGCTGTGAATCTATTTGGCCAAATGCAAAATGACAGAATCTAATCCTACGCATAGCCCAATGCAAAGCGACTTTTACAACCACACCCATAAGGACGGTCCTGAGTTCACAGATAACACGCTCTACAGATCTGTGATTGGCTCCTTGCTATATATCAGCAATTGGAGCAGGCCTGACATAGCTTTAGCTGTAAATCTATTGTCCAGGCACGTGGAACACCCAAAGGAATTCCACTGGACTGCTGTTAAAAGGGTGCTTAGATACCTAAAGGGCACAGCTGATGCTCTCCTTATGCTAGAACCAGAGAAGGGGAAGACGGCCCAGCTCTCCGCTTACTCAGACGCAGACTGGGCTGGCGACTCCAAAAGTAGACGGAGCACTTCTGGTTTCCTCATATTGCTAAATGGCTGCCCAATACATTGGCATGTTAGGCAGCAAAAATTTATTTCTTGCTCCACGGCCGAGGCTGAATTTGCCAGTCTGTCAGACACGGCCAATGATTTGACTTGGTTCAATGAGCTGATAACAAACATCTGGGCATCTCCCCCTCTGCCCATCCAAATTCTAGAGGACAACACTGCCGCAATTGCAATCTCGGAGGCTTATGCAGTAGGCTCCAGATCTCGCCATATAGACATACGCTATAAAAATGTCAGGCACCTTGCGAAAGAGGGTTTTATACATGTTGAGCACTGCAATACAGCTGACCAGATAGCTGATCTGTTTACCAAGCCTGTTCCCGTTGACCGGCACAACCTTCTGTGTAAGCGTTTGTGTTTGGCCTTCTGAATGTTTTCATGCATGTCCATGACACCTGCTCACCCCTTACATACATTCACTGGTCCCTGCCATTGGCTGGCAAGTAGGGGAATTGTTAGATGTTTAGTGCCAGCCATTGGCAGTTCCCCAAAAGGGTCATCAGATGGAGGCAAAGAGGCTTCTTTGCTTCCACTGATGAGCCAAGGGTCCCAGACCCACAGCCCCATTGGCGAGAGAGTTTTATGGTCAAGGAGGGGCCAAGACCCCCCATAAATACCTCTGCACGAGGGGCTGTTCTTATTCCAGTTCTATTCTCCAGTTCTATCTCTACTCCTAACCTCTATTTTAGTCATGTAATCCTAGCTTGTTTTGTTATATTTTATTTCTCTCTCACATGCAGGCATGAATGCTTTCATGCCAAGTATTTCTTTCTCTTTGATCTATCATGAATAAAGCTAATATGATTGCATCTCTGTGTGATGCCTTTGCTTGGAAGCTCCTTTAACGATTCATTGTGAGAACACCTCACAGAAAGCCATCCAGGGATTTTAATATAGATTTTCGCTTTTATTTTTTCCCATTCTAGAAGAAGTGCATTTCTTATAAAATGGTTTTGAAGTATCTATGTATTTTATGCTTCCTATACCACAGAAAGGCATGCCATCTAAGTTGTAGGTCATGCCTCTCTAGATATAATAGTCTTTTATCTCTAAGCATTATCCACTCTTTTAACCATGTTAATATAGTTGCTTGGTAGTATAGTATCCAGTCCGGCAGTCCAAATCCTCCACTTTCTTTGGTTTCTTGTAAAATTTTCAGTCTAATTCTAGCTTTTTTCCCCTTGCCAGACAAATTTCAGTATTGTTGTATTTAGTTCATCAAAAATGTTTTTCCCAGTCTTAAAGGTATCATTTGAAATAAAAAGAGTATTTTTGGTAGAAAGTTGTAAATTTTTTCCACTTTTCCAGATCCAATTTTATTTGTTTTAACAATCTTACATAGTTGTCTTCTTTTATTGTTGCACATCTTGCTATTAAATAAATTCCTAAATATTTAACTTCTTTAATTATTTGAAGGTTTGATTTTTTTGCTAGTTGGGTTTTTTTTCTGTTAAATTTTTAGTTAGCACTTTAGTCTTTTCTGTTTATTTTCAACCCTGCCACTTCTCCAAATTCTTCTGTTTTCTCCATAAGCTTAGCGCTTGTTTCAAATGGTTCTTACAATATAAGAACCAACTTATATTGAACGTATACTTCAACAACATGGCGGCCGCGGTCGGGAGCTGAGTTTGTGAGCTCCGCGATGGGCTTTTGTTTGAGCAGCTGAGCAGCGGAGCAATTTGCCGTTCCTGGATGGAGTGTGGGAGTGTGGTTGCCAGGCACCGTTTTGTGGTGTGAAGGCTCTTTTCGAGCTGGTCGTGGCGCTGGTGGAGCTGGGGCGGTGACTGATGATATGCCTGCTGTTTCGCTACGACTTCCAGCTGGCGGTGACTTCCAGCTGGCAGCGTTTCGGCTCGTGCGTTGCCGCAGCGAGGAGACTCCCCCCCTTCTCTCTTCCTCCCCCTCTGATTGAGATGGTGATTTTTGAGGTCCGTATCATCTATGGGGTGTTTTTGCGCCTGAAGACCTCCCCCCTCTCTCTTGGAGTTTCAGGACTGGGGAGTGATATGGCGGTCCGAATTAATTGCCGCCTGTTAACAGCTGTTCAGCCCTGGTTGTGGCGCTGATGAGAGCTCTCTGAGCAATGATTATGGATCTGCCTGCTTTACTGCGCGTCTCAGCTGGCGTTTCAGCTGGCGGCGCTTCAGCCAGCACAGTATATCTGCTGCAGCGAAGAGACTTCTCCCTCCCTCCCCCGACTGAGATGGTTGTGATTCTGAGGTCCTGGATCATCTGTTGGAGTGCTGTTTGTGCTGTGGAGACCTCCCTCTCTTTCAGAGTTGTAAGATAGTATGGGGATATGGCGGCTAGAAACCAACTTTGCTGCCTCAGAACAGCTGACCGGCGCCCCTCTCTGTCTCGGCTATGGAATGTTAACTGCAATTTTAAGAACATTGTTGGCCAAGGATGGACCTGATAGACCTGGGAGTTGACTGCAGTGAGAGGGCAGAACAATTAACTATCAATCCACCCCCTGATGTGAGAGATCAGCTGAGGCGGATTTATCCCGGTTGTCTTTAGCCAAGTTTTGCCCAGATTAATTTGCCATTTGTTGTGAGAGAACTATTATGGCTCTTATATCTGCAGCCAGCTCGGGTGCATGTACAACAGTCAGTTTTAAAATAAGAATTCTTTTCTTAATGCTCTGTTCCAATGTCTTCTGAAGATATGGGTATTCTTGATTAGTGATCACAGTTGGCAGTGGCAGCTCCATCGCTAAGCTCTGTGGCTGCTAAGCAGAAATGCATGTGACTATGATGGAGTTATGATATCACTTCCCATTTGTTCATTAAGAGCATCATCACAATTAAGCAGGGGCTTAGGTGACCAGATTTGCAATTTTACTGTGTTTCATCACCTCTGCTTATCACAACCATAGTTAGGAAGCATGCAAATGGTGATCATGTGACCATGTGATGCTGCAACTATCATAAATGTGCATTGGTTGCAACATAATCAAATACTGTTCACATTATTGTAATGGTTATAAGTGCAAAGGGCTGGTTTTTTTTTACGACATTGTAATTTCAAACTAAGGGACGCGGTGGCTCAGTGGGTTAGGATGCTGAGCTTGTCGATCAGAAGGTCGGCAGTTTGGCGGGTCGAATCCCGAGTGCCGCGTAACAGAGTGAGCGCCTGTTACTCGTCCCAGCTTCTGCCCATCTAGCAGTTCGAAAGCACGTAAAAATGCAAGTAGAAAAATAGGGACCACTCCGGTGGGAAGGTAACAGCGTTCCGTGCGCCTTTGGCGTCTAGTCATGCCGGCCACATGACCACGGAGACGTCCTCGGACAAACGCTGGCTCTTCGGCTATGAAACGGAGATGAGCACCGGCCCCTAGAGTCGGAAACGACTAGCACGCATGTGCGGGGGAACCTTTACCTTTACCTTTAATTTCAAACTCTCTCTAAATGATGCAGTTGGCAAGAAAAGAATATCTCTATGTATGTACACTTTCTCTCTCTCTCTCATCATCTATCTGTCACCTATCTGTCACCTATCTCTCCTCTCTATCTTTTTATCTCTTATCTCTCATTTATGTACTATCATCTATCTATCATCTATTTTCTATCATCTATCTATCTCTATCATCTATCTATCTATCATCATTGTACTTGTCTTGTGAATAGGTTTCTGGTTCAAAACTTGGCAAAAATGTATTTGTCTGTGGTTACTACTTATAGCCATCCAACTCCAACAGTCTCTAGATGGTGTACAAACACCCTGCCCCCAAATCCTAAAATGAAAGATAAAACTTGAGATTTAAAAATGGCACAAATCAAACAGAACAAAACATACTCCTAAAAAACAAGAATACACAAACCCCCTGTACAGAGTGATATATATATATAGGCATCCATAGACAATGTGTTTTCTGATATCATAATGTAAAACCATCACTGATGTGTCTGATGCATGTATGACTGGGATTTTGGTGTGATGTTGCATTGCATGCTTCATCACGGTTTTCATCATTATAGTCTGAACCAGATGCTTATGGATGTGTGACTAGACTACATTCAATGTTGTCACCTAGTTTCTTGGAGTTTGGGGCTTTTTGAAAGGAAAATAAGCTGTGGTGGCACAGTGGTTAGAATGCAGTAATGCAGTCTAACTCTGCCCACTGCTAGCAGTTTGGTCGTCACTGGCTCAAGGTTGATTCAGCCTTCCATTCTTCCGAGGTTGGTAAAAATGAGGACCCAGATTGTTGGGGACAATATGTTAGCTGCGAAGTCGTGTCCGAACCATCGCGACACTATGGACAACATTCCTCCAGGACTTCCTGTCCTCTACCATCTTCTGGAGTCCATTTAAGCTCACGCCTACTGCTTCAGTGACTCCATCCAGCCACCTCATTCTTTGTTGTTCCCTTCTTCTGTTGCCCTCCACCTTTCCCAGCATTAGGCTCTTCGCCAGTGAGTCCTTCCTTCTCATTAGGTGGTCAAAGAATTTGAGTTTTAACTTCAGGATCTGGCCTTCTAAAGAACAGTCAGGGTTGATTTCCTCTAGGACTGATTGGTTTGATCACCTTGCAGTCCAAGGAACTCACAGGAGTCTTCTCCAGCACCATAGTTCAAAGGCCTCAATTCTTGGGCGCTCAGCCTTTCTTATGGTCCAACTTTCACAGCCATACATTGCAACTGGGAAGACCATAGCCTTGACTATACGCACTTTTGTTGGGAGGGTGATGTCTCTGCTTTTTAGTGTGCTGTCTAGATTTGCCATGGCTTTCCTCCCCAGGAAAAAGTGTGTTTTAATTTCTTGGCTACAGTCCCCATCTGCAGTGATCTTGGAGCCCAGGAAAATAAAATCTGTCACTACCTCCATTTCTTCCCCATCTATTTGCCAGGAATTGAGAGGGCCGGATGCCATGATCTTGATTTCTTAATGTTAAGTTTCAGGCTAAATTTTGCACTCTCCTTCTTCACCCGCAACAAGAGGCTCTTTAGTTCTTCTTTACTTTGTGCCATTACAGTGGTAACATCTGCATATCTTAGGTTGTTGATATTTCTCCCAGCAATCTTAAGTCTAACTTTTGATTCATCTAGCCCTGCCTTTCTCATGATGTGCTCTGCATATACGTTAAATATTTTTCAAAGATCCTGGAGCACTCAGGAACTACCAGAGGATTGGAAAAGAGCTGATGTAGTTCCCATCTTCAAAAAAGGGGAAAAAAAATAGATCCAGGAGACTACAGACCTATCAGCCTGACCTCAATACCTGGGAAGATTCTGGAAAAGATAATCAAACAACAAATCAGCGAACACCTTGATGCAAACAAAGTCATTACTAAAAGTCAGCATGGGTTTGTCAAAAACAGATCATGCCAGACAAATCTTATTACATTCGTTGACCAAGTGACAAAATTAGAACTCTCCATTCTGAGAGTTCTATGAGAAAAAAAGCCCTGGTTTTTTCTCCCCAACACTTGTCCCTGGTCATCTGGACTATTTTTACAGCAAGAGCATTAAAGGCTGTGCTAATTGCTCAAGAAAGCAGCCATTTTACACCATACAAAGTAGAAAATAAAAGCATGACTGCAGGGACAAAGAAAAATGAAATGTCAGGCTTACATACCTTCACAAAAGCAAATACAAAAAAAAATCCGTTCTTAAGAAAAGAGCTACATATTAGACAAATTTAACCATGATTTTACAATTTGAGATGTGGACTGGATTGTGGAGAGGGCAAGAAAATTATATCAAAATGTCTATGTTAACTTGAAGGACACTTGGTCCTCCATCCTATTTGATCTTGCCATCCAATATATAAAGGTAATCAGACAATGCTGAGTCTTACTGTTTACACTGCAGATGGTTGTGGAAATATTATTTATTTGCACTTAACTACATTTTCATTAAATTGTAAATGAAATAATGCAAACTGGTCATCCAATGATATCATTTTTTTATTATTGCAGGTGATTATATAGTCATGACTATATACTTCGAGTTAAGTAGAAGAATGGGATACTTCACTATTCAAACATACATTCCCTGTATATTAACTGTTGTCCTATCCTGGGTATCATTTTGGATTAAAAAAGATGCCACACCAGCAAGAACAGCCCTAGGTAAGATAACAGGGGATATTTTTTATTCATTCCTCAACCTGATGAGGATCCTTTGTTACATATTTCCAATGAATAATTATTTTATTTCACTTGATAGGTAATCATGCTAGCAAATGTTTATATTCTGCAAGAAGTCCCCTATTCATGGTTCCAAGCCCCTTGTTGGAGAAGCATTTGAAAGAGTAATTTTCATAACATCATTTTCCTGGTGTTCTATTATTAATATCTCAGTTTTTGTATCTTCTTAGCTTCCCTTCCACTGTTGTTGATCATTCTACAATGTCCAAAGTGATGTGTGCTAAACTCTTCCTTAGCTCTGTCTCCCCAAATTTGGCATGAAATGTCTTAGTCATCCAAGTCATGGTTGTCTAAAGGTGCTTTTTCAAAAAGCAGCTGGACTTACTTTGTTTTTGCTTGAAGACATGGCACTGGCATAAAATGTTCATCAGAACTTTACTTCAGATTGGATGATGAACAGAATATTATGGGGGGGGAGAACAATGTTTTAAAATATATATTATTTGTACAATCATAATATTAGTTTAAATACATAGGTTCTTACAAACAGTGTGAACACCATTGTTCATCAATAATTTAGCTAGACAACCAGTTTCTTTTACTCCTTTTCTTGTTTTTAAGAATCCTAACCTAATCCTGATCTTAATCCTTTTCTCTAACAGTCAGTATTTCATGCTCATTAAATAGTGTTTTCCCCAACTCCTGCAGGACCTTAACCCTTTAAAAGTTTTGGTATTTCTAAAACAAATTTGGCTTCTCCAAGCTCATGGGAAACTTCCTACTGTGATTCTAGTTCCTGGCATACCTCACTTATAATATGTAAATTCTCTCTGTTCCTATTGATCAGGATTTTGTGGACTGATAGAAAATAATTTGCAGTTTTCCATTTTCTTTCTGTTATGAGATTACAGTTCAATCAGAGATCAGTTTATCAAACATGTTTATTTACACAAGGATCTGTTAATTCTCAATAATAACTTATCTGGATATATCTAGATAGAAAGGGACTTTCAGCAATACTTATATATTGTCTTTTTCATCAAGTAGAGACTATTTTTTCAGTGTAGAAAAATGTGGCATACTGGGGCATGCAATGAAAATATGTGACCCTTCTTCCAAGCCCTAAATAATTTGATTCTTGTTGTGACTCTTCTGAATAGCAATATTCTTAAGCAATTTGTTTCTTGACAGCTGTGGACAAATTCATCTTCATCTGCCTTGAGTTTCCATGTTTGGCATCAAATGGTTTGGTCAACAGGGCAGGGACTATATAGGATAGACATGAAATTTAGCAAAAAGTTTCGAAATTTATTAGCAGCTGAACAAATCTGCATCATTACCTTTCATGCACTGCATGACAGGATGGTGATAGCTAGAGTAAGTGGCTACCTGGTGTTCCAAATATTTGCTTCCTGCTAGCTAATGCTCTTTTTCTGTAATTCTACTACTTATAGGTTTTTTCCACTAAAGCAAAACTTCTTACCCACTAATATAAACCAGACCCAATGTGTTATCATCATATGTAAACTTCCCTTGACAATTTCACAATCTCCTAAGAGAAGGCAAAGCATTTTCTAAAAGAAAAGTGGAAAAAAGGATATGTGTACTACAAATGTGCACATGTTGTTTCACAGCAGAAAAGTGACTTAAAACTATCTTCTTCCTGCATTTCATACTCAGTAATACTCTTCAAAGCTCTCACCTACTGTTTCAAGCCTTAAAGTCTCTCACTGACTGCAACTAAATTGGAGGTCATTGACTTATTCCCCCCCCCAAAAAAACATATCTTTTTTGAAATTCAGAGTTCTCTATATGAACTAAGCATAGCCCTCCTCTGGCTGACAGTGAAGTGGAAAAGTCTTCACAATATGCCACTATGGAAAAGCAGTTTCCTCCTTATGATATTATATATTTCATGTATAAGCCTACAAGCATAAATTTCTGTGAAAGCAAGAGCTGAGCAAAATCTTCTTATATGAAATTTCTCACAACCCTCTGCACAGTTTCATGCAAACCTTTGTGTTATTTTCATATTCTACCTACTCTCTACCATGTTGGTTTTGGACCCACCAACCATTAACTGATATAGGGTTGCCAGTGGCACCTGGACTGCTGAAAGAAAATAGATCTCATAATTGAAAAGCTTTCACATCTGGGCTCTCAGAGATCTAACCTACAGATGTGAATATATGAGCAACTGCAATTAGAACTTTCAAATATTGTACCCTACTATTAAATGCAATGATTTTAACCAACCATGAGTCACCAAGTGATAAGAATTCATCATGAACCAGTTTTAGATGATCAGTAATCATGAGGGAAATCCAGAGGCTGGCTTGAGGGATTCTCTGGAACTTGTCCAAGAAGCCAGTATTAATGACAAAGGGCTGAAATAAGTGGAATTCAGAGTCTGTACTCATAACTGGCCCTGGAATGGAGATACTGCTTTAGCTAAGAGCAACTAGAACCACAAGGTGATGGCATGGGAAACTTTGCATACATTTTGTTTTGCTCTGCCCTTTGAGATAACTAGGAATCCTAACTGTGTACTTTGTCTCTGTACATTGTGCAGCATTGCGATTACCAATATTTTGTGATCTGAGCAACTCAAAACTGATTCAAGAAGCAATTCACATACTATTTTTCCAGTAGAACTTTTTTAATGTCACAGACTTGCCTACATAAATGCTCTGCTGGATGTCTAAAAAATAACTTGCATTCATTTTGGGGGATAAAATATTCGGGCCCAAGCCTTTATAAATTGTTCAAAAGGCTAGGGGAGGGAGTTGTCAATAATTAATAGATTCAAACTTTACAATCAATATTTGATATCCTTTGAAGTTTCAGTGAGAGAGGTTTCACAAGTGAGCCAAAAAACAATTCCTCTCTAGAAATGATTTTATGAGAAGGAAGGACTCACTGGAGAAGAGCCTAATGCTGGGAAAGATTGAGGGCAATAGAAGAAGGGGACGACAGAGAATGAGGTGGCTGGATGGAGTCACTGAAGCAGTAGGCGTGAGCTTAAATGGACTCCAGAAGATGGTAGAGGACAGGAAGGCCTGGAGGAACATTGTCCATAGGGTTGCGATGGGTCGGACACGACTTCACAACTAACAACAACAACAATTTGCATGAAGCACAGAGTTAAAATTTGTTCATGTCTTTGACTATTATTCTATGATTACAGAGTCTGATATGCCTGAAACAAACATTTCTATTGGTGGCATATAAAAATCTGAGATATCTAAATTACTTCCCTCTTTAAATTAGGCAAAATGCTACAGAGAAGGGAAAATTAGACACAGCTCTAAATAGCTTTCATTTATCAAAAGTGTGGTATGACAGAGCAAACTTCCATTTTTATTACAAGCTACTTCAATCCAAAATTAAAAGAAATTTAAAATATTAAGTGGTTTTACACAATTGACGAAAGGTCCTGGTTCTAAATTTTCTAGTAGCAACCTGTTATATCTCTCAATATATCCTATACTACCAGTTTGACTCTAAGGAGGCATAGGCTGAAGTTTAAACTTCCTGCCATAGTATTCTCATCTCAGTAACTGAATGCTTTCTGCCTTGTGGGAAATTTACAAAGTTCAAAGCATGCAGTAATGAGGTATTGAATAAGAGCAAACATTTACAAATTTTATGATATTTTTTAAGGAATTAAAGATTAAGACTGTTAGAAGTAAAAGGAAGAAATATAAAATTGGCTTATTCAATTAAGGTTAAAATAGGAGATTTTGTGCAATGTTCTGATAACCCATTATGGACTGTTTGCAGACAACAGGACCAAGAAATTGATGTTTTATTGATTTGTTATAGATAAGGGGTGAGGTATGGGACAAAGAGATGTCTGTTACCTTACAGGAGGTAAAATTTGCTGAATTTGTTTATATTTGTTGTGGCAAAAGTTGGAAGTCACTTCTTTATATATATATATATATATTTCTTTTCTTTTTCTCTGTTATAGTCTTTTTCTTTTTTTCTTCTACTTGTTCTTTTGACCGTTCTCTTCTCTTAGTTTAGTTGTATTAGTTTTTAATACTGTAATTAAAAATCTTAATAAAAATTATATTCAGAATTTTAATAAGTTTTGAAGAGATAGGGTAGGGCATAGTAGCCACTTTTCACTGCAGTGGAGTAAAATATATTTTGATGCATGATACAAAAACAATGCCTTATATATTTGCATCAGACATTAGGATGCCAGTAGCTATGGGCAGGATCTCCATTAGAATGTTAGCATGTGCATCATCATTTTGACATAAAGTTGGTTTGCTGCAGATGCCTAGTCACTGTTACTGAAAACCAAGTTTCAGTTTGAAAAAAAAGAAGTTAAGCCTTATTTTCTTAGTGATTCTGGTACACGAACTTTCTCTTGTATTATTGGGCAGCTCAGAGAAGAGTTATTATGTATGGATGCTGCAAAAACAAAATTCCTAATATATTTGAACAGCAAATAGCAATTCTTATAAGCTATCATTGTATGGCTTCACCTGTTTTCATTCAGTAGAAACAGTAGTTACTATACTAGGATTAGTCATGACATCTATATGGAATAGACCAGCATTGGTTGACATTTGGTAGAATTTGGAGGGAAGCACCTCTCATTGTCCTTCCAGCTCTTGCAACAGTTTTGATGTGATAGACCACAATATTTTCTGGACCACTTCCAAAAATAACATAGCTAGGAAAGCTTTTACATAGTTGCACCTTCTGTATCAGTTGCAGTCTTACCTGGAACACAATGCACTGGAGGCAGCCATTCATACCCTTAGCATCTTTTGATTAGGTTACTGTAACTTACTATACATGGGCTATCATTGAAGACCATGTGAAAATTTTAACTGGTCCAGAATGCAATGATACATGTTGTTAGTTGCTTTGTCTTGATGCTGCCATATTTCATCATGTACTTTTGCTGCATGAGCTGCATTAGATTATTAAAGTCTTTGAGTGCAATTCAAGTTACTAGCTGCTATCTATGACATCTTATGTGGCTCAGAGCCTGGATAATTTAGAGACCACCTTTCCCCATTAGTATCTGGCAATCGTGCTGGATAATAAGGGAGTGCCCACTAAAGACTTTCATCTCTGGCAAATATTCCTTGCAGCCTTCCTTCTTTGGAAAGACTTAACCCCTTAAAGCACACGTAGACCCCACACACATGGCATTCCAGAACTAACATAATATGTAGCTCTTTCAGAAAGGCTTTTAGGGATTAATTATAACCAATAGGACTATACTGAACTACTGTACTTCAGTTTACTATTCAGTTGGAAAATTAGGTTATGGTTATAGATTTTATGATTTTAAGAAATCAAAATATGATTATGATTGTAAGTTTTGTCCATATTTCAAGCAATAAACAAATTGCATTAATCAATGTAGAAATATAGAAATGAAACATAGATTTAAGAGTTTTGTAGTAAAATACCATCCTTTATTCTCCTGTGTAGAGTCATTCATTCACCATGTTTGTTCAACATAGCTGCGGGGTGGGGGGGGTTGATACTTAAGCAGAAATGGTAAAATAATGCCTGAATCCAAATATATTTCAACAGACATATAGTAAGCAATTTAGCTTAGTGCTGAAAGTATCCTTAATGTTACTTAGTGAATTACTTGTTAAAGTTAATTAAATGTCAGGACCCAGTTCAATCCCACTTCTTAAGAAAGCAGAACTCTTGGAAACAATTTCTTCCAACAGGAACTTTTATTAAGAGTAGTTGATAGCAGGCATAATAGACAGGATCTGAGATTTCCCGTGCAGAGCGATAGATTAAAGTATCCCCAAACAAGACCCCACCCCATAGTCCACCCACCTGGTATGGGATGGCCAATCCCCAGGTGTTAAATTCATCATGGGAAAAGGGGAGATAACACTGGCCCGTCTCCAGCTCACACAGCGATGGTTGGTGGCTTCTTCACACCTTCCTCTGAGACCGTAGACATAAATTAGGCACTAAGTTTACGTTCCTCCCTTGTTCTAGCTGACAGTTTAGGGAGATAAAGTTCAGAGAGAGAGATAACGTAGGAAGCAAATTGTTAGATTGTAG
The DNA here is from genome assembly GCA_024294585.1 of Vipera latastei. Classification (NCBI taxonomy): domain Eukaryota; kingdom Metazoa; phylum Chordata; class Lepidosauria; order Squamata; family Viperidae; genus Vipera; species Vipera latastei. Next base: position 84,751,632 of record CM044357.1, on the reverse strand, counting down.
TGGGTAGAGGAAACAGAAGCAATAAATGAAGCAAAAGGTTATATTGTAGCGGAAAGAGGAAGCAAAGGCAATAACCCCTCCCCCTTGGGAGTATGGCAGAACCCAGGGAAAGGTGAGATTTGATTTTGGGTCAAAGGGGATAGATAGAAGTGAAATAGGAATAGGTTCTGACATTAATGTTATTTAACTAGAATGAATAGGGAAATTTACTGGGCCAAAAATGTTCTGGGTGTTACCCTTAACTCAATTATGATCCATCACTGGAAAATTTAATGCATGTGAAGATATTAATTTTAAAAATGCTGGGGCTGTTGGGAAGTGCTCCAACTGTATGAATTAAAGATTTCATCTGCTTTAGTAAACTCTTCATTTGCAGTATAGAATGCACAGGGGGGAAAAATAATGAGTAGAGAACAGAGATGTCAAATAATTTACTCAAATATATACTGCAGTTTCTGAAGCTTTCAATATTTTATTGGCATTTGCTTTCTTGATATGTTTTTTTAGATATTAGAGTTCAGCAACAGAAAAGTACAGATAGTCCTCGTCTTACAACCATTTGTTTAGTGATCATTCAAAGTTACAACAGCACTGGAAAAAGTGACTTATGATCATTTTTCACATGACCATTGCAGCATCTCCATAGTCACATGATCAAAATGTGAAGCAGCATTCACAAGAGATCGATGGGACGTTAAGGTGCTTCCAAGTAAAATAGGCAGAATGCAGAAATGCAGTCATTATGAAGCTTTATTCATCGACAGGTTATATAAAAAGAGCTATATGGCATGGAAGCATCCATGCTTGTATGATAGAGAATGCATGCAAGTGAGAAGATAGAAAAGAGAAGCAGAACTAGGAACAAAGAGGCAGCCCCTGGGCAGAGGTATTTATGGGGGGTCTCGGCCCCTCCCTAGCCATAAAACTCTCTCGCCAATGGGGCTGCTGCAGGGGAGCAAAGAAGCCTCTTTGCTCCATCTGATGACCTATTTGGGGAACTGCCATGGGCTGGCACAAAACATGTAACAATTCCCCTTCTTGCCAGCCAATGACAGGGACCAGTGAATGTGTGTGAGGGGGCGAGCAGGTGTCATAGACATGTATAAAAACGTTCAGAAGACCAAACACAAATGCTTACACAGAAGGTTGTGCCGGTCAATGGGAACAGGTTTGGTAAACAGATCAGCTATCTGGTCAGCTGTATTACAGTGCTCTACACGTATAAAACCCTCTTTGGCAAGCTGTCTGACATTTTTATAGCGTATGTCTATGTGGCGAGATCTAGAGCCTACTGCATAAGCCTCCGAGATTGCAATGGCGGCTGTGTTGTCCTCTAGAATTTGGATGGGCAGAGGAGGAGCTGCCCAGATGCTCGTTATCAGATCATTGAACCAAGTCAAATCATTGGCCGTGTCTGACAGGCTGGCATATTCAGCCTCGGCCGTGGAGCAAGAAACAATTTTTTGCTGCCTAACATGCCAATGTATTGGGCAGCCATTTAGCAATATGAGGAAACCAGAGGTGCTCCGTCTACTTTTGGTGTCGCCAGCCCAGTCTGCGTCTGAGTAAGCAGAGAGCTGGGCCGTCTCCCCCTTCTCTGGTTCCAGCACAAGGAGGGCATCGGTCGTGCCCCTGAGGTACCTAAGTACCCTCTTAACAGCAGTCCAGTGGAATTCCTTTGGGTGTTCCACATGCCTGGACAATAGATTTACAGCTAAAGCTATGTCAGGCCTGCTCCAATTGCTGATATATAGCAAGGAGCCAATCACAGATCTGTAAAGCGTATTATCTGTGAACTCAGGACCGTCCTTATGAGTGTGGTTGTAAAAGTCGCATTGCATTGGGCTATGCGTAGGATTAGATTCTGCCATTTTGCATTTGGCCAATAACTCCTCTATCTTTTCTTTTTGAGATAGAGCGAACCCCCCCTTAGTGGCCAAAATATGCACACCCAAGTACTTATCAACCCGCCCCAAAGATTTCAAAGTGAATTTTTCTTCCAGGGCCTTGGCAAATTCATCACACCCTTCCTTGTCAGGTCCTACATATAGTAGGTCGTCCACATAAACTAACACCCTTTCTGTGGTACCCTTGGACTTGCGTGTGAAAACACATTCATCTGCACGTGATGCAGTGAAACCAACTCGTTCTAAACTTTTTCTAAGACAGTCATACCATAATTTCCCTGACTGTTTGAGGCCATACAACCCTTTGTGGAGCAACCATGTATTTTCCCCTTCTTGCTGGTAGCCAGGAGGGGCCTTCACGTAGATCTGCCGGTCCACGTTGGCATGGAGGTAAGCCGTCTGGATGTCGAATTGGAAAACTTCCTCCCCCAGAGCGGCTGCAGTCACGAGGGAGGTCTTGACGCTCTCTGCCCGGACAGTTGGAGAGTATGTCTCGCCATAGTCTTCCATGTAGCGTTGGGCGAATCCCTGAGCTACCAAACGGGCCTTATACAGGTAGAGGCCATTGGCAAGTGGTTTTGCCTTGTAAACCCACCTTGTGCCAATGACTTTCCTCTCCTTTGGAGGTTGCTGGGGGGTGAAGACCTTGAGTTGTTTTAAGCTCTGCATTTCCTTCTCCATCGCGAGCTGCCATTTCTCCTGTTCTTCGATGGGCAGCTCCTGGATGTCAGAGAAGGATTTTGGGGTGACCACAACGCTGTTAACAGACGCAATGTGCCCAATGTCAATTCTCTTTGGCGGGATGCCTTTGTTGGACCGCTTTGACCTCCTTACCTTCTGCCACTCACCGCCTTTTTCTTCCGCGGGTTTCTGAGGCGTTGCTGGGGAACTGGACGACTCATCCTCCCCATCTGAACCAGGTGGGATGACATCTTCGTCTTGTTCCACACTTTCGTCGGTGGCAGGGTATGTGGACGTCTCAGGTGATGTCGTAGTCGGTGTGCCCTTGCTGGGACGGTTGATATATGGGCTCAGATCATTGGAGTGTATCTGGGCCCAATTGGAGTCCTCTTCGAAGGAGGCAGATTGAGAAGTCACAATCCTGCCCCCTTCTCCCAGGAAACGGTAGGCCTTGGAGCCAGGAGCATAGCCCAAGAACCTCAGTCTCTGGGAGACAGATCTCCCCTTCTTCCGCAGCTGCTTGGGGATGTGAACCCATGCGTAGGACCCAAACACACGTAAATGTCCCAGATTTGGTTTCCTACCATGAACTAGGAAATATGGGGTCTGGTTCACAACACTTCTCCAAGTGCGGTTTAAGGTGTAATTGGCGTATTTTACCGCTTCTGCCCAGTATGATTCTGCGACCCCTGCGTCTGCAATCAGACTACGCATCATAGTTTGTAGGACTCCATTTCTTTTCTCTGCCACGCCATTCTGAGCTGGAGTGAAAGGCGCGGTAAGAAAATGGCGGATGCCCTTACGCTTTACCCAGCCCTGGAATTTTCGGGACATGAACTCAGCCCCGCGGTCGCTCTGCAGTTGTGCGATCTTGGTTTTATACTGGGTCTCTACAAAGTTGTAGAGTGATTTTATGGCGTCAAAGGCTTCAGATTTTTCTGTGAGGATATACACGTGGCCGTACCATGAAAAATCATCAACTGCAGTGAGAAAATACTGACTTTTCCCTAGGGATGGTGTGAAAGGCCCGACCAAATCAACATGTACTAGTTGGTATGGGTATTGGGTCTTACGCAGTGACGTTTTTGGAATAGGCGCAGCCTTCCTCTTTGACCTCTTACAGATTGCACAGTCCAGGAATACCTCACAATCTTTGATCTGGACTCCCTCAGCAAACTCTCCCATCTTTTTAACCACAGGGAAGCTTGCATGACCTAATCTTCGGTGCAAAATGTGGGCACACTTATCGTGCAATGGCTTCCCCACTGACACCCTCTTGGCATTGGTTGCCTTGAGCGGTGCTTCAGGTGACAGCTGAGGTTCGGATTTCTTATCCACACTGCCTTGCTGTGGGGGCTTGGATGCAACCGCTTCGGCCTTGCGCTGGTTAAGCAGCCTTGGGGTTGGTTGTGGGGAAAAATATGGCAAATCATTTATGATGTCAATATTTCCGATGACCCTCTGGTCCCGGGTGACATGACCTCCCCCTTTGCAAAATAAAACTTCCACCCCGTCTTCGTCACATAACTTGATAATGCTCAATAGGTTGTTGGCGATGGAGGGAGCGTGTAAAACACCTTCAACTTTTCCAAGCCCGGGTACAGAAACCGTGCCCTCCCCAATAACTAAAGCTTTATCACCATTGGCCACCTTGACAGATGAGTTAATTTTCTTTAACCTTTTAAACCCTTGACTCATATTGGTAATGTGAGAAGAAGCTCCAGAGTCCAGTAACCATAAGTCAGTGGAGCTATCAGCTCTTGTGGTGGGGGCACAGGTAGACACAAAATTGTTAGTACTTTTGGCCCCGCCACGGCCCCTTCCTTGTCCCTTGCCCCTACCTTGATTGGGACCACGCTTGGGGCCTTGTTGAAAATGGGGGCAGTCCTTCTTGAGGTGCCCCTCAGAGCCACAGGTGAAACACTTGAGTAGAGCATAAACCTGCTCTGAGTTGCGGTGTCGTCTGCTGGCTGGCTGGCTGGTGACTCTGTTGTATTCTCCCGTATCTCTACGTCTGCTATCTTCGTCAATGAGTCTGCCCTCGAGATAGGACAGAGGCATGGGTTCATCCCTGCCCCCTTCCAGGGAAATAATAAAATTGTTCCAACTTTTGTCCAGGGAAGCCACGATAACTGCGACCAAGTTCTCTTCAGGTATTCGTTAATTTTTGGACATCAGTTGCGCCCTGAGGGATTTTAATTTTCCGAGATGTTCTGCCATGCTGGCCCCAAACCTGAGTCTTGTGTTGTAAAACTCAGTTGTGAGTCTGGTGAGGGAACCCATGCTCTTGCTGTTGAATAAATTGTATAATAACCGCCAAACTGCGCAAGCTGTGAGTCCATCTGGGATGCTTGGGAACAAATTATCATTCATAGAAGCCATCAGGGTAGAAAAAGCCTGTCTATGGAGCCACTCTTCTCGTGAGCTCCACGGGAAAGGTGGGGGGTTCAGGACCATTTCAAGAGTCCCATCCTTTAATAGATATACCTGCAAATTTCTATTCCAACTGTGGTAGTTTTCCCCCCCAATTTTCAGTTTTTCAAAGTTAAGAGGCAACGTGGACGCAGTGAGAAACGTATTGTCCAGTTCCTGTATCATTTGAGAGGTTTGCATCGAAAAAAAAGGTAAAGGTACCCCTCTAGTGGGTGTTGGTGGTATTTTTCTCTGATTTTCAGATGGCCCCCCTTCAGGATTAAAAAGCCCGTACTGGGCATGTCCGGAAAACATGTGATCAGGGGGTGGGCGGTGCCCAAGATTGCCGGCCGGCACTTGGTTTTGAAAAAACTCTGGAAATCTTTCCTGGAGCCCCCCCGGCCCTGGATTGCCTTGAGAAGCCCATCGCTGGTCCTGAAAACCTTGGGGATGGCTAAAGCCGATGCTGGAGGAGGGGGCCAACCCCCCCCGAAGGCCAAGTAAGGAGAGCACCTGGGCGGGGGCGAAAGGAGGACTGGGGGCCCCGGAGAGAGGGTTGGGGGCCTTGGAGGGTAATGAGCAGTCTTATTGCCATCATAGGTCATGAGGGTTTCTGCTGGAGAGAGCCCAGGAGTTTGCATGTTGCTACGGCTGGATGCCAGGGGTTGCTGGGCCTCCAGACTTAGTTGAGGCCTTTCTTTGTTAGAAAATGTGGGCGCACAGGGGGCTGCCATCTTGCTTCCTGTGCCGGGCCATGCGGTCTCCCTGGGCGCAGCCATCTTGTTTCCTGTTGCCCCAGGAAGCTGAAGGTCACAGTTAGGCAGGGGATTTCGCGCCGAAAGCCCTGGGGTCCCGGGGTTACTCAGGGTGGCAGGCGCCATATTGAGGGGCCTCGTGGTGGCTGAGGGGGGGCTTACCCGGCATCCACAGTCCTTCTGCACTGATGTCCTTCGTGGAGAGGCTTGTGGGGTCTCCTGTACTTCAAGGAGTTTTAGAAGCAGTTCCTTGCATTCCAGTGTAGACATTTGATCCACGCGTTGCTTGCGTTGGGCCCGGAGCACTTCTGCTGCATCTTGACAGTCTTGGGCGGACTGTAAAACTTCCAAGCTTCCCTCTGTGGCATGCAGAAGGAAGCCATCTGTGCTCTCACCTGGAGCGGAGCTTGCTTCAGGGGCTAGAGCTGTTGATTTTGATTGAAGACTCCTGGTCACAATCTGGGATCTCCGGCCATCCATTTCAGTTTCAAATCTAGGCATTAGCTGCAGGCTTGGAAGCGTTCCCTTTAACCATCCTCTCTGCTACCAACTTGTAAAGCAGCATTCACAAGAGATCGATGGGACGTTAAGGTGCTTCCAAGTAAAATAGGCAGAATGCAGAAATGCAGTCATTATGAAGCTTTATTCATCGACAGGTTATATAAAAAGAGCTATATGGCATGGAAGCATCCATGCTTGTATGATAGAGAATGCATGCAAGTGAGAAGATAGAAAAGAGAAGCAGAACTAGGAACAAAGAGGCAGCCCCTGGGCAGAGGTATTTATGGGGGGTCTCGGCCCCTCCCTAGCCATAAAACTCTCTCGCCAATGGGGCTGCTGCAGGGGAGCAAAGAAGCCTCTTTGCTCCATCTGATGACCTATTTGGGGAACTGCCATGGGCTGGCACAAAACATGTAACACAAAATTTGGGCACTTGATAACTAACATGTATTCATGATAGTAGCAGTGTCCTGGAGTCACAATTTGCAATACTCCCAGCTAGCTTCTGACAAGCAAAGTCAGTGGGGGAAGCCAGATTCAGTTAACAACCACATAATTCACCTAACCCTTAACAAATGTGCCAAAAAAAGTCATAAAAAGAGGCACAATTAACAACTTAACAACTGTCTAGCTTAGCAAAGGAAACTTTGGGCTCAGTTGTGGTCATAAGTTGAGGACTACCTATATACTATATTCTACATGTCTATTTTTTCTTTCCAGATTTTTCCCCCTCATTCATTTCAGTTTTTTTTATTGCAACAATCAGTTAAATGGGTTGAATCCATCCATTTGGATTAAGTTGCAAGGAAATAACTAACACTTTTGGCTTGGATGGGATTGCATATAGGTGGGTGATTTCTGTTCATATTATTGAAGCATGTCATTTTTTGTGAGTTTACCAATAATGTTGTTCCCTTTCTAAGTTTAGCTATGCTGCAATTTTAAAATCTAATGATATCCTTCAAATCAAAATGAATTTGGATAGTCATTTATGAATATTTTTCTATAACAAGTATGATCTTATGAAATATCCTATAATGAGATTTGATACATTTAAAGATTTTCTTCATAATAGTTGAAGAATATAAAATATGAAAGACAATATAATGCTAAAACACTCATTATTCCAGGTGATATAATCAGGAACAGAATTTTTTTTAAAAAATCTAATTTCTTAAGGAATCCAGAATACAGACTAACAAAACTCATGCTCTAATAAGTAAGGTTTTGTTCTAAAATTTGAAGACAGCTACACTTCTGGAAATACTACAAGAAAATTATGTTCTGTTGTCCAGGTATCACCACAGTATTAACCATGACAACTCTGAGCACCATTGCAAGAAATTCCTTGCCACGTGTTTCCTATGTCACTGCAATGGACCTTTTTGTGACCGTATGCTTCTTATTTGTCTTTGCCGCTTTGATGGAGTATGCAACCCTGAACTACTACTCAAGTTGCAGGAAGCCACACTGTACAAAAAAGAAAAAGTCGGTAAGATAAAGTCCTATTGAAAATGGAGCACAATTCTTCTGCATTATCACAGAAATTAATAATCAAGTGCATTTAGACCTTAAATAAACACTTTGGTTAATGCTGTCTAATAAGAGGAGTTTGCTGTAAGAGTCCTCTGTACTAGAAATGCACAGAATTAGTGCATTGAAATGCTTTCACCACTTATTTTATTCTTTTTCATTTTATCCCAACTGAAAGCAACGGTCATGAGATGTGCAGCTGTATAAATATGATTGATTGATACTAATTTTAGTGCACTATACAGGAATTCTGGGATCTGTATATCTAATGTAAAATGGCCATGCCTAATAAATTATTGTATTAATTATAACAAATTCATCAATTAGAATAATGACAATGGATCATCACAGTGACAAGAATGTGGTCTTAGTAACTGTTCAGTGCAGTCATGCCTCTACTGAGAACCATGCATTCAAATTCTACTATGATTTTACTCAACCTAAAGTCCAGCTGCTAGAAACAATTGCATTATTTTGAAGTTGGTGTCTTGCAAAACGTTAATCTGTAAATAATACTAATATCGAACATGAGAATCAACGATGACTTGATGCCACATAATCAATCAATATTAATATAGTTTTAAAACAAAGAAATATTTTAAAAGTAGAAAAAAAATAACTGGCTTTGCTCATATATGTATAGCCCAGTACATTTCCATTATTTTCCTGCTCACTGCAACCTTTCCACCTCTATAAAGCATCTGTGAGATTGCTCACATCTGAAACCAAATAAAGTTTAGCAGACCCTTAATACAAATAGGAATGATTAGGGCACTAGGCTATGAAAGCTCCATAATACAACGCTGCAAATGTGATGATTTTTCAATTAACTAGAACCTATGACACAAACCTCTTTTTTGTTTCTTTGTTTGAACAAGTAGAATTTACTCCCATAGATCACTTCCGTTATCTCAATTTTTTAGAAAGAAAATAGTTAATTTGTTTTAAATTCCAGAGAATATATGTATTCTGTAGGCAAGGAATTAGTATTTGAAAATTCACTTCTACTTGAAATCAACACAATGGTTAGGATTAGGACTAGGATTGGGATTAGGTTTACAGAAAGATTGGTGGGTAATTGCAGCTACAGGTGAATCATATGGCTTGCTCTGCTGAGTTGAAGACCTCAGTTTAAATTAAGCATTTCCCAATGATATCCATGAAAAGGTAAAAGCATATATGTTGTCTTAGAAATTAGGGGTGCCAAACTGCCAGCCCATGGCTGGATGCATCACGCTAAAACCTTGCTCACCCCATTGCCAGCAATGGGAAAAAAGTCACAATATGTCGTGACATGTCACATGACATCGCAAGTTTGACACCCGTGTCTTAGATCTTGTTGTATAAGGTGAACACTTATCAGGAATAAATGGGATAAGACAACTCTACTCATGTTTACTCAACATGTTTATTCAAAGTAAACACAAAATTGTGCTGTTAAGTACTTATGGAATTTTTTATGATTTCATTAATAATTAAAATATCAAAAAAAACATTATAATGTTTTATAACTTGTGTTCTTATACTTTACTTTTTTATTTATTTGAGCTGCCTGATGTCAGCTTTGGTCACATGATGGTGAGTATGAATATTTAAAAACTTAGTTTTTTATTTATAACATTATATATTATAAAATTCATTATAATTTTAATTAAACAACTATTATTATTACTCAGTCTTAAAGAACCATGCCATCATAATACATCTTAAATCTGTTATATTCCCACTAACCATTTCACATGGGGAGATCAACAAAATTGTATTTGGGTTGTTGCCCACTATTGAGTTCAAGTGCTGAGTTCACCTATAAATCCCTGATTCATCAAAAACATTATTCCAGTACAACATTTGCTTCAGACTTTGCCCATCCCTATTCTGTGTCTGTTTCCAATCATTGCTTGATGTCAGTGTAAGGGAATATATGGCAAAGCCTAATTCTCTTTATACACTTTGAGGTTCCCCTTGCATGGAGGTAAAATAAGGGACAAATATTTCCTTAGGACCAGCACAGATACAGAAAATCTGGCATACGTCTGTCTTACCTGTACACTGAAACCAAGGTGAGGAAAAGCTCATGGGAACATGGCAGAAAATAGAGGTCAATTTTATATTTCTTTCATAGTGGTATGGAAATAGGGAAAGCCTCTTTGAACCTGAGTTCCATCCAGAAAAAAATTGTGCTGGATACTCCAACTGCCAACACCTACTTCCACTCACCAAAATATACTTCTGTAGTTCGCTGCTTTGTGCCATTCAAATGTATGTATCTTTGGCAAATAAAGTGTCAAAGGAAAGCTGGACAATATGGTTTCTTTGAATTGCCTGTATTAGACCCAGGAAACTTCAAACTTCTGTTGCCATGGTACAGCCTCTTTGTCTCTTTTTTTCTGCAGAATTACTCTGTGTTAGAGGTGAGACCTCCCCCTACAGTCATTGCACTGAACAATGCCATGTACTGGCAAGAATTTGAAGACAATTGTATCTATGAGTGTCTGGATGGGAAAGACTGTCAGAGTTTTTTCTGCTGTTATGAAGAATGCAAATCGGGCTCCTGGAGGAAAGGCCGGATACACATAGACATCTTAGAACTAGACTCTTATTCCAGAGTCTTTTTCCCCACATCGTTCCTGCTTTTTAACCTGGTCTACTGGGTTGGATACCTCTATCTCTAGAAACAATGAAGAAAACTGTGCTTTTTCTACTTCTTAGGGATGGGGATTATGTGGAAAGACAGATCCTGAATGGTTTTATGGGAAAGCCTGGAAGGTCACCTCACTTTTTCTCATCCAAGAAAAAGAAGTTTTTATTTATTGTTTTGTCAAAAAGGAAAAAATTCACTTCACATCTAAGATTTTTTGCTAACTACCCTGAAATGATCATGTAACAATGTTTATATTAATTGTTCTCATACAATGGAGAAGTTGTTGTTTTCTTTGGGTTATAGTTAACTGTGTAGCATACAGATAAGCAAGATAAAGATGTTTTGATTGGTCATTCTTATGTTACTTCTGTCTTTAAACTTGTTCTGGAAGCAAGTTTTTATTGGTACAGGTTATCCACAACTTTGTTTTGAGGAGAATCTGAGTTCCATGAAAAGTCACTTCAGTTCACTTCATGGGTTTCAGGTGGTCTTCCGTTGAGATGAAAAGGCATAATTTTAAAAAAATGTTTACATTTGTTTTTCACAAAATTGTTGAATTAAGCTTTCCTTTAATACAGAGTTTAACATTCCACATATTGAGCAAATACTTCAGGAAACTAAATGATTTCTGGAATAACACTCTTGCAATATAATAATGCTTCGTTTGCTTTTGGTACTGTGTAAGATGACTTTCTATGTAATAGTAGTGGAAAGGTATGTTTCATTCCAAGCTACAGGTTAATTTCTTTCATACTTTACTATTTGTTTTCACTGATATTTTCAGGGTGAAAAAGCCCTCTAGTTCCAGCTTGAATAAGATCTACTATATCTGTGCTAATTAAAATCCATGTGCCTCAATCACTGTTCTGTGTAGGTTAAACTGCACATCCTATTGTTGCACCATTTGACTTGTGAACTGGATTTTTCCATTTAAATGACTGCAGAACTGCTTGTTATTAGCATCCTCACCTGGCAAGTGATCTTTGGATTAGCACAACAGTGACTTTTGCTTTGAGCAGATAAGTAGAAGCCTTAAGAATACAGACAGGATTTTCTTGGAAAGAAAATGAGATGTTGGGAGTTCAGTTAAAAGTTAAAAAAAATAGTGATGCAGAATCACTAGGACTTTTTTTTAACTAGATTTTAAACTGGAAATGTATTTTGTACTTTTGGAACATGTTTCAGATATTAAAGTCCTGAAAATAATACATTCTTCTGTTGTAAAATATTCATAGCCAAGCCCAATTCTAGAAGGCTAATTAAATGTCTCAATAGTTATTTATTTACTTGATTATTACTTATTTGTATTTCTACTGAAAGCATATATCTACTTTTTAAAAAAAGTTTGCTCTCCTTGCCACCTCTCAAGCTCTAAGCATAACAGTATTTTTAAAAGTGTAACTCTGATACTATCAAATGCCTTTTTTTTCACTGTCAACCTGAGGACTCATTTTACTTGCTCCAAATATTTTAAAACCAGGCACATTTCATACTGTTCTATATTGTCTCCTTTTTTCTTGGAACTTAGTATTAAGGACTTATTCAAATATTCAAGAAATAAATATTTAATATCAAAATTACTGGCAGGAAACGGAAAGTACAATTGTTTGATAGTAAAATGTACTTTATAAGAAAAGGGTATAAGTTTCAATTCCAGGCATTTTCAGATAGAGCTGAGAAGAACTATCTGAACCAAACAGAGATCTGTTGTTATTAAAGCATGGCAGTTAGCTAGACCAATCATTTGATCTAAAATAAAGTTTTACTGTCTATTACTTATTCTAAATTCAGGTTCACTAGGTAATGTGTCAGAACTGTAAATGCTAATTCAGTAAGATTGCTGGATTAAAAAATGTACTAAATTTTACCAAAAGTTTTCCAAAAATATACTTGTTTATTTTAGATGAAAAAAAAATAACAGACAATTTATTAGCAGACATTGAAGTCTTTCGACTTAAATATTGATATTGGATTTTTTCCCCAGTTCATTTCTTCTCAATTTTTACAAAACTTCAAGAACCAAAGTGCATTTTTTTCAGAAATATGCATTTAATTTAAAGAATATATAGTAAAAATCATACAAGTCACTGTTACGAAAACTAAGAACTACAGTGTTAAACTGGTGGGCTATGTAAATATGAGAATAATTTTCTGGCAAAGGAACCTGTAAACCCTCAGCTAGCAAAGTTAAATTGAGCTTACTGCTTGTTGCTATCATGATTGGACTTTGTTTTTAGGATACTGCAATCCTAATTTGTTTAAATTAACTGGAAACATGACAAAGAGTAGAATAATTGCTGAGAATTGTCACACTGTAGACATAATGGCATACTTTATGTGCAATTTCATAACATATATAAGCAGAACACATATTTTATAGGATAGGACTTGTACATTTGTCTCACTTTCTATGTATATCATCTATACAAGACATTTGATCCAATCAAATAGAAAATAAAATATTCACAAACTTAGTGCCCTCCCCCCAGCCTCTGGAATCAAAGTATATTAATTTAGCCAAAATATTTTGTACATGTCTTGGTTAGTGTGAATGATATAAAGATTTTCTTTCATAATCTCTAATATCAGTTTTAGACAAGTTGTACTTAATTCACAAGTTAATCAGACATTTTGGAATTCAAAATACTTTGAAAATAGTTTTCTTCCAAGGAGTGTTGAAAAGTAGCAAATTCCCTCTTTATTATCTTTCAGAGGCAGAATGAGTGCAGCTGTCATTTGTTGAGCAGTGCCAATCAAAACTTGTAGCCATACACAGTCAGTGAAATGCCTCATTTTCAGACCTAACATTCTTCATTTTCTGATTAACTCATGGGTGGAATACAGACATGTTTCAATACCACTGGTTACATTGCAAGTGATTTATATTTGCATAGCAATCAACTCTTTTTCTTCAGCAGAATCATAGTTTTTTCTCCCTACTTCCCAAGAATACTCTTAGATCTGAGACAAAACAACAACAACAGTAAACCACTAGATGGTACTAAAAAGCTTGGGTTTTCTGCATGACTTTGCAGTCATCTAGTGGACATCCAGGATTGCAGTCCAGATCTGATAAATCTGACATTATACAATTAATGCATTCCATTATTTCAATTTTCCTGTTTCAATTAAAAACCTAAAGTGGAATATTATAATATTATAACAGCTATAAAAAAGTTCATATACTTTCTTTCCAACTGAAAATATTTATATTCTAGCTGAATCTACTGCTACTGATTTCTTTGCTTATCTTTTGAATTACTATGCTCAACCTGTATACCTATCCTTTATTTATTTTTAGAGGCAGTTCACTGTTCTATGAACATTTTTTGTGGTCTTCAATAGCCATCATGAATTATTCTTTTTTAGTATCTACAAGACAAGTTTTAGGAAAGTGATCTGCAAGCAAAGTACAATTGTTTCACAAAAATACAACTGATGCCAGTATTGTTTATTTTTATTGTCTTATGAAACACTTTTCCTTGAGGAGTACAACCAGCCAAGATTGAGCAGATGGAAACAAATTATGAAACTTTTCAATTAATTATAAAGGCTCCTTATAGAGTAATAGCTTTAGAGTTTATTATTTTTGTATTTTTTCCACATAATGTGGAGGATATTTTTTATTATTAATGTTAGTTACTTAGAAATCTGTTTATGTGGTTACTAGGCATCAATACTGAGTTGATGATACATAGTTATAATCATTACTTAAAAATGCATTATCTAATTTTCATCATTAATAATTAATCCCAATCTTGTGCAAGACAAAAACATATTACAGGTTAAAACCATAATAAAGAATAGCAGTTATGAAAACCCAATGGCAAGAGCAATTAACACTGATAAGTCTTCAGCTGGTCTGAAAGCTTTCAAAGCTTGGTGTTGGCCCCCAATAAACAGGCAGAGGATGTCACGATTAGAATACCTTTCTCTAAAAGTCATGGAGAATCTTTCTTGATCGCACTTGCCATTGAGTGGTATACCAGATACCATGGTTCAAAAGGTGATCAGAAAAAGTGGATAACCTCAGAACAAAAACCAAATTTAATATAGTGTGATTATTCTCATGAATTTAATTTAATTTTACACATTAAACTTGACACTGAAGGCTTCATATTTCCTCTTCCAATTAACATAATCCAGAAAGCTGCATTCATACAACACAGTTGTTGATTATCGGTGCAAGTTAAGGATCCAATTAATATTTTTTTTTAAATCAGGCTTTCTTTCTTTTCTAATCTACAGCTGTTGAGTATCTTGTAAATAAATGTTCTTAATGTACTTCATTCTTCCCTAATCTGATAACTCTGAAATGAACTGAAGCATATTCCCCATCATCCCAACCAGCACTATGTCTGTCATTCAGAATGGAATTAAGGAAGTTGACTTTATATGCAATTATTGCTTTACAAGTAATATTGATAGCCTCTGTTTGTTTATCTGTTAATGATTATTTATTCATTTATTCTGTTTATATACCATATGTTCCAAATCAACAAGCTAATTGCCCAGAATTAAATATAAAAAGGAAGGAACACTTAGTCTATAGATCAGGGCTGTCAAACTGCTGGCCCACAGGCCAGATGTATCATAGCGAAACCGTGCCCACCCCATTGCCGGTAATGACAAAAAAAGTCATGATACATCAGGACACGTCACGTGACATTCTGAGTTTGACACCCCTGCTGTAGATGTACAACTTTGATCCACTGTGAATTTTCAAATAAGCTGTCTATAGTCAAATTGAACATTTGTTGAGCACTTACTGCCTTATAGAAATACTCACATCTTTACAGGATTCACCTATTCAATTATCCTGACCTTAGGTCTTAATCTAATGCCCTTTCCCCCTCTCCCAGTAAATTAAAAAAAAACTGGGTTGATTCATACAGAGTATTAAAAGTTAATGGCACTACACAATATCCTGTAAATCTAGGAGTCTGGCTGGAATTCGGAAATAACTTTCTAGAGTAAAAGTACAGTTACCTCCTTAATTTCAATGAACTACCAAGGAAATTATACTAATTAGGTGGTGCTACAACCATGCTCTGAAGCTAAAATGCATTATTCTTATGTTACAGAGCCTTGAGTATTACCTGTGATGGGTATCTTCTTTCTTCAGATATGCAACTTTGGGAAGGACACATGGAGCAGGGTGAGACAAGCCAGCCAAATCAGCTGGATCAGTCTTGATGGGTGACAGATATCACAGCCAATTCACCTTCACACCAACTTTTTCTTTATGTTACATCTGCCTGAGTTAAATAGTTGAGTTTTGTTTTGTTCTTATTTCAGACTATTTAGAGAAACAAAATAAAAAAATCAAAAGCTAACTATCAAACTCAAATCCTTCTTAAATTCATAAGTTTTGCAAAAATTCCAAAGAAGTTCCAAATACATTTTTTTAAAAAACTGAATCAAATAACTTTTACTACAATATTTGCACATGGAACAAATTCCATTGCTAAAACAAATGTGAGGCTAGGCAAGTATACTAAACATGTTACATGCAAGTAAGTTATAACTTGAAATATGCTCTTTGGCAGAATTGAAGCCCAGTTCCTTTCTGTTACAGTCTCCAAGTCTCTGCATTGTGCATTCTTCTGCCTTCACTCTAGCATTGATGTAATCTCCTAATTTATCTTAACATGGCACATTATGTTGGAGGAAGAGCTGAAGGCAACCAACAGACCTGGAGTTTGATTCCAGTGCTAATAAGATGTCACTTTCCATGCTGTGACTTCTTTACCTGATCATATCAGAAATTCTCTTCCCATAGAGCCTAATAGAATCAAGCTATAATTTTTTAAAGTTACAGTTGTTAAAAACAAAACAAACTTCAGTCCTATATGTAACACTACTGTCTAGCATTTTTTCCTGAAAAACTTTGTTTATCTTATGCTATATAATAATTCCTGTATGTCCTGGAGGATTTTACTGATTATTCACATGGGCACAATCTGGATTTCAGTGCTCAGGATTCTCTAATTGTCAAGACAATTACCAAGAATTCTGGGAGTTGAATTCCAAACACATAGAATGTACCCAGATTAGGAAAGATGAGTTGGATCAACCTACCTTCCTTCGTTCTCCCACATACTATGAAGAAAGGCTTTTAAATTGTTAAGGACAATATTCAAGTGAATAAAATTGCATCCATATATAAAAAATTCTTCTCCTTCATTGCCTTCTAAGCTTGATGATCTACCAAAGATGAATCAGAGGAATTGCCAAGGAATGCTTGAAGATCTTTCAATGAGATCTTAATAATTAAATGAGACATCCACATGAATGAAGGCAAATATACGTGTCCCAGGATAATGTTGCAGGATCCAATCTGGATCGATCACCAGGACAAGAAGTTTAGTCTTCCAAGCTTTCAGACCAGACTGTGAAAGAAGTTCCTGAAGATGGGCTCCAGCACAAGACCAAAAGCTCAGAAAACTAAGCCTCTGGTCCCTATGACTGACCCAGATTGGATCCTGAGACATCCACATGTCAGAGGCATTGTTAATATAGATTATCGAATAACCATTATAATCATGTGCATCTAAACATTTACATCAATCTCTAGCTTGTACTGGAGCCTGTTTGTAGCAAAATATTGAACTAGATTACCTCACTTTAATTCAGAAAGAGTACTTTTCTTATGTTTCTGTCTGGATCACTGAGCATTTAGTAAAGTTTGTCATATAGAATGGTGATACAGTTCTATTTCTCTGTAGATGGGTAACTGAAAAAGATAGATTGACTTCTCTTATGTAGGACTTTTCAAATATGTTGGCTTAAAACTCTGCTCATTTCAAAAAAGCATTGTAACTCGAGATAATAGGATTCACAATATATCTGGTGCATCTAAAAACAAGATTTAAAGTTTTCTGTACTCTTACCTATATTTTAATTTATTTACCAGAATGAAGTTAGTATATCCTCCTCATTAATTAATGATATAACTATAATTTCAAACACACTTAAAGCCAAAGCATGTTCAATAAGCATAAACTTGCAGTCAAAATATATTTTTAAGACAGGGCCAAACAACATGCTTAAAATATTCTTGGTTAGAGAATTTATCTATAAGTGAGATGAGCAGCATACAAATTTAATAAGAAACAACGGATGGAAACTAACAAAGGAGAGAAGCAACCTAGAACTAAGGAGAAACTTCCTGACAGAACAATTAATCAGTGGAACAATCTTCCTCCAGAAGCTGTGAATGCTCCAACACTGGAAGTCTTTAAGAAGAGACTGATATGTCTGATATGGTATAAGGTTTCCTGCCTGAGCAGCGGGTTGGACTAGATGACCTCCAAGGTCCTTTCAAATGTTGTTGTTGTTGTTGTTGTTGTTATTATTATTATTATTATTATTATTATTATTATTATTATTATTATTATTATTATTATTATTAAATTTACAGAATCAAATCCTCATTTTTTTTACTTGATATTCATTGCCAAGTCTTTACAATAAATCAAAAGGTATAGCAACAGTACTAAAATAAGCAATCTAATCAGAAAGCAAATCTCAGTGACTGGTATTATGCAGTTTATGTTATGCTTTATTTTATAACTGTTTTGATTTGGACTGCCAGTGAGACAACTGGGGGGAAAAATTAGCTCATTCCCTTTCAATGTTATGTTTCTCATCTTTATTAACAATGCTGTTTGTGATGTTCTAGTAAAATGAGAACTAAATTCTGTGTCCAATGTGCCTTGATTAATACAGGTAGCACTAGTATGCCAATATTCCATTCTAGCTTAGGTAGTCATTTTAGTAGTACCCAAAGGGTTTTCCATAGAAAGACCCAGTCACTCCCAGTTACAACCAAGCATCTTTTGTTTCTTACATTAGTGTTGCCAGCAGAAAACTCCACCTAGGTGATGCATACACATCCAATTTTATGTTTAAAGGTGGGGCTGTGTGTCTAGACCACAGGTCTGCAACCCACGGCTCCGGAGCCGCATGCGGCTCTTTCAGCCGTCTCCTGCGGCTCCCAGTCCTCTGCCATGTGCAGTCCAAAAAAAAAAAAGTGGGACTAAAAAAGTTCAACCAATCAATTCAAATATGCAGGGTAGGTGCATATCTCGCCTTGTCTCCACTCTTCAGTCAAACCCTGTTCTGTGCATGCACGCATGTACGCACACGTGCACACATTTTTTGCGGCTCCCAGTTTTTCCTTTTGTGAGGGAACCGGTTCCGAGTGGCTCTTTCACTGTTTCAGGTTGCTGACCCCTGGTCTAGACCAATATTTATATTTGAATTTTGATTCTGACATTTGTATTTCTGAGTATAAATAAAAGTGCATATTATCAGAACATGGTATATTGTAAGCTGGTTATTTTCTAGACTATATAAATCATTTCATAATCTCTGTGAAATTAGCCCTTTGTCTTGGTATGTTACTCTCATTAATTCATTCTAGCATTTTATTTCTCATGTCTTACCTCTTTATCACACACAGCAGTACCATCCTAGGTAAAAAAAACCTACTACCAGTAAGGAGTAAATGCTACTGTGCTACAGTTTAAAGGTAAGTCTCATTGGATTCTAGTTGATATTTCATCCTGGAGGATTGCAACTTTGGTTTGTAATGTTTAATTTGTAATCCTCTAATGTGAAACTGATTTGTGGTGGGAATTCGTGGGCATGGCCTTTCCCAATCTGATATCACC
This sequence comes from Vipera latastei, assembly GCA_024294585.1. Taxonomy (NCBI): domain Eukaryota; kingdom Metazoa; phylum Chordata; class Lepidosauria; order Squamata; family Viperidae; genus Vipera; species Vipera latastei. Next base: position 84,732,524 of record CM044357.1, on the reverse strand, counting down.
AAATCTTCCAAAATTTCATACACTGCCTATGCTACCTGAGAATTCAGGAACTTGTAGCTTCAATACTGTATATCTAGAGAAGTATGAGGATGGGATAGGATTATATAAACAATGAGGAAGTGAGCCCTGTACACCACAACCAAATAGTTCAGAAATTATACAGAAACAATTTTTTATATCATTGAAATATAAAGTTATTCCTGAGACTCTTATTCATTTCAGGTTTCCAAAATACACCTATCCTTACATCCCTATCATATGACATCAATGTTCCCCTATAACAATTTTTGCATGCCAAAACCTCATATTGCCTTTATCTCATCTGCAGTTCACAGCAGAGCCATCCTTTCGTCCATGGATCAGTTGCAGGCCCAGAGTCTCATATATGGGATGAAGGGCTGATACTCAGTACCCATCAACTGCCACTCACATGTAGGTTAGCTGTCTCATGACTAGATTCTAAGAAATGGCTAAATCAATGACCCTAAATCAATGACCTTAGCAGCACATCTCATCCTCATTGCCACTGTTATGTTTCAGGATCAGTGAGACATTGATGAGGCGTTTGGTGAAAACAGCAACATTTTTATTAGGTTAACACAGAAACAAGCACGAACTGCCGCTAAGCTTCTATTTATATGGATTACCACTAGGTGGCAGCCAATAGAATTAAAGCAGTCTTCCCACTTAAAACACAAGTAACAACTCTGGAGACAAGCAGTCTGGAGTTTGAACAGACACAGTAGTTAACTAACAATAATGGTTTTCAAATATTTTACATAACACCCCTTCCCCCTAGATGGTTCACAGTCTCTAGTATTGAAAATAGTTCTCCAAATACTTTGGTGGCCGTTTCGACCACTCCGAACGTCTCGGAACCTCTGGAGGCTCCCAGTCTACCAGCTCGCCTGCCAGGCTGGATACACCAGTGTTCTGAGACCCGTTTGCATTGGGTTGTCCCAAGTCTTTTTGGCTGGTCTTTTCTGGTAGACCCAAAGTCTTTTCTGGTAGATCCCAAAGTCCATTGGTGGGACAGTTCCCACTGGGCTGGAAATTGGAGCTGTCTGCTGATTCTGCTCAGTGGGTACAGTTTCTGTGAGTGGGGGTAATTCACCAACCACTGACCCCCCGATTCTTCTGCTGGGGGTCTCATCAGAGTATGTTGACTCTGCTGACAGGCCACTGTCATGTTGCCCCTGGGTCAGGTTTTCATGAGAGTCTTGGGCCAGAGACTGGTTTGCTAGCCTCTGGCACAATTGGTCGATGTGCCATCGGAACACTCAACCATCTTCCAGGGCCACTTCATAAGAGAATGGCCCTGACACCTGAGCAACCACAGTTACCACCCACAGTGCCCCTTGACCATAATTCTGGGCACAAACCTGGTCACTGACTTGCAAACTTTGTGGTAGTTTTGGTTATGCTGAGTCTGATGCAACTCGGTCTGGATGCAACTGATCTAACTTAGTGATCAAGCACCATCCCCATCTAAGTTCTGCTGGACTTCTGCTCATGGAAGTGCAGGGGGTCATGCATTGGCAGAGTAAAACGTTGGCTAGCCTGTGCTGCCAGTCGCCGGTTATGATCCTCTATAATGATTCTTTGGTTGTTCAGACCATGTGTTCCACTTGGCCATTTGAGGCCAGGTGAAAGGGGGCTGAAGTGGTGTGCCTAATCAAGTTAGCCCTCAGAAAAGACTGGAATTCCGCATTGGTAAACTGAGTCCCATTGTCTGAGGCTAGCACGTCAGGTAACCTGTGCGTGGCAAAGATCCTGCACAGTTCCTGGATGGTCCTGGGAATAGTCATAGTTGGGATGGGTGCAACCTCTAAACACTTAGAGTGACTGTCCACCACAATGAGGAACAGCTGTCCCTGAAATGGTCCCGCAAAATCGATGTGGATTCTTTTTTTAAAAAAAAATCATTATTAATTATTTACAGTAAAATTGACAACAGAATAATACATAGGGAAAGGGACAAGGGGTTTAAAGACACAAACCATATAATCACATAGTACAAATCGTGAAAAACAAATAAAACAGACCAAGAGTTATATCTACTCTTCTATTAACAAAAAATATATCATCCCAGCTAAACTTTCCAATACATAGAATATCCTTATCATTAGAAAAACAAAAAAAAAACAAAAAAACAAAACAAAACTACCATTGGTCATATCTTATCAACCTTGTAGGCCTAATAAATTACACAAATCAATTGAGTGGGTGATCTCATCACTTGTCTCCTAAATTGAGCCTTCTTTTAAGCCATACAAAACATTTGTTCCAACTTATATTATATAGTGATTCACGTTTATCTTTTAAAATGTACGTTAACCTGTCCATCTCGGCACAGCATAGAATCTTGTTTATTATCAAATGATCAGGGGGTATATCTGGGTCCTTCCACAATTGGGCAAAGGCCATCCTCACCGCTGTTGAGACATGAACAAATATATACCAATCTCTTTTGTCAATATTGTCTGGTCTTATACCCAATAAGTAGAAGTCTGGCTGCATAGGGAAGCTCACGCCGGTTACTTCCAACAGCCACTGTTGAATTTTTCTCCAATATCATCTGGCATATAAGCAGGTCCACCATTGGTGGAAGAAGGTACCCTTGGCCGAGCAACATTTCCAGCATCTGTCAGAAGATCCTGGAAACATTTTAGCGATTCTAACAGGGGGGAGATACCAACGGTAGATTATTTTATAGAAATTTTCCTTAAAGGAGGAGGATAGAGTCAGTTTCATGGTCTTATTCCATAAGTTCTGCCACATATCAAGCTGTATTGTCCTCCCAATATTTCTCCCCCAGGCAATCATCGTGTCTTTTACAATCTCTTCCTCCATGAAACTGGACAGCAGAAGCTTGTATAAAGATAAATTTCCTTTGACTACCCAAGAGGAGTTTATCGATTGATTGTAATTGAAGAGTGATACCATACTCTTGTTTGTCTCTGGCGGTTCTAGTTTGTATTTGGGCATAGGACCACCAATCTATGTTGCATCCTCTAATTTGAAGATCAGCTCTGGATCTAAGTTTCCCACCTGCATCCAACAAGTCACCATAGGTCCAATTTCTCTTTATGCTGTGTACAGTTGGGAGGGTCACCACTTCTAGCGGAGATACCCATTTGGGGATCTGTGTGTACACTTGTTTTTTAACCGCCTCCCAAATCCTTTGCAAATTTCCTCTAATGTAATGAGTGGTAAAATACTTAGATTGCTTATCCTTCTGTGGCCATAAAAAGGAATGCCAACCTCACTGCAAATCATACCCTTCAAGTGTCAAAATACGTTTCCTTGAAAGGGTCACCCAATCTTTTATCCAAACCAAGGAAGAGGCTTGGTATATTTATATATTTATATTTTATATTTTAATTCCATTTATATCCCGCCCTTCTCCGAAGACTCAGGGCGGCTTACAAGCTTAGCAGTAGCCTTCATTCTATGTATATGCCTGCTTATTAGGGCTTTCACACCCCTCCCAAGCGGCATTATTACAAAGTCAGCTTAATTGCCCCCAACAATCTGGGTCCTCATTTTACCTACCTCGGAAGGATGGAAGGCTGAGTCAACCTTGAGCCTGGTGGGATGCGAACCTGCACTAATTGCAGGCAGCTGGTGTTACTTAAGGAGGCATTAGCCCACTGCTCCACCAAGGCTCTTTAAAGTTCCCACATAGGGAGCCCCAAGCCACCTTTTGTTTTATGCTCCTGCAACATCTTCCTTTTTATATGAGGTTTTGTTCCCTCACCAGATAAATTTACCCAAAATTTGATCTAATTTCCTAAAAAAAAAAATCCCCAATCTTGCAGGGGCCATTTGGAATAAAAAGATCCATTTCGGTAGGATATGAGCTTTTATCACGGCAATTCTACCCAAGAGCGAGATCTGTATATGCCGCCATCTATCCAAGTCATTTGCTGTATCCACTAACAGTTTTGAATAATTAAGCTCTTTGATGGTGGAGCACTTGTTTGTCAACCAAACACCCAAATATTTAATTTTTTTAACACAATTAATCCCCATAATATTTTGGATCTGTTCCTTTTGAATATACAACAAATTTTTTGTTAGTGAATTGTCTCACGAAGGACGAGAGGGAGACCGTAGGCAAAGTTCAGACGTTTATTTAGTTCAGCTCCGGACAGCTGACAGGCAACATAAACCGGCTTTTATAGAGAACTGTCAAAACATTTCAACCAATCAGTGAACCGTGCTTTCCCGCCGCTAGGGCGGCAACCAATAGCCTTGCGGCAGTCTGACAGCTCTGGGGCTGTGTATTTGGCTGCTAGGGGAATCCTCTCAGCTGAGCGGCCGGCTCAGCTGGAGGACCTGATTGGGGACCGCCGTGCTGACAGCTCCGGCGGCTGTCAGCTGGATCGGTCTTGGCGCGTGCGTGTTTGCTCCCAGCAGTTTTTTTGACAGCTGTCACTGTCAATGGCTGCCTGCGGGTTTGCGCGCATTCATTATTTCTTCCGGCAGCCTTTTGACAGCTGTCAACTGTCAACGGCTGCCGGGTCAGGGTTTCCCCGAGGTGTTTGAAGGCTCCCAGGGGTTTGGTATGTATCACCCCTTCCCCCCCCCTGAATTGTGTTTTTTAACAACATTAATTGAACCTTTGCAACAAACATTTTTAACGGGGCACTTTTGCGTCGGTGTGTTTCCAGTCCATTCAAAGTCCGCGAGGTAGGCGGGAGGCATTCTGGCTCTGCTGGAGCGGCGGGGGAGGGGCCCCTCTTCTTCTGAAGGTGTCGCCGGTGGGGTTGCTTCCTGGGGGATGTCGGTCGGGGGTTGTATGTCCTGGGGGAGTAGTGGCTCGCTGGGAATGATGTCGCTGAATGGTTCGGGCTCTTCCGAAGGCGGTCGCAGGGGAATGTTCGGTGGTGACCTGGGCCGGAGCTGGTCTGCATGTCTGCAGTGTACAAGTCCACCTTGTAGGATAAGGGCCCTGTTTGGTCCAGGATGACTCCCTGGACCCATTTGTCCCTTCCCCCATAGTCCCTAGCCCAGACATTTTGTCCCAGGGAGAATGTTTTTGGGTGGGCGTTGGTGGCCATTTCGGCCGCTGGTCTGTCGGGGTGAAGCCTGTCCAACCTTGTTACCAGTCGGCAGCCCCATCGCAGTTCAGCAGGACTTTTGCTGGTGGAGGAGCAGGGTGTAGCGTGGTGGGCCAAGAGGAATTGTGCCAGGCGACGGTGCCAACCTCCCGTGATGATCCTTCGGAGGGCGTCTTTGGTGGCCCTCACCATAACCTCGGCAAGGCCGTTGGACGATGGATGGAAGGGGGCCGACGTTGCATGCCTAATACAATTGCTTCTCGTGAAGATCTGAAATTCACGAGAGGTAAATTGAGGGCCGTTGTCTGAGATTAAAACGTCGGGGAGGCCGTGCGTTGCAAAGATTCCCCTGAGGGCTTGAATGGTGGCAGCAGTTGTTGTGCTGTGAACCGGGAGAACCTCCAGCCACTTGGAATAACTGTCCACTACTATAAGGAAAACCTGCCCTTGGAAAGGGCCGGCGAAATCAATGTGGACACGGGACCAGGGGTTTTTTGTGAGTTCCCATTTGTGGATTGGGGCCCTGGGTTGGACTGGTCAGGACTGCTGGCATAAATAGCAGCCAGTTACGTGTTTTTTGATGTCTTGGTCGATAGCTGGCCACCACACATAACTACGGGCTAAGGCTTTCATCTTTACGATGCCAGGGTGCCCTTCGTGTAATGTGTGCAGGACTCTGGGTCTGTGCGCGGGTGGCACGATTACCCTGCAACCCCAGAGTATGAATCCCAGGTGTGAGGTTAGCTCATTTTGTCTGGTGAAGTATGGCTGGAATTCCGTGCCTGGGCAGGTGGATTGCCATCCGGTGTGTACCCATGCTAACACCCTGCTAAGCATTTTGTCTCATGCAGTCGCGGCAGCGATATCGTTCGCTGTCAGCGGGCATTCCAGGAGCTCCTGGATGGCTAAGATGTTACCAGCTGGGTCTGGGTCTGGGTCTACGTGGGGTAGGGGCAGCCTGCTGAGGCCGTCAGCGTGACACATTTGGTGCCCCGGTTTGTATATTAACTGATAGGAATATGCTGTGAGGAACGTTGTCCATCGCAGCATCCTGGGAGACAGAATTTGGGGGGTTTGGTGGTCCCAGGTGAATAAACCTAGCAAAGGCTTGTGGTCCGTGTAAATTATGAAGGGGCGGCCATAGAGGTAGTCATGAAATTTTTTTATGCCCGCCACGATTCCCAAAGCCTCCTTATCGATCTGGGCATAGTTACTTTCTGTTTTGGATAGGGTCCTTGAATAATAGGCCACCGGGGCTTGGGTCCCATCGCTATGTAAGTGGCTCAAAACTGCTCCGATCCCGTATGGGGATGCGTCGCAGGCTATGCAGAGGGGTTTATTTTCTTGGTAGTGGGAAATGGTTGCGTTGCTGGACAGCATCTGTTTTAGTGATTTAAAACTGTTGTCGTGGGCTGCCGTCCACTGCCAGGCTGCCCCTTTATCGAGTAGCCTGTGGAGGGGTTCTGCGATGGTCGCTTTCCTGGGCAGGAAGGCATGGTAAAAATTCAAGAGCCCCAGGAAAGCCTGGAGCTCCGTTTTGTTTTTTGGCGTTGGGGCGGCTCTGATGGCAAGGATTTTGGAGTTAGTGGGGTGAATTCCTTGTGAGTCAATTTTGTAGCCTAAGAATTCTGCGGATGGGACACCTATGGAACATTTTTCCCATTTAAGTTTTAACCCTGCTCTGCGGAATCTGGACAGTACTTCTTGCAGCCTGGCTGCCAATGTGCTTTCGGATTCCCCTGTGATGAGCACGTCATCGAAATAGGGGCAGACCCCAGGGATCCCTTTCAGGGTTTTCTCCATGACTTCCTGGAAAATACCAGGAGCCACTGAAATTCCGAATTGAAGGCGGTTTACCTTAAAGGCGCCGCGGTGTGTGACGATAGTTTGGGTGTCAGCTGTTTCTTGGGTGACAGGTAGTTGGAGGAATGCATGCGCCAGATCGAGTTTGGCGAATATTGAGCCAGAGCCTATTTCTGACAGCACGTCCCTGACTGCGGGGACTGGATATGCATGGGGGTTCAATGCGTGGTTCAGGGTGGCTTTATAATCTGCGCAAATCCTCACATCCCCGTTTGGCTTGACTGGGGTTACGATAGGTGTTTCCCAGGTTCCCCCATCTGTTGGTTCTAGGACCCCTAGGTTTACTAGGCGATCTAATTCGGCTTCTATTTTCTGTTTCAGGGCAAAGGGGACCCTCCTAGCTTTAATGCGGATGGGACCGACCTCTGGTTTAAGTTTGAGGTCTATGGGGGGGCCAGTATATTTGCCAAGTGTCCCATCGAAAACATCTGCGAACATTTGGCATACATTTTCTAAGGTTTGTTACTGGATGCGGTTGGTGCCCTCAAGGCGGATGCCCAGAGCCTCGAACCAATCTAGGCCGATGAGGCTGGCCCTGGGTCCTTCTGTAATTTGGACCGTAAGGTGCCCTTGGAACTTTTTTAATTCCACCCTCAGTTTGGCCTGTCCCTTTAATTGTATGGCAGCTCCCTGGAAATCAGCGAGTAATATTTTGGAGGGTTGAAGGGAAATGCGGCGTTTGCTTTTAGAGCCGATTTTCCTGAGAGTGTCCCAGGACATTATAGAGACGGAAGACCCTGAGTCCACCTCCATCTCACAAGGGACCCCCTGGATCTTAACCCAGATTTTGATTTTGGGCTGTAAATGGTGGATGGCCAAAGTTTTTTGTTTGGCGAGGATGGATAACACTGAGGGCTGGGAGGTTTTATTGGCAGGGAGGGGAATTTCGGTCCTACCTGCCGGAATTTCCTCAAGCTCGTGGAGGGTCTCCCGGTTCTGGCTGCGGCACGTGGAGCGAATACGCCCAGTCTTCCCGCATCCGTGGCATTTGGCACTTCTAAAACGGCAAGTAGCTCTGGCTTGGGCTCCGGCGCAGCTGGCACATTTTGGCTTGGGCCCCGAGGTGATGGTTCTTTGGCCGGGACTGCCTGGCTTGGTTGGTCTGCGGTTTCTTCCTTGGTCGGCGCTCATTTTGTTGAAGCGAGAAATGATGTCGACGACACCGGTGCTGGGCTCTGGGGACTCGCTGTCAGGCTCCCAGGCCTGGTGGACTGACCCGGTGGGGCTGCCTCTGAACACAGGGGAACCCTCACGATGGCTGTCCTCGTAGGCCATGATTTCTAGTGTGAGTTCAGTGAGGTCCATTGTGGGCTTGGCCACCAGTTTCCGCTGGAGCCGTTCGTTGGAGAGACCGGCGATGATTTGGTCTGGGAATTGGCATCTGCGGGCGGCGTGATGCACCCCCGCGATGAAGGCTGTGGATGCTTCGCCCGGTTGCTGGCGACGGCGGGCGAAGTGGAGGCGCCAATATAATTCGGACCGTCGGGGCATGAAGTGCTTGCTGAGGCAGTCGGTCAGCTCAGCATATGGAATGGTAGCGACGGGGTCCGGGCTGCAGAGCCCTACAGCGATGTCGTAGACTGCAGGGCCACTGAGGCACAGTAGGGCTGTGGCTTTGTGGTGGTCCTCCGTTATCTTATTGACAACGAGGTAGCCCTCGACTTGCCCCCAGTGTGACTCCCATCCCTCGGGATGCCGGACGTCGAACTCCCTGATGTGTCCTAAGTTTGCCATGGTGTGGGTCCACGGTACTGTCCAAGCTGCAGAAGGGTTCCTTTGCCCTCAAAGCGACTTCAGCAGTGACTTATCTCAAGAGGCAGCTCTGTAGTACCGGTATCCCACCTTCGTCGCCAGGTGAATTGTCTCACGAAGGATGAGAGGGAGACCGTAGGCAAAGTTCAGACGTTTATTTAGTTCAGCTCCGGACAGCTGACAGGCAACATAAACTGGCTTTTATAGAGAACTGTCAAAATATTTCAACCAATCAGTGAACTGTGCTTTCCTGCCGCTAGGGCGGCAACCAATAGCCTTGCGGCAGTCTGACAGCTCTGGGGCTGTGTATTTGGCTGCTAGGGGAATCCTCTCAGCTGAGCGGCCGGCTCAGCTGGAGGACCTGATTGGGGACCGCCGTGCTGACAGCTCCGGCGGCTGTCAGCTGGATCGGTCTTGGCGCGTGCGTGTTTGCTCCCAGCAGTTCTTTTGACAGCTGTCACTGTCAATGGCTGCCTGCGGGTTTGCGCGCATGCGTTATTTCTTCTGGCAGCCTTTTGACAGCTGTCAACTGTCAACGGCTTCCGGGTCAGGGTTTCCCCGAGGTGTTTGAAGGCTCCCGGGGGTTTGGTATGTATCAGTTAGCATTTTAGTTTTATCCTTATTAATTTTTAATCCCGCTACCTCTCCATAGTTATCCAATTTTACAAGTAGTTTTGGCCCTGTAGTCGGAGGATCTTCTAATATAAAAACCAAATTGTCAGCGAATGCTTGAAGTTTATATTCCTCCCCTTTAACTTTTAAGCCTTTAATTTCCAAATCCTGTCTAATCATTTGAAGAAATGGTTCCAGAGTTAAGATAAAAAGCAGTGGTGAAAGACGGCATCCTTGTCTAGTACCCTTACAAATCTGTATCTCCTCTGATATTAATCCGTTGAGCAGCAACCTTGCCAACTGCTTAGCATAGATAGCTTGAACTGCCTTTGTAAATTAAGAACCAAAGCCCATCACTTCCAATTGTTGTATTATAAAGTTCCAGTTGACTCTATCAAAGGCCTTTTGAGCATCCAGAAAGATCATTACCATAGATTTGTCTGGATGGGTCTCATAGTATTCTAAGGCATTCAATACTACTCTTAAGTTATCCCTCGGATGCCTATGGGGTAAAAAAACCATTCTGGTCTTGGTGGATAAAACGGGACAAAAACACCCGAAGCCTCTCAGCTAAAATTGTCACAAAAATCTTATAGTCCACATTCAGGAGCGAGATTGGTCTATAGTTCTGAATCAAAGTTCTATTGGTATCAGGTTTCGGGATTAGGGAAATATAGGCCTCTGTCCAGGACCGGGGTATCTTGGATTCTATTAGGACCTCATTGAATAGGTCCTTCATTTGTAAATTAATTGAGTCAAAAATTTCTTTATAAAATTCACTAGGGATTCCATCCGGTCCTGGGGTCTCACTACCTGCCTGTTTCCTAACAGCTACTGCAGTTTCCCCGCTGGTAATTTCTGCATTTAGAATTTCTTTACAAGAATCAGGGATTGCCTCAATCTGCAAATTCTGGAGATAGCTCCTGACCTTATCTCCCTGGTAAGTTTCCTGGCTATAGAGAGAGGAGTAAAACTCTTGCGCCACCTTTGCTTTTTGTTCTGTCATACCAACCAAATTGCCTGTGGAATCTCTAAGCATTTCAATCTTCCTAGATTCTGTTTCTTTCCTTAATCTGTAAGGTAACCACTGGCCAGGTTTATTGGCATACTCGAATTGCGTTTGTCTACACTTCCAAATTTTATTCATCAAATCTTTTTGATCTAAAATAGATAAGTCATATCTAATCAGTTCTATTTTCTCTTTAGTCAAATTATTAGACGGATCTAAACATAGCTCCTCCTCAACTGTCTCCAGTTCGGCCAGTAACTTTATCCATTCTGCCTTCTCTTTTTTCCATTTAGCAGCTGTATATTTTATTACCAGTCCCCTGACAACAGCTTTGGCCATGTCCCAAATATTTTGGAGAGATGTATCTTCTTTTTTTATTTTTTTGGGGAAAAAGCCTAATTCTTTTTTAATCATGTTTATAAATCCCTCATCTTTCATTATCTCAGCCCTCATAGACCATCTCGTTCTTCTGGTGGACTCCTTCCATTCTACTATCAAAGGATGGTGGTCTGCCCATATGTTTGTACCTATTTCGGCAAATTTTATCTCTTCTTTCAAATCCGAAGTTGAACAGAACATATCAATCCTAGACCACAACCTGTGCCTGGGAGAGAAATACGTATAATGCTTTTGCATGGGATGGAGATCTTGCCACACATCTCTTAGCCCCATTTCTATTCTATCCCATGTTTTAGGGAATACCTTTCTGTGTCCTTTTTTGTATTTTGGAGATCCCACCCCTGAATCATAGTCAATTACTGTGTCTACAATCACATTAAAGTCCCCTACAATACATATATGCTCATAGTCTAATTCATTTATTTTCTTGTAAAGGTCTCTAAAAAAGCCTAATTGATTGACATTGGGGGCATATATATTAACCAACAGTACTATCTTTTGACCAATAAAAATCTCTAACATCAATATCCTACCTTCTATATCAGCATATATTTGACGTTTCACCAGACCTTTCCGATTGTAAACAACCACTCCCCCCTTTTTTTTTGATCGGCCAAGGATACATACAACTTCCCCAGTTTAGGATAGGTTAGGTTCTTAAGATGATCTTTCCTTATATGAACCTCTTGTAGACATATAATGTCATAGTTATCTTTCTAGAGGTTAGCCCAAACCCTTTTCCTCTTAATAGGAGTATTCAGACCATTAATGTTGGCGGAAATCAGATGGAGCCCCTCGTCCATACCTCTACTTATTTGTGTTCTTAAATTTCCGGGATCTGGTCTCAATTTGGGAATTCGTTCCTCTATCTTCTCCAGAATGGGCTATTTCCTTATCTTGTCCAGAGGTTACTTCCTCTTGGCTTTTACTTTCGTTAACACCCTCACTCTCTTGGTCACTAGAATTGATATAGGTCTCTGAAAAGTCTTGTGCTTCTTGTATAGTTTCCAGTCATAACTTCCGCTCTTGCCAAGTAAAGGTCAGGCATTCGAGTAGGAGCCAACGATAGTGTATCCCATGTTTCCTAAACAATGTTGTGAGAAAATCATATTTCCTCTGAATATCTCGTACCTGTTTCAGAAGTTGAGGCAGAACTGTCAATCGATTGCCTTTATAGATAAAAGCTTGATCTCTCGTTTTCCGAAATACTTCGTCCCTCAGTGTCGTCCTGGTAAAACGAACATGAATCTCTCTTGGGAGCTTATTACGTCGAGCGTAGCTAGTATATACTCAAAAGACATCATCAATGTCTCTTGAGACGTCTCCATGATCCTTTCCAGTAATTCCTGCCACAATCTCTCCCATTAATACATCCAAATGCTCGTCTTTCTCCTCGGGGACATTCTGAAACCGTAAAAAATAACCAGAATGGTCCATTTCAAGGAAGATAATCTCTTCCTCGATTTTTTTTATTGACCAAAGCATATTGAAGTTCAAGTCGGTCCATTTTGCAGGTCACCTTCTCAGTCTTCATCTCAGTAGCTTGGATCCGTTCCTCATGATTAAATAAGGTATTTTGGACTTCCTCGAATTTTGCATGAAACTGCTGTGTTTCATTAGTTAGCGTTTCAACCTTTTTATTTAGGTCTTCCAGAAACTTTGATGTTGACTCTTGATTCTTAATCAGCGTCTCTTGTATAGTTTGGAGCATATCCTGCGTATTCTGTGACAAGGTCGCAGGTTTACCAGGAGTAGTCATATCCTCTGATAATCGTGGTGCCGTGGAAGTAGTAGCTGGAGATGGAATTAAGGAAGTCGTGAGTGCCTTCTTCTTCAAAGTAGTGGTCATAGTAGCCATTTTGGATATTCCTAAACAATCTTTCCAGTCAATCATACAACACCAGGTGATTTTAAACAGTCTTACCGCCTTCTAGCAAAAATCACTCTCTCTATAAAGTATCTAATTTGGAAATTATTACTACTCATTAACTCCTATTGAGTATCTAAATCCAAATAAATAATTGTTTGCCTAATTAATTAATTAATTAATCAATTAATCACAATTAAGTATCCACTCATCAATTAACTCGTAACCTTAATCGCTAAACAGTAATAAATAATCAAGCAAGTAATCATTAATAAGTAATCTAATAAATTAAATTAAAATTTCATTTGCCTTAAGCAAATTAATCTGAAAAATCAAGTATTTAACAATTCAGGTAGCAATTACAATTAATTCTAAATAATAATATAAACAATAATTAAAAGGGGTGTAAGACCCAAAATGAAGAAGAGTATAATGAAAAGTAATAAACACAGTGAAAAAGAAAGATAGAAATTAAAAAAAAGGAAAAGGAGAAGTTGTAACTATAATATACTAGACGAAGTTCTCAACTCTGGTCACTAGATGGCAGCAGACACCAGCTCCTCCAATTCTTCCTACACACAAAGCGAACTCAAAATTGACAGCTCATGCAATGGCGTTCTACAGACCAGGAAACATTAAAGTCAAATCAAAAAGGAAGGAGGCACATAAAGTCCATGGAGAATCACTTTCCCAAACAGCAGAAGTTCCAGATCATCAAAGTCACCAATCTTAAGGTAGGATTGAAGTCCAATCGCAAAAAACCCTCTTAGTCCAAAGTTAGTATTATTCTTAAACTGCCACACAGTCTCTCTGCCACTTCACTCTGTGTGGGCTTCGGGGTTGGGAGATATTTATAAATTCCACTACCTTGTCGATGTGGCTTGAGTCAGGACATCGAATCTCAGCACAATTTTATGTTTCAGCTGGGATGGATGAAGCTTCCTCACGCAGTATAGCAGCAGCCTCAGGAGGCCATAGCAGGCATCCACTCACCACACTGGCTCCGGGGAGGTTCTTCAGTGTCTTCGTGCAGATTGCACTTTTGGCACGAAGCTGGAAAGCTCCCCTCCTTTCCACTGAGCTTTCCCACTCAGCGGCAGCTTCAAAGAGGCTTCAAAGAAGCCACCAGGCACAGCGACTATGTTGAAGTAGCTACTGCTCCATTCTCTCTTCCTCTTTCCCTGAGGCAGCCATTGCCAGAAGTCAAAATCGATGTGGATTCTTGACCATGGGGTTTGCATGGTTTCCCAGTGGTGGACTGGGGTTTGAGGCATTTCTGGCCTGGACTGCTGGCAAGTGTAGCAACTGTGTACTTAGGTCTCAATATCTTTATCCAACCCCAGCCACCACAGGTAGCTTCTCGCAAGTGCCTTTATCAGGACTATTCCCGGATGTCCCTCGTGCAGAGACTCTAAAAACCTGGGCCTTAAGGAGCTTGGGACTATGACCCAACTTCCCCAAAGAATGCAGCCTTTATGAGCTGAAAGCTCATCTTTCCTCCCATAAAAACTTTGGAAGTTTGGTCCCGGACTGATGTCCGGCCATCCTGTTGTACACCCAGTTCAAAATACGGCTTAGCATTTTGTTGGAGGCTGTCTCAGCAGCCATATCCCCAGCATGAAGGGGAGACTCCAGCAAATCCTGGATAGCCAGGATGCGTGCAGCTAGAGTGGGGTCTGGCTCTGAGTGTGGCAGGGGCAGCCTGCTAATGCCGCCTGTGTGGCCCATTTCCTTGCCCGGTTTGTGAATCAGGCTGTAACTATAAGCTGAAAGAAAGATAGACCACCTCAGGATCCATGGAGATAGAATCTGAGGTGTTTGTTCATGGTGAACAAACCCAGAAGTGGCTTGTGGTCCGTGAAATGACGGCTGTACAAGTAGTCATGAAATTTCTTGATACCGGCCACTATGGCCAATGCCTCCTTGTCTATTTGGGTGTAGTTGTGTTCTGCCAAAGACAGAGTCCTAGAATAATAAACGATGGGAGCCTGCCTCCCATCAGCCATTCAATGGCTCAACACGCCCCCTACCCTGTATGGGGATGCATCACAAGCAATGCTGTTAGGCAGCCTTTCATTAAAATGTATCAGTACTGAGTTAGGCATCAGCAGTGATTTGACTGCCAAGAAGCTTTCCTCATGGATTCTCGTCCACTGCCACTGTGCCTTTTTGTCCAAGAGCCTGTGTAATGGCTCTGCCACTGTGTCCTTGTGTGGAAGGAAGGCATGATAAAAGTTGAGTAGCCCTAAGAATGCCTGAAGCTCCCCCTTCAACTTAGGACTGGGAGCCTGCTGAATTGCTTTAAGCTTTGATTCCACCAGGTGAATGCCTGCAGCATCTATACGGAAACTGAGGAACTTGGTTGAATCTACCCCTATCTTGCATTTTTCCCTTTTCAGTTTCAGCTTCGTGGAAATGCTGAAGGACCCCTGGAATGTTTTTTAGCGTGTGCTCCATCACACTCTGGAAAAGCCCTGGGGCTACACTGACCTCAAATTGTAGGCGTCTTACCCTGAAAACTCTCCTGTGGGTGACTATGGTCTGAGCTTCTGCCATGGCATCTTCCACGGGCAATTTCTGGTAAGCTAGGACCAAATCCAATTTGGCGAATATGTGACCTCCCTGTAGTGATGCCACAATATGGCTGACTATAGGCACTGGATATGCATGCTGTTGAAGTGCTCTGTTTATAGTGCACTTGTAATCTGCGCATATGTTCACCTAACCATTGGCTTTAAGTGGTGTAACTATGGTTGTCTTCCACACGCTGCTATCTACTGGCTGCAACATGCCTTGTTGCACCAGCTTGTCCAGCTCTGCATCTATTTTTGGTTTTAGGGCAAAAGGCACTCTGCAAGTCTTGATCCTGATGGGGGTTATGGTTGGATCAAGGTGGAGGGCAATTGGAGGTCCCTTGTACTTGCCCAAGATAGGGCTGAAAACATCAGCAAATTCCTGGCAAACTGCCGACAAGTCTTCTGTATTCATTCTGTTAATGCCAGGCACATGGATGCCCAGGGCATCGAACCAGTCTAAGCCGATGAGGCTTGTGCAGTGGCCTTCGACTACCACAATGTCGAGAGGACCCTCAAACTCTTTGAATTGAACCTTGAGCATAGCTTCTCCCTTAACTGCTACGCGGGAATTTTGGAACTCCATTAACAGCAGATTTGACGGCTTGAGTTTAACTCTTTGGCTGCTGCAGTTGCAAATGTTGTTAAAAGTTCTTTGATAAATTATGGACAGGGGTGACCCTGTGTCCAGTTCCATGTGTCAGGGAATTCCTTGAAGCTTGACTTTAAGCCTAAGCTTTTCTTTAAGGGGGCGATGGGCACCTGTTCTAAAAATGCTCCTTCTACTGGAGCAATAGCCAACTCTGTTCTGCCCCGGGGCCCCTGTACCTTTCCTGGGGAATTCTTCTTGTTGAACATCCCTCTGGCAACCTTTACAGACAGTGGCAATGTGGCCTTGTTTGCCACATGCCCAGCACATTGCTGTACGGAACCTGCACTCCAAACATCTGTGAATGCCTCCACAGCCCGCACGTCAAATGAAGAGAACTGCCTTCTTAGATGGCTGTTGCCCTCATTCTGGCAGCTTCCTCAGCCGGTCAATCTCACTGTCCATGTCAGGGTCATCGGCTTGTTTAGATTCCTCATGGTGGATGGTTTCTGGGCTGGGAGTGTTCTTGGAGAGCCGTAAGGCTTTGACAGCTCCCCCGGCACCTTCTTTGGCCATTATCTCTTTCAGGGCATCCTGGAACATCAGGGTTTCCTTCACAAACAGCTTCTGCTAAAGGTCCCTGTTCCTCAACCTGCATACCAAATGGTCTCTCAGTCTTTCTTCGAGCTCTGTGAAATTGCAGAGCCAGGATGCCTGTCATAGTGCGGCTATAAATTGGGCAGCAGACTCTTCTGGTTGCTGCTCCCTTTGCTTGAATGCGTGTCTCCACGCAGTGATGGAGAGCTTCAGCTCAAAATGTTCCTTAAGCTTTTTCTTGAGCTCGGAGTAGGTGACCGACTTTAGTGTAGCTGGAGTGAGTAGGTTTTCAGCTATATTGAACATTGCCTGGCCACACACGGACAGTAGCATTGCAGCCTTTAAGCCATCTTTGCTAACTTTGTTAGCCCACAGATAATTCTTGATGTGCAAAACATATGAACTCCACCTCTCGGGATGCAACACATCTAACAGACAATTCTGAGCATTGCAGGGATGACTGTATTGCAGTGTAGGATACCTTCCATGTATCATCATCCATCAATGTGTCCTGCACAGACACAAAATCATAAAAAGAAGAAAAAAACAACTCCACAAAAAAAATAAACAAACTGAATGAGATATTCTGAGTTACTGACAGCTTTATATTAAACTTTAGTATTGCTTTCAATATAGTTAGTCAAATTCCAATTTAACCAGATTCCAATCAGATGGAAACAAACTTCCATCAAGTAGGTTAAAACTTACAAATCTAAGCAAAACAACACAGAGTAATTTCTTTTAAAACTCAAAGATTTCAAAAAGAATTGTCCAACAAGTACTGTCTCCTGTTTCCAGAAAAAAACACCAAAAACTGCAAGCTGAAACTGCAAGAGTGGGTATTAAATTTCACATCCACCCCCCCTTTCTCAGACCAGAATTCTAAGCAGAGAGAAAAAAACAGTTAAAACGACCAGCCCCCCCTTCTTATGTCTCTCTCTCTCATTCTTAAAGTAACACAGCAGGGAGGGGGGGAGAAAGAGACTGGAGGAGAAAAAGAAAAAGTAAAAGGAATTTTACAAAAATCTCACTACTAAAAAAATAGCTTACTCTCCTTCACATGCATTTACCATAAATTCACTCACAGATCCCCCATAAAACTCTTCACATGCAAACACTTACAACAATAAAATCAGCAATTTACTGTTCCTTTCACAGCCTGGGATGGAGGTGGGGGTGGTAGGGTTTTGAGGGCTAACACACACACATTTAAACATCAGCAAATTAACTCATTCACATCCATTCCAACTGCCGGCATAAACAATTTCACATACAAAAATTTCATTTCATACTTTCTCCAGGCAAACCAATCACTATTATTATAATTTCAGGGAGCTGTTCACAAGCCAATGAGCTCCTTGTTCCAAATCTCTTTTTGTTTGTTTGTTTGTTTTTAAATAAGGCCTTTTTGTTTATTGTTATAAGAGGGGTTTTTAACCCTCTTCCAAGTCTTGGAATAACACAGAACAACATAGACAGAAATATATACACAAATACTAGTAAAACAACATTCATTTAGACATATAGCTTGTCCTGCAAGAAGCGAGAAAAATCAGGAGGTGATTCCAACCAAACATGGTTTTATAGGTCCCTTTAACCATCTCCCATTTTTCTCACCATTCCAAGTCCAACCTTAATGTTCCAAATGTACAAATATAAGTATATAACAAAATGAAACACACATCAATTTGGAGTTTGAGGCCAAAACAGACCTCCCCCTTTAATTAAAAGGAGAGGAGCTTTTATGGTTACTTACAATTTATCCCACCAACTTCAAAAGACAGTGGGGAAAGATTAAAAGGAATATTGAACCTGGGGTCTTTTGTAGGTGTGATGTGGGAGGTGTCCTCACCTCCGACAAAAAGAATCAAATAGTCCAAAGAGCCAGATTAAAAGAAAAAGACAAAAAAACCTTGCTTTTGGTTTCAACCTCTGATAGAAAGGGCTGCAAGATGCTGCAGACATGCCCCCCCCCCCTGGATTTTGACATTCCCTTTTAAAATGACCGGGTTTTCCACAGTTATAACACTTTCCTTGAGGCTTGCTACCTTGCGATAAAGCGGCTGCCAATAAATTGGTTTGATAAAAAGCTGTTCCTATATCCTGTAATCTGTTAACAAAATCAGGATATGGCTTAGTAGCCTTCTGCCTGATGTTAGAGAAGGCTTGATGAGGATTGCCAGAAACAGGCACTTTTCCAAATGCTCGATAGGCGCATTCAGAAGAAACTTGTAAAGTGGCAGCTGGTAATACAACCTGAGCATCAACTGGAGCAAAGGGACCAGACCAGTCAGCAATTTCTTCTACATCCCCCCTTTTGCTAATTGTTCCTCTAAAATTTGCCTCATGGGGGTATACAATGGCCGTGAAGAAGCAGAAGAATTAACCTCTTCATGGTTCAATTAAAAATGATTTCGGGAGAAAAAAAATATTTTATCATAATCAGGTGGAGGTTTTGTGGTCAACTGCTGTCCTGCCAAAGCATCAGAGCCAAATTTTTCCACTGCTTGACGGCATTGAAACCATAGATGTAATATCTGAACTGGAGCCCAGGGTTCAAGATGTAAAGTATGCCCTATCTTTACCCAGTCCTGTAAATGGAGCGTCCCGTGCTCCGGATACCAAGGACAATGTTTCCCTATCTCTCCAACGAGCTTCCTTATCTCTGCCTCAGGCACTGTAAGCCCTGACTTTTGTAGCAGGAATTGAAGTTTCTCTACATGCTGCTGCTGTTGGTGAGATAGATTGCAACCCATAATTACCTCTGAGGGGTCCCATAGGATGAAGGTGCACCTTGGGGTCTATTCCAGATGAAAGTAAGTATGTTGGGAGTTGCTCCACCGGAGGGAGGTCCCTGTTGATTTGTTGCCCCATGTTGGGCGCCAAAATATGGGATTCAGAGACCAGTCATCGCAGGGTGTCCCAAAATGTCTGTCTGCCTATGCAGAGTTTATTGTATTTATACAGTTTTAACAAGCAGGAAAGAGTGCACAGCAAAAGCATTGTTTATTGGTATACTCCCTTGTCAGTCTTTAAGAACATCCCAGCCAGGGTAGAGTCTCAGATATCTTGATGGTTCCTGGCAGTCCTTGGCGGTGCTAATTGAAGTGAGCTCATAGACATGTGGTAAACAAGATACTAAGGCAGGCAGTTTGCTGCACACGGTCCCTTCATATCCTTGACCTCCATCTCTACAGGACACAATTGGAACTAAATTTAATTCAATCAAATCAAGCCTGAGTATCTTCTCACTGAAGTAACTGGAATAAGTTGGTGTGATTTAACTCCCATTGATTTTGGTTTCACTCTCAACTACTTACTGCACAGTTGAATTCACTGGTTTGATGGTTAATCTATTTCCATTCTAGCACATTGATTTCTATAAGAGAGTGAAACAAACATTATTTTTTGCCACTAAAAACTAAAAGAACTTTAAAATCTTTAATTTGTCCTGGACTATGTATGCATTGATGCATCTGTTCATTGTGCAGATTTCCAGACTAATCAGCACAGTTATAATCCTGTAAATCCAACATTTTTTCTATGATTCACAAAGTGTAGATTTCCTCTGTATATATCACTACACAGTTTTCCCCTACAGTAATTCAGCATAGACCACAATTGGTATGGTGTACTAAATAGCATTCTACAAAAAACAAAATGATTAGATTTTATTATTATTTGGATAATACAAATAACAGGGAGAAAGCCTTTCTTATGTGTAGCTCTTTAGAAGAGTCACTCAATGTGTAATTTATTTATGATCAGTATTAAGGAGATAAATCCAGCTGAACAAGCTTTAGCAAAGAATAACACTTTCCCAAAAACTTTGATTTCATTTGAATTTCAACCTGTTCAATACACTTTGTATACTTTATGCATTTTTGTCATAATTCCACTGAATTTTTTTGAAGGTGCTCACTGCTGTGTTTGATTATTCTTGTATTTGCAGACATTGTTTCCATTTTTGTAAGCCTTATTTTGGTTCTGGATAAACCGCTGTTGTTCCAGTTTGATGAAATATGCCAAAAATTCAACCTTTGAAATATTTCCACATGCAGAATTAACATTTGGGACAATCATGATATCAGCTCGAAAACAGACAAAAAGTCAAAATTATAGGAGAATGAAAAAGGACAGAAATATTTGATTCATTTTTATTTGTAATATTTATATGGATATCCATCTACAGACAAGTGACTCTGGATACAAGCAACAAAGCTAAAAACAATGTATAGATAATCCCTGAGTTGCGAGCATTCCCTTAGCGAACGTTTGAAGTTATGCAATAACTAGTTAGTGGTGGGATTCAAATATGTGAACAACCAGTTCTCTGTGTGGATGCTGCTTCCAGAAGTTCATTCTGGGCCTGGGCAACAAAAAATTAGCTACCGGTTCTGCACTAGGCCTTCAATACTCACCCTGCAAAGATTGAGATCCTTTGCTTTCTTGGCTGCTCCAGGCCTTTGGTGCATTCACAGAGAATGGAGACCTAAAGTAAAGCAAGATCATGTGAGATCAATGGCGTGAGATCTCATGCTACTGATCTCATGTGATCTCATGGTAATTTAGGCCTCTGGAAAAGGCCTTCGACACCCAGATCCAGCCTCCAGAGGCACACAGAAGCATCCCGCAGCCTCAGATCTAGATGATAGCAGGAACTGCGGCAGAGAGGAGACAGACCCTTTCAAGGTGAGTCCAGCACGGCATGAAGGGAGGGAGAAGCATGAAGTAGCTTAGTGGAGCGGGGAGTCCTTGGGGGCCTATTCCATCACTAGGCCCTCCATGGCCTTCCCCACCCTGAGATACCTCATGTTCACTTAACGAGCCGCATGCATTTTAACAAGCAGGGAGTGATCTCATTCAAGGTATGAGATTCACTCCTGTGAGTTTTCAAGTTACAAATGGAATGGGCAGGCTCCATTACATTTGTGACTCGAGGACTACCTGTATATAAACAAGCTTTATTTTTTAAAAAAAATGTTTTAATGATTTTTAAGAATTACAATCTTTAGTGCTTAGTAAACAACAACTTCTTCAGTATAAATCTGTATATTCCTTAAGCAACTCCCAGTTTCCTTCTCCCTCAATTTCTCTTTTCATTCCCTGTCTCCCAAGTTGTGACATTTCCCCTAACAGCTATATATTCCATTTTAAAAAAAATTCTTCCTTGCCATCAGATGTATTTTGGATAAGGGGTAGAGGGTCTTTTGTATTTCCATTGTTATGGCTAAGTGTTGCAGCATTTTGTTTGTATATGGTCATTTATATTTCACTTCTTTTATCTCTTCAGTCTCCAAATCCATTTCCTCTGCTTCGTCTTCTGATTTCTGGTTTATTTTTTCATACTTTGTAGTTGTTGTCTGGGAACATTCTAGTTCTAGATTTAATTTGGAGATATGCTCATTTATATTATCTAAATTGTTTTTAGTCTCATTATGGTTTCTTTTGATGTCTTCTTTGTATACAACAATTGTTCAAAATGTTCAATGTCCCTGAAAACAGCTCAAAAATTTCTCCCAGCCAGGCTTAGTCCAAAGTCATTTTTTTTCTTTCTCTCCCACTAGTTCTTGAGATTAATAGTCCAAGCTCAGTAGGTATTTATAATCCAAGAAAGTCAGGGTGATAAATATGCCAAAATATTTTCCTTTATTGCCAGCTGTTCTCCAAAGCTAGGAGTCACCAAGCAGCCAGAAAACAAGTTATTAGGGCTGTACACAAATCCACCACTAGATGTCATTCAAAGACCATTTTGCACTCATAAGGCAAAGGATTGATTTCTTATATTTCGCCTCAGTTCTTATCTCAGTTCTCAAATTTATCAAAACTGTAGCCTTATGTTACTTCCACTTCAGTATTGTATGTTTTTGTCCCCCATAAAATTAAAATGCCGCTTCCATTCACATTCGGAGGGTTTTAGCTTCTTGGGAGCCTTCCCCAGGAAATTCAGTTGTAAAATAGTAAAGAAAGGATCAACATTCTCACCCAGTCCCAAACATGCTTTTTACGATGTGTTAATTGGTGCTTTTTCTTCTTCGGTTGTCAGGAGCTAATGGCTGGCCATAGGAATGTAGCCAGTCTTTTCTCTGCTGGTTTGGAGGGCTTTCCTTGGATCAAATGGAAATACTGGCATCTCTCTATGATCAACAAGGCACCCCTCCTCTTCATCGCCTCTTCAGGGTGACTTTAGGCCCTTTTTAGGAGCCCCAGCAAGGGAAAATTGGGCACAGAAGGCAGAGCCCTGCCATCCTGCATCTGTTTCACCATGACGCAAAGCCAGAACTGCATACACAAGCTTTAATGTTGTTACTGAAAACTTTAAAATTATCAAAGGTGAAAAGCTAAAAAAATAACAAAATTGGACAATGAGCAGGTGTTTTTACATTGGAATAATTTTACTAAATACACAAAATATTTATTGTCAACTTACTACAAAAAGGCATTAATTATTTTCTCTAGCATTCAATACATTATAAATCATTTCAGCTATAAAGGAGCACTTATAATTTCCAGAAGCACTTTTAGGAATGTTATTGGGTTCTTCCAATGAAGTCTTAAACCAAAATAATATGCTTTTTTCTTCACATTGAAAAGAGTCTTCCTATTTCCCACAAGCAATGCATACCTTCTGTTTCAATACAGTACTCTTTGTATCCCAAAAGTGCTTTTTCAAAAGGCAACTGGACTTTTGAAAAAGCACGTTTGGGACAACCAGAATGATGACTGAAATATCCATAGACATTTATTCTTCATATGATTTTTCTCTTCTTCATTTTTGATTTCAGAAACCTCCAGTTCCTTTCCTCCAAGCCTGTGCCAAATCCTAATTGATGTTGGGAAAACATCACAGTGGTATATTTGGTATGGTAGTATAACAATATACATTTAAAATTTGCAGTAGGTCATGACAGCCCAAAGCATTAAATCAATAATGTCTGTAAATGAACAATAGAACAATAGGAATGAGGCAACATTAAAAAATGATGCTCAAACAGCACTGAACAGAAAAGCCTTGAATAGCTCTAAGCATTAGAATGTGGACTTATATTTTGGGCAGTAATTTGTTCAGCCATAAGAGATGTGCTTTTCTGGAAGTCTATATTGTTTCAAAACTGGGAAATAGCTTGCTAGTTTTATTTCAACAGTGAAGGAATAAAAGTTTCAGTTTGATTATTTTTCAGAATAGAATAGAATAGAATAGAATAGAATAGAATAGAATAGAATAGAATAGAATAGAATAGAATAGAATAGAATAGAATAGAATAGAATAGAATATCTATTGGCCAAGTGTGATACAACACTCAGTGATAGTCATAGGATACTAAATAAAATCAATCAACATAAATCATAAGATACAGACTATAAAGTGATAGTTATAAGATGTTAAAGGAATAGGTAATAGGAAAGATGAGAAGAATTATAGTAATACAGCTCTACTACAAGATTTGACATCCTAGGGCATAAGACAGTGTTGTGGGAATTAGTTATTTGCAGAGTGATGGTATGGAGGAAAAAAGTAAATCCTTTTCTCTTCTTCTGTTTATAGTTTCCTCTGTTTACTGTATCTACTTGGGCAGAGAAATCCTCCTGTGCTTCTCCCCACTCAATTCTATTTGATGAAAATAAGTTTGACATCAGCGGGGGATGACAAAAAAGTCAGCATGGTTGCTTCAACCATTCAGTCAAAGTGATTATTATTTTTTATGTTTGTCACATACACAGCAGGCCTAAATATGGGACCCGGCTTTGTGGATTGTGAAGATGGCAGAACTTGTTGAAAAGGCCAAATTGACTTGTCTGATTAGGAAAGGAACAATAACTACGTTTATACAAGACTGGAAACCCTTTATGGACTTTTTGTTGAAAATGGACAAAAACGAACTGTATGATCTTGGGATATACTGATTAAAAAGGGTTGTTAATGGAAAGAAGGAAAGCATTATATATATAATTTTGGAGGCTGGAAATGGTAATAATTACATCTGAAAATGCTTTAAAGAAGATTGAAAGTTGCTTCTTTAGATATTTTTTCTTCTCTTTCATTTTCATAGTAATTTTACTAAAAGTTAGAATTACAATAATAAAAATACAAACTGAAAAATAAAAAATAGAAAGAAAAATGGAATGTGTAGAAAAAAAGAAAAATAGAAAATAAAATAAAAATTAAAATATAGTAAAGAAAAGAAATATATATAAAAAAGACTTTCCCTTCATCAGAAGTAAAAATAATAATTTATCATCTAATTTTAAAATACAACAAATGGTCTCTTCTTCCAATATCCCATCTCTTATCTATAAATAAATCCTTAAAGTCCTGATGTCAGCAAATGTCCAGTAAGGGTTATCAGAGATTTTTACATTTACATATTTGCTTGTGTGGCAAGCAGAGGGATATGTGAATGTCTAGTTTTTTCAATGTGAAATTATTTCTTCAGAAGATTGTAGCCCCCTTGCCAATAAAAAAGAAAAACATCAGGCACGAAGATATTCCACTAATTATCACTGTCATTTTTAAATATCACCCTTGAAAAATTGTTGGGGAATTCTTCCTTCTCCTGGAGAAATTAATAGAAAATTTCCACCCAAATCCTCTGCCAAGAATATATTTGATGGAGAATTTTGAAAGGCCATTTATGTCTAGCATCTACATTGCTAAAAGAAAGTCTTTATTACATTATTCATATAAAAGTAACTCCCTTCTAGCACTGAAGATGTTACCTGGTTGGGTAATGAAATGTCACCAAGAAAGCAACCAAGCTCAAAGTGCACAAATGACCTCCACAGGCAGGATTCCTTTGTTAATAAAAGAAGTGAACCTTAGGAATATCTTTATTTTTCATGTTGATTTTTTGTAATGCAGATTTATCCAATCTGATCAAAACAACTTCTGGTTTGTATTTATAGATCTAATCAGCAAAATGCTCTCTGTTCAGGTATTCACATCACTGCCTCAGAACTGATTGTATACAATAATCAGTATTGATGTCCTGGCTACAGTCTTATAATGGAATAAATGCAGATTCTATTTCAGACAGCAATAACACTTAGACTTATATACCACTTCATAGTGCTTTACAGCCCTCTCTAAGCAGTTTACAGAGTCAGCATATTGCCCCCTGCTTTGTAAGAAGCAGGCAGGACAGCAGGCTTAACAGAACTAACTTTATTCTGGAACCAGGCAAGGAACAAGTAAACAGAGCCTCTATTTATACTACAGCTGTCAGATAATTATCCAATCGGGGCAATGCCGGTTTCCCGCTTGTTTAGTCTCAGCCAATCAGTGTCTGGCCGGTTTGACAGCTCGGAGCTGTCAAACTGGTGGCGCTTGCGCGGTAGCCGGCGGCTTTGACAGCCGAGAGCTGTCAGCCGGCTCGCGCTTGCGTGGTTGGTCTCCGGCAGCTTTTGACAGCTGTCAAAAGCTGCCGCGGCTTTTACCTCAGCCCCATTGAACTTATATTCATAACTTGTGTGTACAATAATAACATGTGAATACATAACACCCCTTACCCCTCCCTCTGACTGGTTTGAAGGTTCCCCCGGTTGTTCCTTCGCGGTGTTCCCCATTCAAAGTCTTTCAGGTAGGCGGGGGGTTTCCTTGTTCTTACTGAACGTCGGGGGGGTGTTTCTTCCGTCCGATCTTCACCCCTTGGTTCGGTCGGTGCTGTGTCAGTGTTAGAGTCTGGATCGGGGGGCAGAAGGTTTGGCTCCTCGGTTTCCGGGTCCTTTTCGTTGGACGCTTGCTGTGGGGGAAGGTCGTTATGCTCGGGGTTTTGGTGTGATGGCATTTGCTCGGGGGGGGTTCGGTGTAATGGCATTTCATTGCTCCCCCTTCCCCCCATGTTTTGCGGGCTGCGCTGTCGCAACTGATCGATGTGTCTGCGGAGGTGGTTGTTGTTTCCTGCATCGATGATGTATGACAAGGGTCCAGTTTGTTCTAGTATAACCCCCTGTATCCACTTATTCCCACCCCTGTAGTTTCTAGCCCAGACGGCTTGGCCGGCATTGAGAGTTCTGTGCCGGATGGGCATTTCTGGGTCCGAGGGGATTCTATCTGGGTGTAATCGATCAAGTCTGGTCGTGAGCCGCTTGCCCCAGCGGAGTTCAGCTGGCGACTTCCTGGTGGTTGTGCAGGGGGTGGTATGTTGCGCTAGCAGGAATTGTGCCAGTCTGCGGTGCCAATTGCCGATGATGATTTTCCGCAGTGCCTCTTTGGTTGACTTTACCATCACCTCAGCCAAGCCGTTCGATGAGGGATGAAACGGAGCCGTAGTGGTGTGTCTAATAGAGTTCACCGTTGTGAAACTCTGGAATTCGTGGGAAGTAAATTGGGGGCCGTTATCGGAGACTAACACATCTGGGAGTCCATGTGTGGCGAACAAGCCCCTTAACACTTGTATTGTGGCTGCAGAGGTCGTGCTTGTGACCGGAGCCACCTCTAACCACTTAGAATAACTATCTACCACTATTAAGAACATTTGTCCCTGGAAGGGACCTGCAAAATCTAAGTGGACGCGGGACCAGGGTTTTTTTGTTGTTTCCCACCTGTGTACGGGAGCCTGGGGTTGGGCGGCTCTGACAAGTTGGCAGGGGTAACAACCAGCTACATGTGCTTCTATTTGCTTGTCGAGGCCAGGCCACCAAACGTAGCTTCTGGCTAAAGCTTTCATCTTAATGGTTCCTGGGTGACCCTCGTGCAAAGTTGCCAGGACTTTGGTTCTATGCTTCTCAGGGATTATTACTCTGCTTCCCCATAATATGCACCCTTGGTGGGAAGATAATTCTTTTTGTCTTGAAAAGTAGGGTTGGAATTCCGGCCCTGGGGATGTAGGTTGCCACCCTGAAATGACGAAGCCTAGGACTCTGCCCAGGATTTTGTCTGCTGCTGTGGCGGAAGATATGTCTTTGACCGATAAGGGGCACTCTGGTAATTCAGATATGGCCAGAATATTGCCAGCTGGGGCAGGGTCGGGGTCTATTTCGGGCAGGGGAAGCCTGCTTAGCCCGTCTGCGTGACCCATGCTCTTCCCTGGCTTGTGTACTAGTGTGAAGGAATAAGCAGACAAAAAGGTGGACCATCTGAGGATGCGGGGAGACAAAATTAGGGGCGTTTGTTTATCGCATGTAAAAATTCCTAACAGAGGCTTGTGATCTGTAAAAATGGTGAATTGGCATCCATAGAGGTAGTCGTGAAACTTCTTCACGCTGGCCACTATGGCTAAAGCCTCTTTGTCGATTTGAGCGTAATTACGCTCAGGTTTTGACAGCGTTCTGGAATAGAATGCTATCGGGGTTTGGATCCCTTCCTCCATTAAGTGACTTAGGACTGCTCCGATGCCGTAGGGGGAGGCATCGCATGCTAGACAAAGGGGTAACTGTTCATTGAACAGTGCTATGGTGGCATTGCTAGACAGTAAGTTTTTAAGGAGTCTGAAACTTGAATCGTGCTGCTGGGACCAGGACCACGGGGTACCCTTGTCTAAAAGCCTGTGGAGAGGCTCGGCTATGGTAGCCTTATGCGGCAGGAAGGTGTGGTAAAAATTAACTAGCCCTAGGAAGGCTTGAAGTTCTTGTTTGTTTTTTGGGATAGGGGCTGTTTTGATAGCTTTGATTTTTGACTCGGTGGGGTGTATCCCTTCTGCATCGATTTTGAAGCCTAGAAATTCCACAGATGGCACCCCTATGGAGCATTTGTCCCTTCTTAATTTAAGCCCTGCTGCTCTGAATCTATGGAGAACTTTTGCCAGCTTGGTTGTTAAGTCCCTTTCGGATTCCCCTGCAATCAGAATGTCGTCAAAATATGGGCAGACCCCAGGGATTCCTTTGAGTGTCTTCTCCATAATTTCCTGAAAAATCCCTGGGGCTGCAGATATGCCGAATTGTAGGCGGTTAATTTTGAAGGCTCCCTTGTGCGTGACAATTGTCTGCGCTAGGGCGGTGTCAGGGGTGACAGGCAGTTGTAAATATGCCTGCGCCAAGTCTAATTTAGCGAAAATGGTGCCTGACTTAATGGCCGCGAGGATGTCTTTGACAGCCAGGACAGGGTAAGCGTGGGCATTTAATGCGCGGTTCAGGGTGGCTTTATAATCAGCACAGAGTCTGATTTGGCCATTGGGCTTGATTGGGGTTACTATAGCTGTTTCCCATTCGGCCCCTTCGACTGGTTCTAATACTCCCAGTTTAACTAGCCTGTCTAGTTCGTTTTCTATTTTGTTTCTTAGTGCGAATGGGACCCTTCTAGCCTTAATTCTTATGGGCATTACGTTAGGATTCAGCTTTAGTGACACCGGGGGTCCTGTATACTTTCCTAAGGAGCCATCAGAAACGTCCGCAAACTGATGGCAGATGGTGTCTAGGTTTGACAGCTGTGTGGCGTTGACGCCTGTTAGTGCTATTCCTAATGCTTCGAACCAGTCAAGCCCCAGCAGGCTGGTTCTGTTTTCTTGTGTGACTAATATTGTGAGGGGTCCCTTAAAATGCCTAAACTCCGTTGGGACTGAGGCTTTTCCTTTGAGCCTGATGGGGTTTTTTTAAAAATCCGCCAGGCGGAGGTTAGTGGGTCGCAAAACAGGTTGCTGCCGACTTCGGCTGCAAATGTTTTTGTAAGTTTGTCATGAGATGAGGGAGACAGAGGACCCTGAGTCAACCTCCATCTCACAGGGAACCCCGTGGAGTAGAACGTCCACCTTAATTTTGGGCTTAAGGATTGTGTGGACCGTATTTTTCCTCGTATTTTCCCTGACATTTAGTATTAGGGGCCTGGAAGTTTTTTCCCCCCTGGGCGTAGGTAGGTTCGTACCTGCGGATGTCACCTCCAATTCGTGCAGGTTTTCTCAGCTCAGGCTACGGCATACGGCTTTGAGGTGACCTGTTTTGCCACAGCCGTGGCATTTGGCACTGCGGAAGTGGCACAATGCTCTCGGGTGGTTCCCTCCGCAGCTGGCGCATTTGACTCTGCTGGGCTGATAGCTGGGGCTTTTGTTGTTGGAAGAACCCCCTCAGTAGTTGCGCTGGGACTTGCTTTTCTCGAACCTGCATTGAACGGCATCGATGTCTGTGGAGACGTCGTCCTCCTCTGGGACACTGTAGGCACCTTCCTCCTGGTGCACGGACCCGCTGGGTCCGCTATCAGGAGGTCGGGGGTTGTTGCTGTGGCTATCTTCGTAGGCCACGACTTCCATGGCCACTTCTGCCAGCGTTAGAGTGGGTTTGGCTATTAGTTTTTTCCGAAGGTGCTCGTCCTTCAGCCCGATGACAATCTGGTCACGGATCCGGTCCTCCAGGTCGGGGAACCAGCATCGACGTGCAGCATGCCTGACTCGTGTTATGAAGTCGTTGGCAGGTTCGTCGGGGAGTTGTACGCGCCAGGCGAAGTTCACTCGCCAAAACAGCTCGGACTTTGTCGGGATAAAATGTTTGCTCAGTCCCTCGGTGAGTTCCGCATATGAGATGGTTGCGATGGGTTCCGGGCTGAATAGACCTACGGCTGCATCATATACGGCAGGCCCGCTGAGCCAGAGAAGCGCTGCTGCTTTGGCCCAGTCGTCGGTTATCTTCTTCACCACCAGGTACCCTTCCACCTGGCCTAAGTGTGACTCCCAGCACTCTGGGTTGCGAGTGTTGAATTCGCGGATGTGGCCGTGGTTCGTCATGCTGTCCGGTCGTGGGTTCTGCTCGCGTTATAGAGGAAGCTGTGCTTCCAGTCAGTGACTCCAGCTAGTGACTTAGCTCGAGACCAAGGGAAAAAATCTCTTCTTCCCTTGGATGGTGACTTCAGCTACGCGAAGCAGGGCATCCCACCTTCGTCGCCAGTGCTTTGTAAGAAGCAGGCAGGACAGCAGGCTTAACAGAACTAACTTTATTCTGGAACCAGGCAAGGAACAAGTAAACAGAGCCTCTATTTATACTACAGCTGTCAGATAATTATCCAATCGGGGCGATGCCGGTTTCCCGCTTGTTTAGTCTCAGCCAATCAGTGTCTGGCCGGTTTGACAGCTCGGAGCTGTCAAACTGGTGGCGCTTGCGCGGTAGCCGGCGGCTTTGACAGCCGAGAGCTGTCAGCCGGCTCGCGCTTGCGTGGTTGGTCTCCGGCAGCTTTTGACAGCTGTCAAAAGCTGCCGCGGCTTTTACCTCAGCCCCGTTGAACTTATATTCATAACTTGTGTGTACAATAATAACATGTGAATACATAACACCCCCAACAATCTGAGTCTTCATTTTACTTATCTCAGAAGGATGAAAGGCTGAGACAACCTTGAGACGGTCAGGATCGATAGTCGACAATATGTATTTTAACTATTGCACCACAATGGCTCTTCAAATTATAGATATATCATTTGGTTAAAAAAAAGATGGGATAAATCAGAATTATGATATCACTGTAGTATTCACACAGTTTTATATTTTGTAGCTTCTTTAATTACCCTGTAATGTGTTGAAATAGTTTTCAGTCCTTCTTATAATATTCTGTGTAACTGTCTTTCCTCCCCTTACACACACACACGACTTTTCACAACTGTTATCCTTTTGTTCCTTACAACAGTCTGAAGCATTTGTCATGATCTAACTTCTGTTCAAGCACAGTAGTCATCTAGATAGCACTGAAATTATGACTGATGCTTAAGGAAAGATAAATTAACATCTAAAAGAGAGGGAAATGAGGGTCGCTGCAAAACCATATGGGGTAATTAAATCAAAACAACTAGGAGAATGTGATGAATTCTAGGAGGTATCCATTAAACCTCTATGGTAAAAACTGATGATAAATGACTTGAAGGCCAGTGACAGAGAATAATGTGCCTCTTTGTTTTAGTAACAATTTATTTTATTTAACAATTTATTTTATGTGAGTTAGTGGGTGGCTATTGACCACTCTTGCCTTTTTGGTTCTCTTAATCACACATGAAGACAGATAGCTTCCATTTACTTTGGTATCACAATAATTGATTCCACTCAGAAGAATGGTCTCCACCATGTCATTCTGAATCTCTTTTCTCCAAGTTCCTGTGACACATCCTGGAACTATAATGATTCACACTGTGTGGGTTTTAACTTCTCAATAAACTTTCTGCTGCCCAACAACATTTGTATCTGCAACAAAAAATATCTCTGTCCTGGCTAAGGGATTCTTCAAATACAATATTCCAAATAGCTACTTTGGCTACAAGACCACCAAAAAGTGGGTCTCTTGAGCAGTTTATTAAATACACTTTGCTACCATAGATTGTAAGCTATGAAGCTACTCCATGAGAATCAATATTGGGCTTGTATCTTATGTGAGCTTAATATCTTAGGCTGGGAATTCCTTTTTATAGAAGGAACATCTTTTGATACGTTATTGGAAAGCCAGCCACAATTTAAACTGCAATTTCTAGTAGATGAGTTTTATTTACAAGTTGAGACTGCTACTCTATCACATAATATCAAAATAACCTTTCTTTTTCCATTGTTTGCATGAAGAAACAGTCCAAAAAGTCAAAATATCAGCCATAAACTTCTGCCCATTGTCTCAACAAACATTAAAAATTGGGGCTTTGATCACTTGATTAAAGCCACCATCTTGACTTTTTTTAACCCTCTTCCTTTGGATACCCTTAGGTATATCAGTGCAAATACTGCCTGATTTCTTCCTTCTAATATTCAGTTCCCTTCTCTACATCATTTAAGATATGGTCTGATTAGAGCTTCCTGAGATGTTTTCTTATTACCTTCTATTAAACCATTGATTCATATCTTGATAACTGATTGCTCTATCCTCTGTTGTCCTTTCTGTAAGCCCACCAAACTCTTCCTTAAAGTAAATGCTAACACTGTCCTCTTTGGAGCAGCACTAAAAGAAAATTCTTGGCAGTTAACAATAACCAAGAATGATTTTTCCCCCTATAGTTGAGGAAAAGGGAAACCTAAAATGATATCTCCAATGAAAAAACAAATTCCTCCACCTCCCAATGAGCCTCCATCTTGCCTTTCTACATATCAAGATCCAAATGACAGAAATTACAAAAAAAAAGAAATTATTATCTGAGAAATATTGAGAAGTGCATCTGAGAGGGCATGGTACTGTTTCTGTTATCTTAGGAGAGAACAATTTATAGACCGCATTCTTCTTCATCATCACTCCAAAGACTGCCAAAATTCATTGGCAAAATTTAAATTATGGCAGCACAGTTGTTAATGCCTTGGAAACAACAGAATACAATGGATACAGGGTTATAGCTTTATACAGACATTGCATATCTATTTTGGACTTTGAAAACTCTTCCAAAATCATCCAATGATGTCACCAGATCATTGCCATTCCTTCTGTGATCTCTTCTCTTCCTCAGATCTCTCCACCTATTGTGGACTGGCACTTTTGGCAGCCAAAACCAAAATGGCCAGTGGTCAAGAAAATAGAAATTATGGCCCAAACATCTGGAAAGATCTAAGGAAAGGATGCTATACACCAAGTAGTGTATGTCCTCAGAGTCACAAAAGAAACTCTTCCAGAAGGAGGTTAGGTGCCAAGACTGAACAAATAATCAAAGTTCCCAAATTTAAGCTGCTATTCCATCAAAAAGCTAGCATTAAATACATTAAATCATAGGGACTGTATGGAACAAAAAGTTATAATATTTATATTGCAGTGCTTTATTTGCACAGAGGAAATGTCACTGGAAATATTGGGACTTTTGTCTGAAAAAAATACTGAAAAGTCTTGTTAACTAAATGGAAAGTTGTGCAAAAGGGATTTAAAGGGATTTTATGAAGCAAATAAACAAGGAAGAGGAAATGATGTGACCATGATTTGTTTGTTTTTCTTTTCACCTTTCAGGGTATTCTTGCAGAAAGCTCTGACAAGCAAATATCTCTTGGATTAGAGCCATATGAATTGTAGCTGTTTTGACAGCAAGTTGCTTGAAGCCAATAAAAATATTTGAGCTGTGGCTGTCAGAATTATATGGGACTTCTTCACCCTTCACCCATCCCTTTCTCTCTTTTTATGTCATGTATCTATCATTTTATTTTCTCTAAGAACACCTTTAGGTGATTACCCCCAAACAAGAAGTGGTTTTTTTACATTATTATAGTATCCTCTGTATGAAGAGGTAGAATATCAATACATTAAAAATAAGAAAAGAAGAAAGAAAGAAAGAAAGAAAGAAAGAAAGAAAGAAAGAAAGAAAGAAAGAAAGAAAGAAAGAAAGAAAGAAAGAAAGAAAGAAAGAAAGAAAGAAAGAAAGAAAGAAAGAAAGAAAGAAAGAAAGAAAGAAAGAGGGAGGGAGGGAGGGAGGGAGGGAGGGAGGGAGGGAGGACAGATTATTGATCTACCATTCCCAATATGTTACCCTCTGGATGTTTGGCGCTGCGAATCCAAGAATTTTCACCCAGTTGGGGTTTCAGTGCCAATTATTCTGGAGGGTACCAAGTTAGTGAAAGCTGAAATAAATTCTACAGACCTTGTTCCCGATAAAATATAAAGTTTAGCAATCCTTTATTCAATTTTTTCTAAAAAAGAAAAAAGAAAAGAAAAGCAAGCTCAGCTCATTGCAATCAGCTATCAGTGTGTTTCTTAATTTTGTTGCTTTTCTTTTGCTTTTCACATAGATTAACACCAGTTAAGCTTTTCATAATTGATGTACAATGAGTCCATTTTCCCTTCCTTGATTGGTTCCCTATGGTGAGAAAAAGGAAAGAATAAATGATGCGAAAAGGAGGGACCATTATAGGTAGAAGAGATTATGGTGTTTTTATGTCTTTGACTCTCATTCTGGTGTCATATCATTCAAAGACCTATCTCCAGATTAGACTGGGAGAAACAATTGCTGAGAGGAGGAGATCTGGCTTGACAGTCTGTTCAATCAGAAAATAAATGACTGGAAACTTGGAGGGAGACAGGTTCACTGCAGCAGAAGGAAGAGGTGGATAGAAAAGGCCTTGTTTTTAGTGAAGCACCAAAATGTTTAAGATTTTACAGTCTATTACCACTGCTTTGCAGACATGGATTATAATACAGGTGAGCAGAGCTCAGTGTTACAGATCAACATATTCCTATTGCTTTTTCAAGCTGGCAAGTTATATATTGTGCCAGTGAAGCTGTTCATTTCACAAAATGGTCCCAGTACTTAAGATTGCAAATTCACCAAAATTATGGAGCCCTTGGTGCTCTCTGAGCTTAGTTGTTTGCTTGCAGACATTTCACTAGCTGATGAGATAATAAAATCAGTGCTAGTGCAAGTTTATTCCCTGTTTATATACAGATAGTTGCCCTGCTGGAGTTGGTGGGGTTATGGTTACACTTTGCTAAAAGTGGCGAGGTTGTGGTTGGTGGAGTTGTGGCTTAAGTAATTAAGTAATTGGAAACAATTTGGTTGCCTTATGAAAAATGTCATTTCTACTGAAGAGTGTTGTAGAGAAAGTCACGTGGACAATAATAAAACAAGCTTTCACAATCCATGTGAGTGAATAATTTATGGAAATCTACTTTCACATTAAATTTAGCAATTCAGAATTAGTATTCACATAAATCAATCTCATTCTAGCCATAATATCATAATGTTTGAAATGTTTTCAGGGATGTGCCACACACAACTGTCTCCAATCCTGCTATCTGGAATGAAGAAGCCAGAATCAGAAAATAAACAGAAGGCAAACACAGAACAAACCAAATGAAAAGGCTGAAGAGCGAGATCAAAGCAGAAATTGTAGCACTAAGCTATAGCCCTTTCCTTCATCTTGAAAACAATGATTAGATATCTGTACAGAATAAAGGTGGAATCTTCACAAAATAGCTTTCATAATATCTAACGTTTGCATTACTTGTATTATTTATTGTACAAATGCTTTTAGAACAGCATGCTTCCTTTTCAGCTAAAAATATCTATCTATATATATTGATATAACAGAATAACAGAGTTGGAAGGGACCTTGGAGATCCAATGCCCTGCTCTGACAGGAAACCTTATACCATTTCAGACAAATCGCTGTCCAGTCTCTTCTTAAAATCCTCCAGTGTTGGAGCATTCACAGCTTCTGGAGGCAGGTTGTTCCACTGATTAATTGTTCTAACTGTCAGGAAATTTCTCCTTAGTTCTAGTTTGCTTCTCTGCTTGATTAGTTTCCCTCCATTGTTTCTTCTCCTGCCTTCTGATGCTTGACCTTCTCATCTTTGTGGTAGCCCTCAAATAGTGGAATGTTGCTATCATATCACCGCTAGTCCTTCTTTTCACTAGACCACGGGTTGGCAACCCGCGGCTCCGGAGCCACATGCAGCTCTTTCAGCCATCTCCTGCGGCTCCC
Organism: Vipera latastei; assembly: GCA_024294585.1. Taxonomy (NCBI): domain Eukaryota; kingdom Metazoa; phylum Chordata; class Lepidosauria; order Squamata; family Viperidae; genus Vipera; species Vipera latastei. Next base: position 84,696,922 of record CM044357.1, on the reverse strand, counting down.
CTTTTTTCTAGATGCGGAAAAAGCTTTTGATCAACTGAATTGGCAATTTTTGATGAAAGTTTTAGATAAAATGAATTTTGGGGATAAATTTTTGCAACCAATTAGGGCATTATATCAAAAGCAAACTGCCCGAATAATAGTTAATAATAGTTTGACTGAAGTATGTAATATTGAGAAGGGCACAAGACAATGGTGTCCGTTATCACCTTTATTATTTGTTTTAACATTGGAAATATTATTGGTAAAAATACGGAATTTGGAAAGAATTAAGGGTATTCAAATCAGAGATCAGGATTATAGACTGAGAGCGTTTGCAGACGATCTGGTTGTTACGGTGACCCAGCCAGAAAACTCTGTTGTGGACCTGATGGAGATAATAATGCAATATGGGAAGGTTTCTGGATTCAAGGTTAACGCACCAAAAACCAAAATTTTGGCCAAAAACATGACAGTATCGCAAAAGGCCCTTTTAGAAGGATTAACTGGATTCGAGATTGTTAAAAGGGTCAAATATTTGGGGGTGTATTTGGCACCCTCTAATACAAAGTTATATAAAAATAACTATGAAAAGTTATGGGGGAAAATTCAAAAAGAATTGGAGAGTTGGGAAAAACTGCAATTGTCCTTGTTGGGAAGAATTGCAGCGGTGAAAATGAACGTCCTGCCTAAATTTTTATTTTTATTTCAAATGATACCGGTTCTTAAAAAAGATTCTAATTTGGAAGAATGGCAATGGGGTATCAATAAATTTGTTTGGGCAGGGAAAAGACCACGAGTTAAACTTAAGATTATGCAGGATACTCGCGAAAGAGGTGGTCTTAAAATGCCTAATCTTAAATTATATTATGAAGCTGCTGCGTTATCAGGAATAAGTGATTGGATTAATCTGACACAAGAGAGATTATTAAATCTTGAGGGCCATGACTTGTTATTTGGCTGGCATGCATATTTGTTGTATGATAAGAAGGTAGATAATGTGTTTAAAGTGCATATTTTAAGACAGGCATTGTTGAGAGTTTGGAAGAAGTATAGACATAAGTTAGATTACAAGATGCCGTTGTGGGCAATTCCAAAACACGCAATAGAAAACATAAATGTTGGCTTCAAACATGATGTGACTACGTATAAGGAGATTTTAAGCTTGGAAAGAAACGTCTGGTGTTTGAAGCCGTACAACCTCTTGCGAGATGAGAAGATTGTTCAAACTTGGTTTCAATATACTCAGTTACGGGCCAGGTGGAAAGAGGATCAGAAAATTGGTTTTGTAATGATGGATGAAAATTTGATAAAGCAAATTAGAAATCAGGGTCCAGCACATATTAAACGGATATATCTTGCATTGATAGAAATTGACTCAGAAACAGAGCTTGTTAAAGATTGCATGATAAAATGGGCTCAGAATATCCAAGAAGTTATTACAATGGACACGTGGGAAAAGATCTGGGTGAGGAACGTAAAATTTACACAAGCCCAAAATCTAAGAGAGAACTTTTATAAAATGTTTTATAGATGGCATTTAGATCCTAAAAAGCTTGCAAGTATGTATCCGAACTGTCAGCCAAAATGTTGGAGGTGTGGTGGCGAAGATGCAACATATTTTCATATATGGTGGACCTGCAAAAAGGTTAAGGCTTTTTGGATAAAAATTTGGTGGAATATGCAGAAGATCTTTAAGCAAAGGATAAAGTTTTGTCCACAATTGTTTTTGTTGGGCATAATTACAGATGTTACTGTTGTGGACACTAAGTTGATGTTGAATTTAATTACAGCAGCAAGACTTTTAATAGGTCAATATTGGAAGAAGGAGGAACTGCCGACTATAGAAGAATGGACTCTAAAGGTCTCTGACCTGGCGGAAATGGCAAAGATTTCGGCTTACTTGAAAGATCATTCGCAAGAACGTTATATTATGGAGTGGAAAAAATGGATTGATTATATCCAGAACAAATATGGGACTAAAAAGTTTCATTTAGCATTTGAATAAGTTTTCCTTTCTTTTTTTCTTTTCTTTTTCTTTTTATATGTAATATTAATATTGCTTGTAGTTATCTTATATGAGCTAGAGGGCGATAGAATTAATAGTTTATTGTTGTTAGCATATGGATGTTTATGATTGTTCTTTGTTTTTATACCCTGTATTTAGCTCTGGGAAGTCGGGGGGGAGGGGGGAATGGGGGGGAGGGACAGGGAGGGTTAGGTAGGGGTGGGGGGAGGGGGGGATTGTTAAAGATAAAATGTACTGTAAAACTTTTCAATAAAAAAAAAAAGTCTGTCCAGATCCTCCTGTATTTTAAGCCTATCTTCTGGAGTATTGGCTATTCCTGTCAGCTTGGTGTCGTCTGCAAATTTGATGAGTTCCCCATCTACTGTATCCCCTCATCCAAATTGTTGTTGAAGATGTTGAAGAGCACTGGGCCCAGAACAGAGCCCTGGGGCACCCCACTACACACTACCTTCCATGTAGATGCAGTTCCATTGAGGACCACACGCTGAGTACGGCCTGTCACCCAGCTACAAATCCATCTGGTGGTGATGCTATCTAACCCACATTTTTCTATCTTATCAAGTAGTAGGTTGTGATCTACTTTATCAAATTCCTTACTGAAGTCCAAGTAAATTATATCTACAGCATTCCTCTGGTCCACTAATTTTGTCACTTGGTCAAGGAATGTAATAAGATTTGTCTGGCATGATCTGTTTTTGACAAACCCATGCTGACTTTTAGTAATGACTTTGTTTGCATCAAGGTGTTCGCTGATTTGTTGTTTGATTATCTTTTCCAGAATCTTCCCAGGTATTGAGGTCAGGCTGATAGGTCTGTAGTCTCCTGGATCTATTTTTTTCCCTTTTTTGAAGATGGGAACTACATCAGCTCTTTTCCAATCCTCTGGTAGTTCCCGAGTGCTCCAGGATCTTTGAAAAATATTTAACGTATATGCAGAGCACATCATGAGAAAGGCAGGGCTAGATGAATCAAAAGTTAGACTTAAGATTGCTGGGAGAAATATCAACAACCTAAGATATGCAGATGTTACCACTGTAATGGCACAAAGTAAAGAAGAACTAAAGAGCCTCTTGTTGCGGGTGAAGAAGGAGAGTGCAAAATTTAGCCTGAAACTTAACATTAAGAAATCAAGAACATGGCATCCGGCCTCTCAATTCCTGGCAAATAGATGGGGAAGAAATGGAGGTAGTGACAGATTTTATTTTCCTGGGCTCCAAGATCACTGCAGATGGGGACTGTAGCCAAGAAATTAAAACACACTTTTTCCTGGGGAGGAAAGCCATGGCAAATCTAGACAGCACACTAAAAAGCAGAGACATCACCCTCCCAACAAAAGTGCGTATAGTCAAGGCTATGGTCTTCCCAGTTGCAATGTATGGCTGTGAAAGTTGGACCATAAGAAAGGCTGAGCGCCCAAGAATTGAGGCCTTTGAACTATGGTGCTGGAGAAGACTCCTGTGAGTCCCTTGGACTGCAAGGTGATCAAACCAGTCAGTCCTAGAGGAAATCAACCCTGACTGTTCTTTAGAAGGCCAGATCCTGAAGTTAAAACTCAAATTCTTTGACCACCTAATGAGAAGGAAGGACTCACTGGCGAAGAGCCTAATGCTGGGAAAGGTGGAGGGCAACAGAAGAAGGGAACAACAAAGAATGAGGTGGCTGGATGGAGTCACTGAAGCAGTAGGCGTTAGCTTAAATGGACTCCAGAAGATGGTAGAGGACAGGAAGTCCTGGAGGAATGTTGTCCATAGCGTCGCGATGGTTCGGACACGACTTCGCAGCTAACATATTGTCCCCAACAATCTGGGTCCTCATTTTTACCAACCTCGGAAGAATGGAAGGCTGAATCAACCTTGAGCCAGTGACGACCAAACTGCTAGCAGTGGGCAGAGTTAGACTGCATTACTGCATTCTAACCACTGTGCCACCACAGCTTATTTTCCTTTCAAAAAGCCCCAAACTCCAAGAAACTAGGTGACAACATTGAATGTAGTCTAGTCACACATCCATAATCATCTGGTTCAGACTATAATGATGAAAACCGTGATGAAGCATGCAGTGCAACATCACACCAAAATCCCAGTCATACATGCATCAGACACATCAGTGATGGTTTTACATTATGATATCAGAAAACACATTGTCTATGGATGCCTATATATATATATCACTCTGTACAGGGGGTTTGTGTATTCTTGTTTTTTAGGAGGATGTTTTGTTCTGTTTGATTTGTGCCATTTTTAAATCTCAAGTTTTATCTTTCATTTTAGGATTTGGGGGCAGGGTGTTTGTACACCATCTAGAGACTGTTGGAGTTGGATGGCTATAATACATTTAATAAATAAATTGTTTAATTAGTTAGTTAATAAAAATAGCCCTTTCCTCCTATTGCAGAGAAATTTACTTTCTTCCTCACATATCACTTTGAGCTGTCCATTTTGATCAGAGTGTTTTGCTTTTTGGCAGACTAACCTGAATCATTGACACTTTTAGAGAAGAAACTATATCCTCTTAGCTGAGTCAATAGTTACCATGGTCTCTAATGTTTCTCAAGCTATTTTTACCAAGATGGCTATAATATTAGAAATGGAGGTTTGCAACCCTTCTATCTCAAGGGACTATAAAGACAATAAAATCAAGCAGCACTGGACTTATTGCACACACATTTTTAAAAAGTAGGTACAGTAGCTTGGAGGAAAAAAGTAGTAACCACAGACAAATACATTTTTGCCAAGTTTTGAACCAGAAACCTATTCACAAGACAAGTACAATGATGATAGATAGATAGATGATAGAGATAGATAGATAGATGATAGAAAATAGATGATAGATAGATGATAGTACATAAATGAGAGATAAGAGATAAAAAGATAGAGAGGAGAGATAGGTGACAGATAGGTGACAGATAGATGATGAGAGAGAGAGAGAAAGTATAGATACATAGAGATATTCTTTTCTTGCCAACTGCATCATTTAGAGAGAGTTTGAAATTACAATGTCGTAAAAAAACCCAGCCCTTTGCACTTATAACCATTACAATAATGTGAACAGTATTTGATTATGTTGCAACCAATGCACATTTATGATAGTTGCAGCATCACATGGTCACATGATCACCATTTGCATGCTTCCTAACTATGGTTGTGATAAGCAGAGGTGATGAAACACAGTAAAATTGCAAATCTGGTCACCTGAGCCCCTGCTTAATTGTGATGATGCTCTTAATGAACAAATGGGAAGTGATATCATAACTCCATCATAGTCACATGCATTTCTGCTTAGCAGCCACAGAGCTTAGCGATGGAGCTGCCAGTGCCAACTGTGATCACTTATCAAGAATACCCATATCTTCAGAAGACATTGGAACAGAGCATTAAGAAAAGAATTCTTATTTTAAAACTGACTGTTGTACATGCATGTCCATATATTTTAATTCTACACTTATACATTCTATATAAATTTGCGTGTATGTGTTTGTATGGGTTCATTAATAAATCCTCATCAGACATTAAGATAATATCAAAAGCTCTAGGAAGCTAGGCCAAGAACTATAATTTATTGGCCATAACTGTTTTAAATCACTTGCTTAATGTCTGATCACTTGCTTAATGTCTGACATAGATTCCTGTGTTATGTAAAGGTTGCTGTTACTGAAAGCCAGACTTGCTGTCTCCATGATGATAATTAGGTTTTGGGTGGGAAACTGTTACTTTAAGCCTATTGGTCACCGCCCAGAGGCTAACCATATAAATAGCTGTGCAGCAGCCACTAGGGCTGCTTCTGTTCTGAGTTTTATTTATTTATTATTTATTTATTAATTCGGTTTATATACCGCCCTACTCCCAAAGGACTCAGGGCAGTTTACAAGGCAAAATTTAAAAACAATACAATATAAAATTAAAATTAAATTAAATTAAGTCTAGCCACAAAAAATTAAAATCACAATTTAAAAACATTAAAACCCCTCAGTCCAGACCAGATAGCTCAAAGAGCCAGGTTTTTAGGTCCCAGCGAAATGAACGAAGGTCGGGGGCAGTCTGGAGTTCCTTTGGCAGTTGATTCCATAGGGCAGGCGTGCCCACAGAGAACGCCCTCCCCCTGGGGATCGCCCGTCGGCAATCCTTGACCGGCGGTACCCTGAGGAGGCCCTCCCTGTGGGAGCGCACAGGACGATGGGAAATTGATGCTGGCAGCAGGTGCTCCCTCAGATAATCCGGGCCCATGCCATTTAGGGCTTTATAGGTCATCACCAGCACCCTGAATCTCACCTGGAGGGCAACTGGAAGCCAATGCAGCTCGCGGAGAAGAGGTGTTACATGGGAGTATCGGGAGACTCCCATCACAACTCGCGCAGCTGCATTCTGCACCAGCTGAAGCCTCCGAGTGGTCCTCAGGGGCAGCCCCATGTAGAGAGCATTGCAGTAGTCTAGCCGGGAGGTCACGAGCGCATGGGTGACTGTGCATAGGGCATCTCGGTCCAGATAGGGCCGTAACTGGTGCACCAGGCGAACCTGGGCAAAAGCCCCCCTGGCCACGGGTCCTATATGATCTTCCAAACTGAGCCATGAATCCAGGAGGACGCCCAAGTTGCAGGCCCTATCAATGGGGGGGTAACACCTCACCCCCCATAGTTAACGATGGAAAAGATTGGTTAGTCTGAGATGCCGGTATGCACAGCCACTCAGTCTTGGCAGGATTGAGACGAAGCCTGTTTCTCCCCATCCAAACCCAGACCGCCTCCAGGCAACTGTTGTGTCCAGAGGGGTGGGGGTTGCTTTTTATTATTTATATATTGGCTTTTATCTTTGTAAGCTGGCAGGAATCACTGAGAGTGAGTAGGGCGGCCATATAAATAAGAAAAATGAAAGGTTATTTTTAATAACAGCAGCTGCCTAGGTAAAATTATGTTTAATGAGTGAGGCTGGCCAATAAAATTGAATTATGCTTTGGAAGATTGCAAGAGAAGACTTGTGCTCCTTTGGTGTATGCCCTACCAGAAGCTCAACAGTACCAGTATATCACTTTATACTTGGATTATTAACAGCTCTCTGGAACAAACAGTCAAAGAAAAAAAATCAATCACTTCCGGGTGGCAAGGCTCCGTTGATGGTGGCCATTTCGGCCGTCAGCCCCATTGCTTTCTGTAGAGCAGCTAAAAACAGCGACGATCAGCTGTTTAGTGGCTCAGAAACCCGCTCCTCGGGAGAAGAGGGGGGGTGAGTGCTTAGGTAGGGGTAGAGCTCCCCTAGGTCACCAGAGTTTAAACTCTGGTGGTTGAAGGGTGTGAGCCCCCCTGAATACTGAGTTTGCTCCGGACTCCAGGACGCCTCTGCTCCAAGGCTTTGGAGCAGAGCAGGACACTGCAACCATCCCTGCCATCGATAATTAACTGTGGAATTACTTGGATGCAGGCAGAGCTGTGCAGGAGAATGCTGTAATAGCAAGTATTTGAACTTTAACTCTGAATATTTTGAGAGAAAAAGTTGCAAGCGGTGCAGAAAGTGAAAGTGCGCAATAGAAATAAACAGGTGTTAAGATGGCTTCTAAATCAACCAAAGTTCCTAGAAGTGCTGGTGCTTCACCAGTTCAGCATTCTTCATTACAGGCTTTGATGCCTCCTCCTGTGGCACCCGCACCCGCACCAGCTTTAAAAATAAAAGATTTGCAGGATGCTTTGCAGGATGCTTTAAAAATGCAATCCCAACAAATAGCTGGACTTATTGAGGAGAATAATACTGAAATCAGAGCAGACATTTTGGCTGCATTTCAAGGGCTTGCAATTTGTATTGAGTGTCTGGATGAGCGTGTGAAAGAGCTCAGTCAAAATAATATGAGATTAGATGCTAAAATGCTGGATGCTGAAAATGTGATGGAAAAGATTGATGATGATGTAGTAATGTTACAATACCATGACATGGAATTTGCTGTGAGGATCAGAGGTTTAAAAGAAGATCCTAAGGAAGATTTGAAAGAATTACTGGCACAGGGCCTTGAACAGGTTTTGGAGCGTCCAGCAGAAGATATTATGGGGGATATAGATAAAATATTTCGTGTTAACTCTTGGATTGCAAGACAAAGAAAGTTACCTAGAGATGTGGTGGTTTACTTTACAAAGAGAGCAATTAGAAATTTGGTTATTCAAGACTTCTATAACAATAGATTTACAGTTGCTGAGCAAGATGTTTTAATTCTGAAAGAGATTCCTCCAAGAATTTTAAGGAAAAGAAAAGAACTTGCTTTTTTGGCAGAAGAATTAAGGAAACGGCAGATTCAGTTTAGATGGGAGATTCCAGCAGGCATGGCAGTGATGTACGCAGGCTTGAGATATCGTCTTAATACAGTTTTGCAGGCATGAGATTTTTATGCTAATATTTTGAAGGCAGGCGCTCCGCCATCTTCAGAATTTAAAGGAAGGAATGGTGAAGGAGAGCGTCAGTCATGAATGGAGAGTATACAAGGAGCTGAAGGAGTTACTCTGCAGAAGGATAAAGAACCCCAGCAAACTACAGGAGTGGATCAGACCCAGGTACCAACGGAAGAGGTTAGAGAACAAAGAATGACACGGGCTGCAATCAGACGAATGAGACAAGAACAAGAACAACAGAAAGCTACAATTCATCTCAAAAACCTACTTACAGTGAAGCAGTGGGAGGAGCGAAACCGAAGAGAGTGCAGGTGGTTTTGGAAGAGGCGCTCCGAAAGCTTCAGGTCGCAAAAGATGGCGACAAAGTTTCTAACTTGGAATGTTAATGGATTAAATTCCCTGCGCAAGAGAAAGTATTTCAGTATTTAAAACAATTTAGAAATTATGTTATTTGTCTACAGGAAATGCATATCCGAGCAGCTGATCAAAAGTATTTGATAAATTTTAGGCTGGGCACACACTTTATTGCGTCTGCTCCTGACAAGAAAAATGAGTAGTTATTTATGTTAAGAACAACTTAACAGCTAATTTAATTGAAACAGATAAACAAGGAAGATATGTTATAATGGAACTATTAATGGAAGGCAAGAAAATACTTTGGGTTGGATTATATGCTCCTAATCAACAGCAAGGAGAATTTTATAAACTATTACATAGCAAGATAATTCAATGGGATTACAAATCTTGTATTTTTATGGGAGACTGGAATGGGGTTTTGGATGTACAAATGGACAAGAAAGGCCTTTTTAGAAGTACACCAAGTCATGCCAGATTGCCTAAATCATTTTTTGAGATGAAAGATGATTTGGAATTGAGAGATGTTTGGAGAGAAAGAAATTTGCAAGAAAAAGACTTTACTTTTTTCTCTGATAGGCATCAATCTTTCTCCAGGATTGATTTTGTACTAATTACTAATGATTTCTTTTCTAGGATTAAGAAGATTAAGATATGTCCAAGAACTATATCAGATCATAGTCCAGTATGGTTGGAAACAGAAAAAGACAATGGAGACAGACGGTCTTGGCGACTAAATGAAAATTTGTTTAGATATCAAGAAAATGTGAAAGAGTGTAAAAAACAGATGAAAGAATTTTTTAATATGAATATGCATAAGGGCACTTCTATTGAGATGGTTTGAGATGCAAGTAAAGCTTATATGAGAGGAGTGTTAATATACTTGAATAATAAATACAGACGTAAACTGGAACATAGGTGAAAAGAATTAGAGGAGGAAATTAAGAGGAAAGAGAAGGCTTTAATTTTGAATCCATCTGATGGGAAGATTAAAGAGGTAATTACTTTACTAAGAGGCCAGTTTGATATGTTGATGGCAGATCAAGTGGCTACCAATTTACGGTATGCTAAACATAATACTTTTTGCAATGCTAATAAGCCAGGTAGGTGGTTAGCTTACTTGTTAAGGAAGAAACAAAGGTCACGTAATATAGATAGAATAGATTATAAGGGTAAAGTGGTGTTTCAGCAGAATTTTATTAAAAAGGCCTTTGTTGATTTTTATTCTAAGTTGTATGTTAGAGACAAGATTCAAGATGTAGATATAGATAGATATCTATGAGAAGTTAATATCCCTGTTCTTACACAAGAGCAAAGGGAAGGGATGAATCAACTGATAAATGATGAAGAAATTATTCTAGCAATTAAGCAATTAAAGGTGGGTAAAGCACCAGGAACAGACGGTTTGACTGCCGTCTATTATAAAGATTTACAGTCAGAAATGGTGGAACCTTTAAGAGAATTGTTTAGGACAATTCAAATGGGAGGAGAAGTGCCTCCATCATGGAAAACAGCCTTTATCCCACTCATTCCGAAGGAAGATCAAGATGCTACCCAAGCCAAAAACTATAGGCCAATATCACTTTTAAATACTGATTACAAGATATTTGCAAAAATTTTAGCAAATAGATTAATGAAGGTAATGCAGCAAATGATTCATAGTGACCAAACTGGATTTATAAGTGGTAGACAAATGAAGAATAATGTGAGACATATTGTAGACTTATTGGAATTTTTGGATAGAAATAACCAGGTCTCTGCAGCGCTGAGTTAAATTACAAAATACCAATTTGGGCAATACCTAAACATGCAATAGAAAATATAAATGTTGGATTTAAACATGATGAGATTACATATAAAGAAATTTTAAGGATAGAAAGGAATGTATGGCAATTAAAGCCATATAATATTTTAAAAGAAGAAAAGATTGTGCAAACTTGGTTTCAGTATGGGCAGTTACAAGCAAGATGGAAAGAAGATCAGAAAGTTGGTATTTCGATAACTGATGGAAATTTGGTAAAACAAATTAGAGATCAAGGTCAAGCACATATAAGAAGGATATATAATGCATTGATAGAAATTGATTCAGAAATGGAACTTGTCAAAGATTGTATGATAAAATGGGCCCAGAATTTTCAGGAGGTTATAACAATGGATACTTGGGAAAAGATTTGGGTCAGAAACGTAAAATTTACACAGGCTCAAAACTTAAGAGATAATTTTTATAAAATGTTTTATAGGTGGCACTTAGACCCAAAAAAATTAGCAAGTATGTATCCGCATTGTCAGCCTAAATGTTGGAGGTGTGGCTGTGAGGATGCAACATATTATCATATATGGTGGACTTGTAAAAAAGTTAAAGCTTTTTGGATTAAAATTTGGTGGAACATGCCAAAGATATTTAAGAAAAATACCAATACAGCACAATTAGGAATAGGACAGCCAACTGTGGGAGAGCGGAGGGCGTGTGGACTGCTCACACACTCCATGGCTAGATTGTTAAACATCCATCTAGCTATATAAGCGGGTTTCTCTAACCACCAATTACCACTCTGACAATGTCAACAGAGGATTGACGAAAGGTAAGTTGTAGTTATTAAAAAGATTTTTCTATCCTGGAGTTCAGTGGCTCTATTGTATTTTAATGAATATAACTGGGATTCAAATTTTTAAGATTATTAGGGATGTGTGTGTGTCTTCCTTGTCTTCTATTATATTCTGAAAACCTAAAAAAATAAGATGCCTTTTCCATTTCTAAAACCGCTACTGAATCCTCTAATTCTCTCATTGCCTGCATCAATCTTTGGTTTTCATCTTTTATTTCTTCCATCTTTTGATCGGTTTCTACTGATTTGTCTTTAATTGTATGGATCCTTTGCTCATTCTTTGAAATCTTCTGTTGAAAGTTTTCCAGTTGGGATTTCAAATAGTGAATTTCTTCCTTCATTTTATCAGTTATCTTTTGTTTCTTCATGATTTCTCTTTGTGTCTTCTTTATGTGAAGTAATTACCTCCTGAATTAATTGTAATGTGGTTTGCATTTCCTTCTGAAAAGTGTTGGTTTTTCTTGCTGTAACATTGCATCAATTGATCTCTAATACACAGGACTGAGGGTAGTAGAAGACGGAGCTAAGGATGGTTTTTTGTTAGCTTTAGCTAAGTTAGAAACACTCATTTTTGTTCCCACCCTCCAAAGCTTTCTTAGTTCTAATATATACCCCTTTTATCAACTTTATACAAACCCTCCAATCTTACAATCAATATTACCATCTAACCTTTAAGTTTGTCTTGTAGTCTTTGTCTGTAGCCTCTTATAATCCAATAGATGGCTGCATGAAGGGATGGCCAGTGCATGCATGTGTGCATGCACTCATCCCTCCACACTTGTGCTAGCACTGCCCCAACCCTGAATGTCCCACCAGCACTAGCACCACCACGAGCATCCCACCGGCACTAGCACCACCCCACCCCCAAACATTCCATCGGCACTAGCACCACCCTAAGCATCCTGCTAGCGCTAGTCCTGCCCCATCCCCAAGCATCCCGCCTGTGCTAGTGCCACCCCGCCTCAGCATGTCCCACTGGCACTAGTACCACCCATAGCATCCCGCCAGCACTAGTGCCACCCCATTTGCAGCACTTGTGCCCATGCAGCCCCGTTTGCATGTGCACATGTGCTCGCACATGGCCATTTGCATGTGTGCATGCACTCACATATGGCCCATTTGTGTGTTTGTGCACAGGGCTCATTTTTGCACATGCATGTGCATGGCCCATTTGCATGTGTGCACATAGCGGTGCCTGCCTCCCTTTCTGGGCTGCCAAATCAAAAATGTTGGAGACCTTTGCAATAGACTCCCCCACATACGGGGAAGTAGGAGGAATAAAACCTTCTAGTCCACTTCTGTCTTTCAGCCCCAGCTTCAAACAATTGCCCAAAGGTCCAAAGTTGTCAGTCTGCCCAGAATTGTAATCCAAAATGTCCTGAATATAGGGTTAATAATCCATAAAAGTCCACCAAACTGGGTCACCAAGTGTCAAATTTCCACTGTCTCAGAATAGTTTTTAAATATAGGGATCTATTATCCAGTACATTCCCCTCCAAACCCACTTTTGACTTTGTCTTTCAACACCAACTCCACACAGTTGCCCAAAGGTCCAAGAATCCAAAACAGCTAAAGTTTGTATTCCTCAAGGTCTTGCTATTCCAAGTTAGTAATCTACAAGCATCTTCCAAAGAAAATAGCCAAAAATCCAATTTCCTCTGTCTCTAGGTAATTCTTGACACTGCAGCACAAATAGTATTTGTAATCCAGGAAAGCCGGATGGCTTTAAAATAGTTTATAGTTATAATCCATCATGCAGGAAAAACAGCCCAAATATGGTTTTCTTTCTCCCTTTTCCAGCTGCAATCTGCAGGGATGAGAAGTTCAGACACATCAAAGAGTCTAGTATGCTATCTCTGTCTGGGCTTCAAGCCAAGGTCATTTATTCCAGGCTGAATAAAAAAAAATATCTTGGTGCTGTTCCTTTTTTCCACCACTAGATATCATGAATGGTCTATCTTCAACCAGGACTTATTTCTTGAAAACTCTGATACTTTTTCCAAAAAAGAAAAAAAGAAAATAATAAAATTTTCAAAGTCTTTTAGAATACCCAAATTTTTCAATCTTACAACTTTAAATTGTTTCCAAGTTAGTTTTGTGATCTATCTTCTTTCCTCCTGAAGGTTTTGAGCTACCACATTATTCTAGTGGGAGGGGTACCAGAAAAGAAATCCCCCCTTCTTTTTTCTGGGACCCTTGCTTTTTGGATTTTTTTAAAAAAAGGTTTTTACAATTAAAGAGCAGGAAGGTTGATCTTACCCAATTCCAGACGCAATGCTTTTCTGCTTGGTTGTGCTTTTTCCCCCTGGCTATTGGTAGCTTCTGACTAGCCTGCTGGTTCAGAGGGCTTCCTTGGATCAAGCTGTGCAGTGGCTGCCTCACCATGATTGATGAGGGTCTCCTCTTCTTCATCAGCTCTCCGGGGTGACTTTAGGCCCTTTTTTGGACCCCCAGCAGGGTGAAATCAGACGTGGGAGGCAGAGTCCCACTTTCCTGCACCTGTTTTGTTATGATGCAGAACCAGAAGTCTTGCAAAGCAGTTCTTCTTGGAAGAATCAGAAATGTATACCTGCCTCACTCAAATGTTCCCTTCTATATTGTCATCTCTTCAAGGTAGGCCAGGCCAAGAAACAGGTACAGCAGGATTCCAGGAATGCTATTTAGTAAGGTAGATAATAAAATTTTGAAATGCTCTCCAAGTTTTCTTTCTCTCATCTTATTCTAAACAAAATTAAGGTGTGGATTCTTCTTTCTTCCCTCAGAACTGTGTAACCTTTTGTACTATCCCTCCCTTAATGGCTCATACATTCCCACCCTATCCCCAGTATCATGTCTAAATTTCCTTATATCTACAGATAGATCTTGAAAATGATAACAGGAAAGCATAAACTGCTGAATCCTGCATGTTATGAACCTACCTATAAAGAAAAAGGTCCTTACCTATCGCTTCAGTGAAACTCTACAGACTCTTGAGTCAGAAGAAAACTGTAATTATAGTTACTGACGATTACCCAGAAAACTGTATAAAACAGAAATCAGAAAATTAGAAAATTAGAATTAGAAAATTAGAATCATGAAAATTTTTGTCCCCATCACTAATTCCTGTCCTCAATTGCCTCTGTTTCAAGTCACTGAAATCATGTGTATTGCCTCCAAGGTCATGAGTGACAAAGTCCAAGAGATTATATGCTTAAACTGCTTTTGGATGATACTCAGAAAAGCATGGAAACCTTATTTTAACACAAATACAACTAGGGGCAAGTTGAAGCTGCTTCATTTGTGAGCTGGTGGCAAAACAAAGGCAACATGAAACATGGCAGAACAAAGAGGTTGCAAGAAAATTTGAAGTTGCAAATTAATATCGAGCTACAAAGAGTTTTAAAAGTATTTGTAATACAGAATTTGGATAACTTAAAATCAAGCTGCATGGGAACATCTGGATGTACTTCTGAAGCTATTAGATTAGTATGTAAGTTCTTTCTTTCTTAACTTTCAGCCATTTAAAGTAACTTTTTTTTCATTTGCTAGCAATATTTATCTTTCTGCTTTGAAAATTTTGCCTTGATGATTTCTGACCATCAGGAGCAACTGGGTCAGTATAGCAGAGTAGTTAATTGTATCCAGCTAGGACTAAGGACACCCATACTCAGTTCCTCAATCAATCATAAAACTGATTGAACAATTTTATTCCAATCACTAATTCTCAGTCTAAGCAACTTACAGATTGCTTAAGAATCATATGGGATGGGGAGAATCATGTATATCACATGAGATCTTGGGACTTATTGGGAAGCTGTTCATTTGGACCTGGGTAACCCTAGATCACATTTATTCTCAAAGCAAATCAGTTTGCATTAAGAAGTCATCTGGGTGGCCTCAATGGAACAAGGAATACCTTCACCCTGGCTGATATTCTGGAAAGCATTTTTCCTGATAACCTTACTGCTGCAGAAGGCTATTCATTAGCTGATGGAGAAAAGGTTCATTGCCTCTACTCCTGAGAGCATACCAGGCTTATCTTGGCTTTTAAAGGAAGATGCAAATTTTTAGCAATTGTTGCAATGCACAGTGAAGTATATGCAAGACAAGAATTGGAAAGACATATTAATTTGGAAGCATAAATAATTCAGTTGCTTGGAGGGCTTTGGCTTACTCCCACCTGCTGTTTGAGATAATGGTGATGGTTTTTACAAAAGAGGCTTAGATTGCTTTAAAACATTAAGTCATCCTACTGTGTGCTGCAGTTATTCATATCATTTTGCAATATAGCTTGTTTTGTGAGGTACCTTATGATCTCCCAATAATCCCTCTCTCTTTAAAGTCTGATTCCTGTCACCAGGTTGTGCATGTAATCTACCCATAGCACAGAAAGGATTTCATCAACCCTCTTTCTGTTGCACTAATTTAATTGGACCAATTAGAAAAAAAAGATAGGCAAAAGATGGGCTGAAAGTTCTGCTTTTTTCAGTTTTGCACAAAAGTTTATTTGTGAAGACATTTAAAAGAGGCAAAATTCCCCTTAGTGCATATTTTATATATAGTTGACTATTTCTAATGAGATTCAGATAATCCTATTTGGGGAACTTGGGATAAACCCCACCTAAAAATCTATTGCAAGCTGCAGGCTTTAAGAGAACTGCCAGACAGGGGCTGTTAAGAAGGATAAAATGAAGAAAAATCTCAGGTTTTCCCAATGAATGAAATATAGGACTAGGGTTCATGAAATTTATATATCTTTGTTACCAGAATAGCATTTAAATCAAATAAGATGAGAAAAAATGGCTTTATTACACTTATAACAAAGGCATAATAGAGCGAGTAGCATGCAGGGAAGTAAGAAATTAAGATTTTTCTTTTTAAAAAAGCAATAGCAATAAGACTTACATACCACCTCATAGTGCTTTATAGCACTCTCTGGGCAGATTACAAAGTCAACATATTGCCCCCCAACAATCTGGGTCCTCATTTTACCAACCTCAAAGGGACAAAAGGCTGAATCAACCCTGAGCTTTGTCAGGATGGAACTCCAGACTGTGGGCAGAATTTGCCTGCAATGCTACATTCTAACCACTGTGCCACCGGGGCTCCTATCTAACCTATCCATATTTTTTGTAATGGGAAAAATAGCCTCATGTTCCAGAATAAATGTCATGAGGCTTACAGCTGGGGGCAAAACCATATTCTTCATGAATTGGCAACATCTTTTTAAAGCTCCAAGTTGACAGCTGTTATATGAATATCAGTTGCTACTTATGTTCCATCTAACTAGGCATTGTGAAGACTAAACTGACACAATTCCCTGGATTTTAGACAGGAAATTTAGTTTGATTGGCAGCTGCCCAGAGTTGGCTGAAAGATGGGAAGTTGTATAAATGTTCTAAAACAAAATAAATTTTAAAAACTACCTGGAAACATGGGGTTTAGGAACCTGGAATTTTGTTCATGGGGGAAGAAAGAGAGAGGAAACACAATCTTATAAAATAAACTCCACAGCATGGCTGACCAAACAGGGATTTTTCTGTTTTCCCTTTAATTCTTAAAGTGTTTTAAAATAATTACTTATGCTTCCAATATAAATTGATCTTGTTACATAGTTTAAAAATTATAATAAATTATAAACAAAGATATGGGGAATTGTCCAAATTCTATAGGTGTGTGCCCAGGAAAGTTCTGGAAAACTTTAAAATTTGCTCAGACATTCAGGGCAGATTCTGAATAATTCAGTAGCATTCAGTTTTTCATTTGAAGGTATAATAAAGAATGCTCAAGCTTTGCACCTAATATTACAGTTCAAAGCATGTCATTCATATGAGCTCAGCAACACTTACTAGAGCAATCCTATAAAGCAGATCTCAGTCTACTGTCTTTATACTGCAAATGGAAAATGGAAGCAATAGTGAATTCTATATGAAACAACTGACCCAATTATTTCCTTGTTTTAAATACATTTAATATTTCTTTCTTTTTTATAATATTGTATTAATTTTCCAATTTTAAATTTAAGTATTTAAAAAGCAATGTGGTGGCTGGGTTAATCAATAGTTTGATAACAAAATCTTTAGTACAAATCTCAAATTACAACGTCAAATATTTTCTCTCTTTTTCCCTTAACATTTACTGTCTCGTATTTAAGCTAATACAGTTCTTATTATATCAACTCAGTAAAAACAATCATTACATTTTTAGCTTACACATATCTTAATTATTTTTTACATTCAGTCTTCATAAACAATCCATATCCTGTTATTAATTTTTTCCCAATATTTAGTTTCCCATCAATATTCCAATTTAATATTTATTTGATATTTATAATTTTCAGGCTTTAGGTAACCAAGATTTCCCTTATCTCAATTCATAACAGAACCTAATATTCAAAATACACATTTTATCTATTTCAATGTAATCTTGTTCTATTTCCTAAAAGTTATCTATTTCCCACCATATTAAATCATCTACTTAATAATACAATATCCCCTTTAATAAATCAAAATCATTATGTGTATTACCTGGCTGAATCAATAAATCAAACATATTCATAATAATTCATTTTCTTTTCCCTTTTAGGACTAATTTTTAAATATTTAACAGATAAAATCCTTATTTTCAACTAATTTCCAAGTATTTTAAATCTAATGACCAAAATTCCCCTTATCTAAACATCATCCTTTAAGCTTCTAATTAATAATATGAAATTCCCTCTAATAAGTCAAAACCCCAATTTTCTTCAACCTTATTCTTCCTTTGCCAACTAGGCTTCCATATCAGTGCTTTTAGATCATCAAATAGCTCTCTCTATATTTCTTTTTCATTTTCAGTGTTGTCACTCCTTTTCTGGATTTTCCATTAACTGTATTTGTTGGTCAATTGAGTCCTCTGTCTTAATATTTGATGGTTCCACTTCTTCTGTTATCTTCTGCATTGTTAATTCTTCGGTTGTAGTTAAAGTCTGGGTTTGTGTATCTAAGCTGATGTCTTGATCTTTTATGTTAGGTCTTATTTTATCACAAGCTGAAAGAATGGTTTCATGTATTACTTTTAATGTGGAAATGATCTTTTCCTGGTCTTCATCCATCTTTTTCATGTGTTTATAAATAGTCTTTATAGTAGAAATTGTTTGTCAAGCAAGATTTTACAATCCAAGATATTTCATCATCTCATATAGTAACCAATATTCCTCAAATAAAGAGATAGGCAATTCCCCACATATAGCTCTGAAAGTCAGTAAAATTCACAGTTCAAGCAGGCCAGTTATGCTGCCCAGCTGTTCTCTTACAGCTGAGTTTCTCATAGATGGTGCCAAGGTCAGAAGAGTCTTATCTAAGGTCTGGGCTTCGAGCCAAGTCTCTTTTAGGAAATAACAAGTTATAATACCAAACTTCACCACAAGATGTCACCGATGCCATTTAAGGTTTTTTAAGTCCAAAATTTTTATAATCCTTTTTCCAATTTTATTTCTTTTTTGTAAAAAAAATCAAAAGTCTCCAATAAAAATAGGAAAAATTTTGGTCCCCAAGTTTCAAGAACATATAAATCCAATTAGATTAAAGTTGTTCTTTTAGTGCTTTAATTCCCCTGGGTAGTCATTCGCCGCTATTCTTAAAGGGTGGGATAGAAATTGCTGGAGGACACCCTACAACTAATAGCAATCACTACCGTACACCAGAATAGCCCAGTTATCTTAGATGAACAGATTTTCATTTTCCCAAGGGAAAAAGACAGTTGCTTGTTGCATTGTGCAATAGTTTAACTTTGATTGCGTCTTCATTGCTTTCAGCCTCCAGTTACAGAATATTTTCATTGAACTTTCCATTAGTTTTTGAATAAGAGAAACAAGCTAAGGCAGGGCTTTTCACCTTTTTCACCCATTGTACCACTTTTAGGATATGGCAACACCGGAGTACCACCAGTCACCTAGCAAGGTGTCAAACACTTGATGGCCAAAAAAAAAGAAAAAAGAAATGAAGTACAGGTAGTCCTTGACTTACAACAGTTTGCTTAGTGACTGTTTGAAGTTACAGTGGCACTGAAAAAATTCCTTCCCAAGCCATAGTCGAGCAAGACACCTGCCTGCCCGCCCGATGGCCCGCTTCCTCCTGTCCGAGGTTTTCATTGTTGTGAGCATTTCTGTTGAGGATTGGCAGTGGGGGAGGGGTGGGGTGTTTGTTTTTTATTTTCCCTCCTCTGCTGGGTGGTTGCAGCAGGTTTTGGTCACTTCACATGACCCTGGGACACTGTGACTGTCATAAATATGAATCAGTTGCCAAGCATCTGAATGTAAATCACAAGACCCTGGAAATGCTGCAACATTCCAGCAGATTGGCGCTTCTTCTGGGCTCAGCAGAAGCACCGGGATCAGTGCCGAGCTCCAGCTGGAGCCTGGCGCTGTTCCTGGTGCTTCCGCTGAGCCCTGACAGCCCCGAAGCGCTGATCCTGATGCTTCCATTGAGCCCTGACAGCCCTGCAGCTTCATCTGTCTCTCGCTCAGGCTTGTGTGGTGCTGCCACTGGTTCAGCTCATTCCCCTCCCCTGCTACCACTTTTATAGGATGGTCATGTACCACCTGCCAGGTGCCAATGTACCACAGGTGGTACCCATACCACTGGTTGAAAAGCCCTGAGCTAAGGTAACTGGACTGAAAAAGACTTTGAGAAGCCAGAGAGTGAATAATTACCAGAAAATTATTCACTTCTCTGCAAGAAATGGCAAACTGAAGAGTGTTCTGCTAAAAAGGGAGCCATTTACCATAGCAGAATCTAGAACTGGCAAATAAACCTATTCTTTCTCATTCCTTTCCAGACCAGGAAAGATTCTGAGATCACTCTCAATTGCTCCAGATAGCAGCACCTCTCAAGGAGACCACAAGATAATGATCTCTTGTGACTTCCAGTTTGCCATTGCTGCGCTGCGGATGCTGGAAGATGAGCTCCATCTTTCGTGTCTGATTTTGTCCTGCTGGGGGACCCTGGGAAGTAATGAGTAGTAATAAGAGTTTCCCGATACTCTCATGTAACACCTCTTCTCTGCGAGCTGCATTGGCTTCCAGTTGCCCTCCAGGTGAGATTCAAGGTGTTGGTGATGACCTATAAAGCCCTAAATGTCCAGATTACCTTAGGGAGCACCTGCTGCCAGCATCAGCTTCCCATCGTCCTGTGCGCGCCCACAGGGGGGCCTCCTTAGGGCTCCGCCAGTTAGAGATTGCCGGCAGGTGATTCCCAGGGGGAGGGCATTCTCTGTGGGTGTGCCCGCCCTTTGGAACGAACTGCTGATGGAACTTCGGACTGCCCCCGACCTTCGCTCGTTTCGCCAGGACTTAAAAACCTGGTTGTTTGAATTGTCTGGCCTGGACTGAGGGATTTTAAATTATATTAAATTAAATAATAAATTTAAATTTAAATTTAAATTTAAATTTTATCTTAATTTTGTGGGCTTGTATTAATTTTATTTTATTTTATTCTCTCTTTTTGTATTGTTTTTAACTTGCCCTGTGAACTGCCCTGAGTCCTTCTGGAATAGGGCGGTATATAAATTAAATAAATAAATAAATAAATAAATAAATAAATAAATAAATAAATAAATAAATAAATAAATAAATAAATAAATATGTGTATGTGTATATGTATATGTATATGTATGTATGTATATATGTATATGTACATGTATATGTATATGTATATGTATGTATGTATGTATGTATATATATATAATAGAGGGAGAACTAATTCTGGTCACCTAATATAAAATATTTGGAAATCAGTTGAAAATAAGAACTCTGTTTGCCCATTATGAGATAATAGATATTACCAGAAAAAGAGAGGGAGTATTTGAGCTTTTAAAAATTAGATCTAAAAGAAAAATTTATGTATATTACTGATTTATTGGTTAACCCAGACGATACATATGGTTTTGATTTATTAGAGAGGATACTGTATTATTAATTAGATGGTTTAATACGGTGGAAATAGATAACTTTTAGAAAACAGAAAAAGACTATATTCAAATAGATACGATGTGTATTTAGAATATTAGATTTTGTTATGAAAAGGGAAAAAGGAAGAAGTTGAGAGAAGGGAAACTTTGGTTACCTAAACCTTGAAAATTATAAATACCAAATGTTAATTTGAATATTGATGGGAAATTAAAGCTTGGGGAAAAAGCAATAACAGGACATTGATTGTATATAAGGGCTGAATGCAAACACCAGTAGGATATGTATAAGCTAAAAATTATTGATAAATGTAACAAAGATATTTTTACTTAGTTAATAATAAGAACTGTATTAGCCTAATATGAGATAGTAGATATTGAGGGGAAAAGAGAGGAAATATATGATGTTGTAACTTCAGATTTATACTAAAGATTTTTGTATGTTATTGAACTATTGATTAACCTAGTCACCACATTGCTTCTTAAATACTTAATTGTAAAATTAGAAAACTAATAAAATATTATAACAAAAAGATAATGATCTCTGGTGAGTTTAGAGTTCTGAGGGATGAGAATCATCTTGCTCAAACTATGGTTGGCATGTTTGAAAGGACACTGTTCACACACTTTCTTTTCTAATAACTTTTAAAAATTGCTTATTAGCTATTAGGGACCATTGAATTGACAAGTCTCAAAACACCAAATGAGTTTTCTTCAGTTCTTAGCAAAATATATTTTAAATACAAGTTTAAAGACTTATTTATTTATTTTGAATAGGGAGCAAAGCATGATTAGAATTTTGCTTCTGGAAAGCTATAAACAAAGTAAGAGTCCCTATGGATTTGAAATAAGATTTTGGAATCAATTACAAGAATCTTTTCCATAGGAAATGCTTGTTTTCAATTATTTTACAAATATATGATAGGATGAGATTTTGAAGGTATAGATGAATTGTGTAGATGGATTGTGTTTAAGATTTGTTATCAAAAAGAAACCAGTTTTACCACACAAAACTGACACTGATCTGATTTAAAATGTGATTTAAAAATGACAGATTATAAGAATGGCATGGAAAAAGATGGACGGACATACATACATACATACATACAGGACATATGAAAGAAACTGGCTGATATCTTAATAATTAAAAGAGATATACAAATAACAAACCAAGAGAGTGATTTGGATAACTTTCCTACCAGTATGCTGGATTTTTTGAAAAAATTGTTAAAGTCTCCCTTTTTTAATGTATAAAATTAGCATCAATTTATATGTATTACATTGCATGCATTTGTAGCCACATTGCTGCTTAAATATAAAGAAGAATATTTGTAATTCAGGATTGAAATGAGGGGTGTTTGGATGTTTTCTTGCAGATGTTTCATTATCCAAACTATGTGACATCATTAGTGCTAGAATATTCCTTTAAAATTAGATTTCTAATGCAAGTCTGAAACAAGCACTGTATGACAACATTCAAAGAGATGTATAATCTGTAGGAAAACTAAATTATGATCCATGTTGTTGAATGTTGCTTGTCCTTTTCCTCTCCCTGAGGCAAATGTGATAACATGAAGGTTTCTTTATACATTTTTTATTATCCTACTCTTTCCTTAGATATTATTGCCTAGATTTTTCATTGTCTGTCTTTTGCAAAATAAAATACGAACAGATTGCTCGGGGGACCCATATTTTGAAGTTACTATTCTTATGACTCTTCTTGTACATGTTGTTGTTAGCTGCGAAGTCGTGTCTGACCCATTGCAACCCTATGGACAACATTCCTCCAGGCCTTCCTGTCCTTTCCCATCTTCTGGAGTCCATTTAAGCTCATGCCTATTGCTTCAGTGACTCCATCCAGCTACCTCATTCTCTGTCGTCCCATTCTTCTATTGCTCTCAATCTTTCCCAGCATTAGGCTCTTCTCCAGTGAGTCCTTCCTTCTCATTAGGTGGCCAAAGTATTTGAGTTTTAGCTTCAGGATCTGGCCTTCTAAAGAGCAGTCAGGGTTGATCTCCTCTAGGACTGACCAGTTTGATCGCCTTGCAGTCCAAGGGACTCGCAGGAGTCTTCTGCAGCACCACAGTTCAAAGGCCTCAATTCTTTGGCGCTCAGCCTTTTTTATGGTCCAACTTTCACTGCCATACATTGCAACTGGGAAGACCATAGCCTTGACTATATGCACTTTTGTTGACAGGGTGATATCTCTGCTTTTTAGTGTGCTGTCTAGATTTGCCATGGCCTTCCTCCCAAGGAGCAAGCGTCTTTTAATTTCTTGCTTCTTGTACATACATAACTAGTTTTTGGCTAGATGACTTCCAACATCATTATTATTATTATTATTATTATTATTATTATTATTATTATTATTATTATTATTATTATTATTATTAATGTAATTCTTCTACTTATTTTTTAGATCTTTAAAAGTTGCTGCTGCATACCATATTGCTGTTGAATTATTTTCTATGCTATTTTATAATATTGAATTTACCCACATCAGACAAATGATTGCCATCTAAACTTTTCAAATTTTTGAATCAGTAATTAATGGTGAACTATAACAACCTCAGTAATGAAGGTAAATAAATATGTATGATCCAGGATAAGTTGCAAGATCCAGTGTGAGTTGATCACTGGCTTTATTGTATAGTGGGTTTTGGAACACATGGATGACACCAGGCACAGGAGTACAGCATAACCGTCTTTATTAGGAGATAGCTTGTATTGGCTGGATAGGGTTTACCTGTGCTCTTTTATACCTGGCCAGGTGTGCTTCCAGCCAGTCAATTCAAACCTGGTTTTCCCGCCGAAAACCTAACCCTTACCTTAGCAGTAGTTTCAGTACAGTGCCACCTAGTGGTATTGGCTAAGCTGTCACTTATAGTGTTATAAACTCCATACATAACACCCCTTCCCCCTTAAGAATAAACAATACATTCCGCTATTGACCCCATACATGTAACTTTGTACAAATCCACTTTAGTGTGACATGCTCAGCTGCCCTCATGACTGCACATAGTCTGAGAGATATGCTGGTGGCCTATGAGTCCATGCTGACCGTCTAAGGGGTTCCCCCCTGTCCTGGGCCACAGCATCAGTGGGATGACCCAGCCTGGGTGTTTCTGCCGGACCCGTCCTCGAGTCTATTCCTGTGGCCTGCCTAGGCCAGCCCGGTCTCTCTGAAAGTAGCTCTGAGTCCATGAAGTCCTCTTCCGTTCCGGATTGGTTGTGCTGATTTGAAGTTGATTCTTGGTGGCCCGCCTGTTGTCTATTGTTTTGTGGTTTTTCAGGGACCCGCCTCCTGACTTGATCCATGTGTCTATGGATCTGACGGTTCCCCTCCACCTCTACAATGAATGACAAAGGCCCAGTTGTGTTAACCACCACTACTGGAATCCACACATGTCCCGGTCCATAGTTCCTGGCCCAAACCAAGTCGCCTATGTGTAGTTCTCTAGCGGGGTTGGGTTGCTCTGTCTCTGCAGCCACTCTGTTGGGGTGAAGCCTGTCCAAATTGGTGATGAGCCATCTGCCCCAACACAGTTCTGCTGGGCTCTTCCCAGTGGCAGTGCAAGGTGTGGTGTGTTGTGCGAGTAGGAATTGAGCCAACCTTTGATGCCAGTCACCGCTGATGATGCGCCTCAATGCATCCTTTGTTGTGCGCACCATGCACTCAGCTTGTCCGTTGGTCGATGGGTGGAAGGGCGCGGATGTAACGTGCCTAATCAAGTTGTTCTTCATAAATGCCTGAAAATCAGCAGATGTGAATTGTGGTCTATTATCCAAGACCAACACATCAAGGAGGCCATGTGTGGCAAAGAGCCCCCTGAGCACTTGGATTGTCTTGGCCGTAGTCATGCTAGTAACTGGTACTACCTCTAGCCATTTAGAATGACTGTCCATCACCACTAGGAATAGCTGTCCTTGGAACGGACCAGCATAGTCGATGTGGACCCTGGACCATGGAGTGTGGGTTGACTCACATTTTTGTATAGGCGCGTAAGGCTGTTCTGGCCTGGACCTTTGGCAGGTGTAGCAACCAGCTACTTGTTCCTCTATAAAAGGTAAAGGTTCCCCCGCACATGCGTGCTAGTCATTTCCGACTCTAGGGGCTGGTGCTCATCTCCATTTCAAAGCCGAAGAGCCAGCGCTTGTCCGAGGACGTCTCCGTGGTCATGTGGCCGGCATGACTAGATGCCAAAGGCGCATGGAACGCTGTTACCTTCCCACCGTAGTGGTCCCTATTTTTCTACTTGCATTTTTATGTGCTTTCGAACTGCTAGGTTGGCAGAAGCTGGGACGAGTAACAGGCGCTCACTCTGTTACGCGGCACTCGGGATTCGACCCGCCAAACTGCCGACCTTCTGATCGACAAGCTCAGCGTCCTAACCCACTGAGCCACCGCGTCCCTAGTTCCTCTATAGCCTTGTCTAAACCGGGCCACCACAGGTAGCTCCTGGCTAACGCCTTCATCCTCACTATCCCCAGGTGCCCTTCGTGTAATGATTGAATGACCCTGTCCCTTAGTTTCTCAGGAATGATGACTCTGCTACCCCACAATAGGCATCCCTTATGGGCTGATAACTCATGCCTCCTAGTGAAATATGCCTGGAATTCTGGGCCCAGACTCTTTTCTTGCCACCCAGTGCCCACCCATGCCTGGACCCTGCTCAGGATCTTGTCTGCTGTTGTTTCAGCAGCAATATCCTTTGCATGGAGTGGACATTCTGGTAAATCCTGGATGGCCAGAATCTGTGCTGCCGGTGCCGGGTCGGTTTCCAGGTGTTTAAGGGGTAGCCTGCTTAACCCATCAGCATGGCCCATGTCCTTCCCTGGCTTATGCACCCAATCTGCAATTATATGCTGATAGGAATATTGACCACCTGAGCATCTTAGGTGATAATATTTGTGGTGTTTGCCTGTCTGTTGTGAATAGAGCTAGCAGGGACTTGTGGTCTGTGAATATTGTAAACTCCCTGCCATACAGGTAGTCATGAAATTTTTTGACTCCAGCCACAATTGCCAGGGCTTCCTTATCGATTTGGGCGTAATTCCTTTCGGCCGCTGACAGTGTCCTGGAGTAATAAGCAATGGGTTTTTGTTTCCCATTCTCTTCTAAGTGACTCAATACGGCGCCCACTCCATAGGGGGAAGCGTCACACGCGATACAGATGGGCTTACTCTCTATGAAATGTGTGACAGTGGCATTACTAGACAACAAATCCTTTAATGTTTGAAAGCTTTGTTCGTGGACCTTGGTCCAATTCCAACTAGCTTTCTTGATGCTTTGTGTGGTAGGAATGCATGATAAAAATTAAGCAACCCAAGGAAAGCTTGCAGCTCAGCCTTTTTCTTGGGGGCTGGAGCCATTTTTATTGCCCTTACCTTGGAGTCAGCAGGATGAATTCCTTTGGCATCAATCCTGAACCCCAGAAATTCAGTTGATGCCACTCCAATGCTACACTTGTCCCGTTTCAATTTGAGCCCCGCAGAGTGGAACCTGCTTAAAACACTCTGCAATCTCTTAGCCAGCACCTCTTCCGAATCCCCTGCGATGAGGACATCATCTTCTCCATCACCTCCTGAAAGATCCCTGGAGCTACAGAGACACCGAACTGTAAACGGTTTACTCTGAAAGCTCCTCTGTGTGTTACTGTGGTTTGCACGTCTTCCATCTCCCTGGTAACCGGGAGCTGCTGGTATGCCTGCACAAGATTCAGTTTCGCAAAGATGGCGCCGCCCTGGAGAGCAGCAAGAACGTGGCTGACCGTTGGAATCGGGTAAGCATGCGGATTGAGGGCCCAGTTCACTGAGCACTTATAGTCGGTGCAAATTGTAACTATGGGGGTTTTCCACTTTCCCCCTTCTACTGGCTTTAAAACCCCTTGTTCAACTAACTTATCCAGTTCGCTCTCAATCTTGTGTTTGAGAGTGAAGGGAACTCGCCGGGGTTTAATTCTTACAGGCAGGATGTTGGGGTTTAGTTTAAATGTGATCGGTGACCCAGTGTACTTGCCTAACTGGCCATCAAATATGTCTGCAAACGTTTTGCAGACGGACTTGATGCTCTTGGCCTGGGTGTGGTGGATACCTGAGATCCCTATGTCCAGGGCCTCAAACCAGTCCAACCCCACTAGACTAGTCCTCCGGCCTTCGACCACGAGGACATCCAAGTGCTCATAGAAACCCTTGAACCCCACCGACAGGGTGATCTCCCCATTAATTTTGACTTAATTTCAAAGAAGTTAGTAGTGGTGTGTTGTTGGGCCCCGGTACCTTTCGGCGATGCATCCTCGGTTTGTTGTTCATGCAGGCCATCTCGGGAACGGTTCCGGCAGACGGAGGTTATGTGGCCTGTTTTTCCGCAGGCCCAACACTTGGCCATCCAGAATTTGCAGGCTGCCCTTGCATGGTTTCCGCCGCAACCAGCACACTTGGGGTTTGTCGCGCCACAGCCACAGGCGGTACACTTGTACACTCCCTGTTTTCCGCACTGAAGTTGGGGTTGTTCCAGCCTCCATTGCACTGCATCGATCTCGGCCTCTTTGTCCGCTCCGCTGTTCCTCCTCCAGGGCTGCTGGGTCAGGGGGTGGTCTGGTCTGCGCCATCGGCCATGTCGTGGGCCAAAACCTCATCTTGGACCTCCTGGAGTGTCAGGTTGGGTCCCGTGAACAACTTTTGCCACAGCTGCTTGTCACGCAGGCCGAAGATGATCCGGTCGCGTAGCCACTCGTCCAGTTCTGTGAATTTGCAGAGGTGGGTGGCCTGCCATATGCCCGTGATGAAATCCGCCACCGACTCACCCTGCGGTTGAGCCCTTTATTTGAACTGGAACCGCCAGGCCAGTTCTGACATTCATGGGTTGAAATGCTTATTAAACTTCTCTGTGAGGTCTCTGTAGGAGATGCTCCCGATTGCGTCTGGCGAACACAGGCCTACGGCCAAATCATAAACAGTGGACCCACTGAGGCAGAGCAGGGCTGCCACCTTCATGCTGTCCTCCATGATCCGGTTTACCCACAGGTAAAATTCGATCTGTCCCAAGTGCGATTCCCATCGCTCAGGGTGACGGATGTCAAATGCCTGGATCTGGCCAATCTGTGCCATGCTGTATCTGGTCTTGTGGATCCTGCTTCGGGTTGACCTCTAGTGTGGTAGCTAGCTGGTTGTTGTAGAAGGGGAGGGAAAGATGCCTCTTTCCTCCAGCAAGTGATGCCATCCCTTCGTGACTTCAGCTCTCGGCGAAGCAGTATCCCATCCTCATTGCCACTATTGTGTAGTGGGTTCTGGAATGCATGGATGACGCCAGGCACAGGAGTACAGCATAACTGTCTTTATTAGGAGGTAGATTGTACTGGCTGGATAGGGTTTACCTGTGCTCTTTTATACCTGGCCAGGTGTGCTTCCAGCCAATCAATTCAAACCTCACCTATGACTCACCTATGACTCAGCTTAGTGATATATCTCCTGGGCACCAATACACAAAATAAATGGTCCTAAACTGATTTTTTTTTTGCCAATTGTTCATGTTGTATTATATTTTCTCTATGTAGACTAATTTTAAAAATACATCTTTTAATATTTCTCACAGCAAGACTGACATAATAGAGCCATAGCTATGTACTGTTTACTGAATATTCAGAATCTGGCACAAGCTTGTAATAAAACCAGGATGGGCAAAACTGAAAATAATTTTGTGCCTAGAAATAAGTTGTGTATGTGATAGCTTCTTATGTGAATCAGATGTACTGTAGCTTCTTATGTGAATCAGATGTTCTGTAGCCTTATGTCAACCCAATTTGCTTAAGGCATCAGGGTAGAAACTGGGGGACTGAGTTCTGCCTTAGGCACAAAGCCAGCTGGGTGACCTTGGATCAGTTGTTCTCTGTCAGCCCTAGGAAGAAGGCAATGGAAAATCATTTCTGAAATATTGCCAAGAATACTGCAATCACCAACAGTCAGCACTGATTAAAAGTAGTACACTTACATCTTCCCAAAAAGAAGATAGTTCTGAATTTAAGATGGATCCAACTCCAAAATTGTAACTTTTGACATATACATCAACATACATATTTTCACAAACCTAAAGTTATTTCTCCATTTTAAAAGTAATTATTTGAGGGAAGGGGTGTCTTTTTTCAGATAAGTATAATATTTCTTCCAGTCCTGTAAAAATATTTGTTTTGGTAGTCACATCTGATCTTGCAGTCACATTTTGTTAACTTTCATTCTTTCCTCTATGTAAACTTGTTTTATTCATTAGACATTATCTGAATGAACATATATAGAGAAAATCTCAGCTTGGTGAAGTACTAAGCTCTACATTAGATAGCATTTCATTGCATCTCCTTCTCAAATCAGCCTCGGTGTTGAAGAACAGGATGGCAAGTAGGATGGGTTCAACCTGAAAGGCTGTTAGCAAAATCCTCTCTGGGGGGAGATGGGAAAAAGAGATTACATTTGGAACCCCCATTGATAGAGGCCAAGTAGCAAGAAACTGAGAACACCATGCTTCATTTCCTACAATGCCCTTGAAATGCATGATTTAGCATTGTATCAGGGCACGACAGAATATTCACACTGGTAGCTGTCTAGATTCAGTCACCTAATTTTGGGAATGGCAGGCAGAAAAGTTGTTACAAATACAATAGGTACAAAGGAAAGATGTTTATATGAAACTAAGTAGGATACTGCAAGGGAGGTATGTATGTAATGTTCATAGTAACTATGTAATGTTTATAGTAACACCATGAGACTAGTTCACCACTGTCTACTTCTAGGATATTGTCTGAGTAGGACTACCCTACAGTCATAATATTGTTTGGTGTTTGGAAATACTAGATCCAACTTCCAACTTAGACACGGTTAGCAAATACTCCCAATTGCTGAGGAAGTGAATTGAAAGCTTATTCCAATCAATCCTCTGATCATGCTAACACAAAATTCCAGTAGTTAATCTAACATGTATCAAAATAAAAACCTAATAACTGAAGACCAGTGCTTTTTTTCTAAAAAAAAAAAAAAAGGTGCCGGAACTCAGAGGTGCTGTCACTGGGAGCGATGCCAGTGTCTTGCTACGGCATCACTGCCTGTCCTTTGCACCCCCACCCCTGCGGCTCAGAACCACATGCCGCAGGGATTCCTGTCCCCACAGCCACCATGGGGATTCCCCTCCCCACAGTTGCCACGCCGCGGCCTGTGCCGAGCTCCCACCCGGAGCTGCTCCGAACCCCAACCCAGAGCTGTGTTCCTCGTGGCAGTGGTCTCCGGCACCAAACAGCTGATGGCCTCCGGCACCGGCACTCTTTCCTTCCCAAAAATTGTGTAATGAGTCCTCTCTAAGCTCTGCTGATCAGCTTGTCCTAGATTGTTTTGCCACAAAACAGAACGGTTTCCAAGTTGCAGTTGAGACAGCCCATCTCATTTTAGATATATCACATATAATTGAAGATTGTAATTAGTTCCGTGTGCACGTTCAGCAAGTGTGATGTATTTGTGCTGGCATTTCTAGGCCTCTTTCCAACCACATCCAAAAAAATTTGTAACAAACATTGGAATTCTCAGTGCCATGTTTGGTATTTCCCAGCAATCTGTTACTGGAAGGAAAAAGCAATCCCTGCTGCCTTACTGATCCCAGAGAAGCATTTGCATGTATGCAAGTATCCTTAGGGTGCCATAGTTATGGATGAGAAATATTGGTTGCAAAGTTGGCATTTCTGGATGTAATACAGATATTTTGGACTTATTTTTGTTTCTTTGCATGTTTGATATTTTTAAAAAGGCATATGCTACTGACTATGCTTATGCACATATGTAACATCATTTGCTAGAATACATGACCACTGCTTGTCCAGAATGTGAAAAGTGAAAGATTGTGACTAAACAAAATTTTAATGTACAGATAATACCACCAGAAATTATTTTAGCCTTTTTAGTAAATGTTGTTATTGATGTTAAGCTCACCATGGAAAACATCATATATTGTTATGTATATACTAGGTTAATTATTTAAAGACTGAAGTGCAACATAACTAGATTCTAAATAATCTATTTTTCAAAACACACAACAGTCCAAACAGTAAAAGTAAAGTCCAAATTAAGAATATTTCATTCTTAAGAATTGTTTAATTTAAAGTGGTTTAGTTGTAATAGATGGTTATAGATTCATAATAGTTTTCAAGAGTATGTACAAAAGATACTATTTTTTCTAGCATCAGCTAAATTAGACATATTACACTGAGAAAAATGTTTCTCATTTCTTTCCTGTTACCTTTATTGATTTCATTGCAGAGATGTTTGTCAAGGTATAAATCACCTTGTCACGTGCAATGACAATGTTAACATAGGAAATAGATTATTTTGTTACCTAATTTTACCTTCCAAAAGACAGAAGCAGATGAAAAATGTGAGGTTCTTTTCTGTTGGCTTTTTTGAATTAGCTGTTTTAGATTCTAAAAGTTTAGTTCCTAAAGAAGTAACCCTGTAAATAATTTTAATGTCCTCCTCTAGTGCAGGGTAGGCAAACCTGGCTCTTTTCTGACTCAAAGACTTCAATGCCCAGAATTCCTGAGCCAGCATGGCTCAGCTTGGAAACCTCTCTCTTTCCTCTCAGCATGGCTGGCTCAGGATTTCTGGGAGTTGAAGTCCACGAGTCATAAAAAAGAGCCAAGATTGCCTACTCCTAAAGCCAATAGAGGGAGCCTTTTTTTTTTTTTTGCAAAAAAAAAAAGGTGCTGGAACGCCATTCTGAGCATTCTATGAGAAAAAAAGCCCTGCTGAAGACCATAGGAAATGTGGATTTAAATATAGATTATTCAAATAGATTTCCATAATACAATTGAAACATTATGGGGATAATAGCATGTTGCGTGGATCCTTCTGTAGGACCACACAAAAAGCACTTACCTTCAAATTATTAAAACAAGTAGATATTCCTCTAAGCTTCTGTAATTGTTTTATCGATTGCTCCTAGCTATCTCTGCATGGATGTTCTCCTTCTCAGGGTTTGTCCAATCCTTATCAATAAAAGATTAGTGGCTGAGTGGGAAAGTTCTGCATGAGGCATTAATTATAAATGGACAAAAGTATTTTTACTTGTCAAGATTTTACAATATTTGTATTAAAGAAACAAATTGCAGCTAACTTGCTGACCTATAAATAAAAATCATATTGATAGACAGCTTAGGACAATCTAGCATACCTCTGAGGAAAAACATATCAGCATACTACAAAGCCAATGTTAAGAACTCATAATTTTTAAGACAAACTGTAAAAGGATTCAGTAGCCAGCAAAACATAATACTGCATTTTAACTCTGGTGAATGAGATTCTGAACTAGAAAGCAATGCTCTAGATCAGGGGTGCCAAACTGCCAGACCGTGGGCTGGTTGCATCATGCGGAGGCTGTACCCAACCCAGCTTGGACAATGAGAAAAAAAGTCACAATACATCATGACATGTCACGTGACATGGCAAGTTTGACACCCGTGCTCTAGATTAAGCCCTATTATATTAGAAATAAAAGGTATATATTCTAATTTAATAGATGCTATGAAAACTTTAAAAATTAGTTGTTGAGGGTTTTTTATGACTTACAACATAAAGTAGTATAAAGTGACTTCTGGAAGAGGAATGGTGGACTGAAGATGGCTTCCCAAAAAGTGGAGCTGACAACCACAGCAAAGAATGAAAGCCAGTAAGCAGACCAGCTGTATGAACCTCTTCAGACAAATGAGAGGGCCTGACATCACCCATAAGTGCTCCAGAGAATTCCTTCACAGGAACATTGCATGACAGTGGTCCCTGGCAGGTTTTGGTCAGTTGGAAATGAAGGAAGAGCCATCTTACTCTAACCATGGTGTATGTCTTTGAAAGGACATTAAGTTTGCATACTTACTTTTCTAATTGCTTTTAGAAATTGCTTGTTAACTATCTTTGAATTAACAAGTTTGAAAGCAAAAAACTGAGTTTGCTTTCAATACTTAATGAAATAAAAATTTAACTACAAGCTTAAGAACTTTAAAAAACATTTTAATAAACAGTAAAATATTGGTTAAAACATTGAATTTAGAAAGCTACAAATGAACTAATTGTCTAGATAAATTGGAAGTAAGATTTTTGGAATTAATTATCCTCCTTGTAGGAAAATTATTTGGTTTTTTATTTTTTTAAAAAAATAAAGCATAATAAAATATAATTTTAAACACTAGACACTAGAAGGAACTAAAGATTTCAATTAAAGGAAAAGAACTCATATGCTTGACTAACAGGTATAGAACAGTTCAAAATATTCTAACACTAAAAATACTGAAGGACACTTGAAAAATAGAGTCAAACGTTCAACTGTCAGCAGCAATATTTGCCTCTATAGACAGACTATGTTTAAGTTTTTATGTAAGAGGAACAAGCTTTACTTGACAAGACATAAACTGAATTGATAGCGGATTTACAATGGATAGGTTACAACAGTGACATATAAAAGTGTGTTACTCTACACTACAATAGAAACCTGCTGGTGTTTTATCAGTTAAAAGGGGCTGCAAATAATTTACCAAGACAGTGGCCTGGATAATTATTCTATACTGGACTTACAAAGGAGACTTGTTAAAGTTTTGAAGAATCTCCTGAGACATTCTGTAAATAAGAACAAGTGAAAATAACTCCAGCTCTGCTACATTATTTGAAGGGACTAAAGATTATTAGAAGTAAAAGAAAGGGGTAAAAGCTGGTTTATTTTATCAAGGTTAAAATAGATACGTTGTTATTTCTAGAGAATCTTAGTGGACCTTTGCTGACATCAGGATTGAATTGACAACACTTTATGGATTTGTTATGGATAAAAAAATGGGATATGTGAAGGAGAGATCCCATATCCATATATGTTATAATTTAAGAGGAGATGAAAAGTTACTAAAATTGTTTATTCTTGTGATGGAAGTCACTTCTTTATATATATATATATATATATATATATATATATATATATATATATATATATAATTTATTTATTTTTGGGACTTATATGCCGCCCTATCTCCCAAAGGACTCAGGGTGGCTTACAACAATAAAAAACAACAATACAAAAATTAAAAAACGAATTAAATAACAGCCCCAAAATAAATTAACTACAGTTAAAAATTAAAACATATTTAAAAAACCCATCATCAATCCAGGTCAGCCTGATGGAAGAGAAAAGTTTTGAGGTCGTGGTGAAAGGACCGGAGGTCTGGGGCCATCCGAAGCTCAAGGGAAAGCTGGTTCCAAAGGGCTGGTGCTCCCACAGAGAAGGCCCTCCCCCTGGGGGTCGCCAGCTGACATTGTCTGGCCGACAGCACCCTGAGGAGGCCCTCTCTGTGTGAGCACACTGGGCGATGGGAAGTCGTCCCCGGTAGCAGACGGTCCTGCAAGTATCCCGGGCCTAAGCCATGTAGGGCTTTAAAGGTAAGTACCAGCACCTTAAATCTCACCCGGAAGACAACTGGTAGCCAATGCAGCTCACGCAGGAGGGGTGTAATATGGGAGTATCGGGATGCTCCCATCACTACCCGCGCGGCTGCATTCTGCACCAGCTGAAGCCTCCGGGTGGTCTTCAAGGGCAGCCCCATGTAGAGAGCATTGCAGTAATCTATCCGAGAGGTAACGAGTGCATGAGTGACCGTACGTAGGGCATCTCGGTCCAGATAGGGGCGCAACTGGCGCACCAGGCGAACCTGGGCAAATGCCCCCCTGGCCATGACTCCAATATGATCTTCAAAACTGAGTCGTGAGTCCAGGAGGACGCCTAAATTGCGCGCCCTATCAACGGGAGGCAACACCTCTCCTCCCATAACCAAAGATGGAACCTCTTGGGCGAGTCGAGATGCCGGTACGTAAAGCCACTCAGTCTTGGCCGGGTTGAGCTGGAGCCTGTTCTTCCCCATCCAAATCCGTACCGCTTCCAGGCAACGGGACATCATGTCGAGGGCATCACTGGCTTGGTTCGGGGTCGAGATAAAAAGCTGGGTATCATCGGCATATTGATGATACCTCACCCCAAAACCATGGATGATCTCACCCAGCGGCTTCATATAGATGTTGAACAGGAGGGGTGAGAGAACCGACCCCTGAGGCACCCCACAGTTAAGGGGCCTAGGGGTCGACCTCTGCCCTCCTGTAAACACCATCTGCGAGCGGCCCGAGAGGTAGGAGGAGAACCACCGTAAAACGGTGCCTCCCACTCCCAACCCCGCAAGACGTCGCAGCAAGATACCATGGTCGATGGTATCAAAAGCCGTTGAGAGATCTAAAAGGACCAGGACAGAGGAATAACCCCTGTCTCGGGCCCGCCAGAGATCATCCACCAGTGCGACCAATGCCGTCTCCGTGCTGTACCCGGGCCTGAAACCCGATTGGTATGGATCTAGATACTCAGTTTCCTCCAGGACCAAAGGGAGCTGCCGTGCCACCATGCTCTCAACAACCTTCGCAAGAAAGCGAAGGTTGGAGTCAGGACGAAAAGTTGTTTAAAATAGCTGGATCCGAGGCAGGTTTCTTGAGGAGGGGCCTTACCACCGCCTCCTTCAAGGCAGCAGGGAAGCACCCCTCACTCAAGGAAGCATTTATAACTGCCAGGAGCCAGCCTTGTGTAACCTCCCGGGCCACATAAACCAGCCAGGAGGGACATGGGTCCAACAAACACGTGGCGGCACTTAATTTCCCCATGATCCTGTCCACTTCATATATATAAATCCCCACCCAATCAGAGCACACCTCCACCCACAGAACACACCCCCTCTGGCAGTTTAAAAAAGAGGAACAAACAGTCACTACCACATGCTTCTCCCAGAAGAAGGAAGCTGAAGCCACCAGCCTGAGGATGACGGATGGGATTTCATCGAAACGTTGCTTTTCACCTTCAATTCTACGTGGGAAAAAACCCTGAATGACCAAAGATCCATATATATATATATATATATATATATATATATATATATATATATGCAAATTATTCAAATTGCTAATAAAGATTTTTGGGAGGCTGAGATGGCCATTTTGAACTCTTTATGTTCCTTGGTGGAGCAGTGGGCTAATGCCTCCTTAAGTAACACCAGCTGCCTGCAATTAGTGCAGGTTCGCATCCCACCAGGCTCAAGGTTGACTCAGCCTTCCATCCTTCCGAGGTAGGTAAAATGAGGACCCAGATTGTTGGGGGCAATTAAGCTGACTTTGTAATAATGCCGCTTGGGGGAGGTGTGAAAGCCCTAATAAGCAGGCATATACATAGAATGAAGGCTACTGCTAAGCTTGTAAGCCGCCCTGAGTCTTCGGAGAAGGGCGGGATATAAATGGAATTAAAATAAATATAAATAAATAAATAAAGCAGTCAGTCATACCCTTTATCTGAGATTCAGCAAGTTAAAACAACTGCCTAATATACAATCAGCCCAGGTTCGAATCTCAGATAAAGGGTATGACTGACTGATGAGAACATAAAGAGTTCAAAATGGCCATCTCAGCCTCCCAAAATTCTTTATTAGCAATTTGAATAATTTGCACAAATAATGAGCTGTCATAGTTGACTATATCCTGTGGATAAGCCTTGAGACAGGCCAAAGCAGGAATGAAAGAGTTAATTAGCCAGGTGCTTTCAAAAAGCCTTGACAAATACTTAACATATATTTGCCTTGCCTTCTAGCTAATAAAAAGAGAGAAAGAACCTGTGGCTCAGCAAGTTAAAACAACTGCCTAATATACAATCAGCTCAGGTTCGAATCTCAGATAAAGGGTATGACTGACTGATGAGAACATAAAGAGTTCGAAATGGCCATCTCAGCCTCCCAAAATTCTTTATTAGCAATTTGAATAATTTGCATATATATATATATATATATATATATATATATATATATATATATATATATATATATATATATACATACATACATACATACATACATAAAGAAACAAAACTGAACAGATTATAACAACTTTGGATTTAAAAGAAAACTTTAAATGGTAGGGGTGACATCTTGTGGCTAAACCTGATACTACAATTTGTTATTGCTTAAAAGAGACTTGGACAGCAGCCCAGACAATAGATAAGACTTATGTATCCTTGAGACATCAGCTGTGAGAAACCCAGCTGTGTTCCCTATCCAGTGACAAAATCTTTTTTTGTATTCTCTGATTGTAAAGCTTTTAACCTAATACACTACTACGAGAATATGAATGAAGATCAGGAACAGATTCTCTCTATTTGAAAGCAATTCATCAATCTATTCTGATGAAATAAGAGGTTACAGAAAAGAACAAGATGTCAGCCCAGATATATGAACTCAAACTTTGATTACAACTAAAAAAATCAACTACACAGAATATAACAGAAAAGGTGGAACAATTAAAGATTATGACAGAAGATTCAACTGATCAACAAATACAATCAATGGAAAACCCAGAAAAAGGACTAACAATATGGAAAAAGGAAAAGACTTTCTACTTAAATCAGAAGGAACCTGAGGATCAAGAAGAGGAACAGATTTCCTATCAAAGCTGTGGTCCAAGAGCTTTTTGAGGATGTACATGGCAACTAAATTTTTAACCTGGAATGTTAATGGATTAAATTCACCGTAGAAGAGGAAGAAAGTTTTTCAATATTTAAAACAATTTAAGATAGATGTTATATGTTTGCAAGAAACGCATATTAGACGTTTGGATCAAAAGCATTTATTGAACTCGAGACTGGGTACGCAATTTGTTGCCTCTGCAGAGAATAAGAAAAATGGAGTGGTTGTTTATGTTAAAAGTGCCTTAACAGCAGACTTAATTGAAGCAGATAAACATGGAAGATATGTTATGATTGAGCTGTTGTTAGAAGGTAATAAGACGCTTCTAGTTGGATTATATGCACCTAACCAACAACAAGCTGATTTTTTTAGCTTACTTCATACAAAGCTTACCCAGTTGGATTATAAATCTTTTATTTTTATGGGAGACTGGAATGGTGTTTTGGATGTACAGCTGGACAAGGCTGGAGCTTTTAAGCGCATTCCAAGTCATGCTAGATTGCCTACATCTTTTTTTGAAATGAAGGATGACCTGGAATTGCGTGATATTTGGCGTGAGAGACACTTACAGGAGAAGGATTATACTTTTTATTCTGATAGACACCAATCTTTTTCGAGGATTGATTTTATTTTGGTGACTAATGATTTTTTTCAGGCCACGAGTTAAACTTAAGATTATGCAGGATACTCGTGAGAGAGGTGGTCTTAAAATGCCTAACTTTAAATTATATTATGATGCTGCTGCATTAGTAGGAATAAGTGATTGGGTCAATTTGTCACAAGAGAGATTATTAAATCTTGAGGGCCATGATTTGTTGTTTGGCTGGCATGCATATTTGTTGTATGATAAGAAGGTAGATAATGTGTTTAGAATGCATATTTTAAGACAGGCATTGTTGAGAGTTTGGAAGAAGTATAGACATAAGACAGACTGTAAGATACCATTGTGGGCAACTCCTAAACACGCAATAGAAAATATACATGCTGGCCTCAAACATGATGTGACTACGTATAAGGAGATCCTAAGCTTGGAAAGAAATGTTTGGTGTTTGAAATCATATAGCCTCTTGCGAGAAGAGAAGGTTGTTCAAAATTGGTTTCAATATATTCAGTTACGGGCCAGGTGGAAAGAAGACCAGAAAAATGGATTTAAAATGACTGATGAAAACTTGATAAAGCAAATTAGAAATCAGGGACCAGCACATATTAAACGGATATATCTTGCGTTGATAGAGATTGATTCAGAAACAGAACTTGTTAAGGATTGTATGGTAAAGTGGGCCCAAAACATTCAGGAAGTTATTACAATGGACACGTGGGAAAAGATTTGGGTGAGGAATGTAAAATTTACACAAGCTCAAAACTTAAGAGAGAATTTTTATAAAATGTTTTATAGATGGCATTTAGATCCTAAAAAGCTGGCAAGTATGTATCCGAACTATCAGCCTAA
The DNA here is from genome assembly GCA_024294585.1 of Vipera latastei. Lineage (NCBI taxonomy): Eukaryota > Metazoa > Chordata > Lepidosauria > Squamata > Viperidae > Vipera > Vipera latastei. The sequence goes on along the minus strand of CM044357.1, from coordinate 84,657,675 downwards.
ATGTTGGAGGTGCGGTGATGAAGATGCAACATATTTTCATATATGGTGGACTTGCAAAAGGGTTAAGGCCTTCTGGATAAAAGTCTGGTGGAATATGCAGAAGATTTTTCAAACAGAGGATAAAGTTTTGTCCGCAACTTTTCTTGTTGGGAATAATTACAGATGCTACAGTTGTGGACACTAAGTTGATGTTGAATTTAATTACGGCAGCGAGACTATTGATAGGTCAGTACTGGAAGAAAGAGCAACTGCCGACCATAGAAGAGTGGACTTTAAAGGTTTCCGACCTGGCTGAGATGGCGAAGATTTCGGCCTATCTGAAAGATCACTCGCAAGAACGCTATATTATGGAATGGAGAAAATGGATTGAGTTTATCCAGAACAAGTATAGGGTCAAGAAGTTATATGTAGCATTTGAATAAGTCTTCTTTCGTGTTTTTTTTTCTTTTATTCTAGTTTTTTATATATATTTTTATATATATTTAATATTGTTGTGTGTCTTATCCTATATAAGTTAGAGAGTGATGGATTTTAGAACTTATAGTTGTTAGTATATGATTGTTTATGATTGCTTTTCATATATATACCTTGTATTTAGCTCTGGGAAGTCCGGGGGGGGAGGGGGAGGGTGGAGGGAGGGGGGGAGGGTGGGAGGTTGGGGGGAGGTAGGGGGGGGAGTAGGGAGGGAGGGGGGTTTTTTAAGGGAAAACTGTATTTTAAAACTTTTCAATAAAAAAAAAAAAAAAAAAAGAAGAGGAACAGATTGAAGAGAAGATAAACAGTTCAGGACAACTACATCGAGATGGGAAAATAGAGAGATGATTTGTTAGTCCTCTCAAAGAAATGGTGACCTGATGGTTCTTTCTACATCAAGCAATCTACATAACAACACAGGGAGATTTGTTTGATGGCTCAAAAGCATGGACATGGAAGATGATTTGCCAAAGAAAGAAAGCCAGATTAAGACTGAAGAAAATTGGGGGTTTGACTTACTTGTGAGAATTAAAATAGAATATACTCAAATAGATAAGATGTGTACTTTGAATACTAGATATTGTTATGAGATGAGATAAAGAAAACTTTGGTCATTTATAACTTATAAGTATAAATATTAGTAGTTAAATTTGAACATTGATTTGCTTATAAAGGTTAAATGTTGTAACAGTAATTATGTGTGTGTGTGTGTGTGTGTGTGTGTGTGTGTGTGTGTGTGTGTGTGTCAATTGGACAACCATTTGTCTGAAATGGTATAGGGTTTCCTGCCTGAGCAGGGGGTTGGACTAGAAGACCTCAAAAATCCCTTCCAACTCTGTTATTCTTTATTCAAATGTGGCTGGCCTTTGATTTGAAACTGCATCCTCTATGTGACACTACTTCCCTCTAATTCAGTTCCATTGTACTCCCCAGGGCCTATTTTATTTCCACATTATGGCTATGCAAGGTGGAGTTGCTTAGCAACACTTCAGCAGGCCTCTGTCTTTAAAAACAATTGTATACAAAAATCCATTTATTAGTTAGTAGAATTATCAGGTCGCCTCCCTAACCATTCCATGGAATGAGAAGGCATTTTTAAAAGGACTAATTGGATAAGCTTTTATTATCTAATTTTGGTGTCATCTTCCAGAACATTTATTATTGAATCTATGAACAAAAACAAAACATACAGCTCTTAATAAATCCCCAGTGGCCAGCTATTAACTGGAAGATCACAGCCCCTGAGACAACATCATTTAAGGAATGAGTCTTGCCTCCTTGTGATTAGTGATACATTTGAGTATTGTACCAACTCTCCATTAATCTATCTATCTAAACAAAAAAGAGAGAATTACTTAATAGGTGTGCATTGTTCCATGCCAACTGTATTTTCTTGGTGCTTATAAAGTATTTTTTAGAATTTCTAAAATCTACAAATAACCTAAGATTTGTCTAATATGCTTATAATTGCAGTCAATTATTTAAAACATTAGTGATAAATTAAAAGGCCCAGAAAAATTTGAATTGTCCTTTCCCACTTTATTCTACAGAACTATGAAGCACTTTGGGTGTGTCTGTGTGTGAGTATGTATACATATGTATACATATACCAGATGGATTCGTAGCTGGCTGACAGGCCATACTCAGCATGTGGTCCTCAATAGAACTTCATCTACATGGAAGGAAATGTGTACTGGGGTGCCTCAGGGCTCTGTTCTGGGCCCAGTGCTCTTCAACATCTTCATCAACGACTTGGATGACGGGATAGATGGGGAACTCTTCAAATTTGCAGACGACACCAAGCTGACAGGAATAGCCAATACTCCAGAAGATAGGCTTAAATACAGGAGGATCTGGACAGACTTGAACACTGGGCACTATCTAACAAAATGAAATTCAATGATGAAAAAAGTAAGGTTCTACATTTAGGCAGGAAAAATCAAATGCACAGGTATAGTATAGGTGGTACCTTGCTCAATAGTAGCAACTGTGAGAGGGATCTCGGAGTCCTAGTGGACAATCACTTAAATATGAGCCAGCAGTATGCTGCAGCTGCCAAAAAAGCCAACACAGTGCTAGGCTGCATTAACAGACGGATAGAATCAAGATCAAGTGAAGAACTAATACCAATTTACAATGCCTTAGTAAGGCCACATTTGGAATACTGCATCCAGTTTTGGTCACCACGATGTAAAAAAGATATTGAGGCTCGAGAAAGAGTACAGAGAAGAGCAACAAAGATGATTGGGGGACTGGAGGCTAAAACATATAGGGAATGGTTGCTGGAATTGGGTATGTGTAGTTTAACAAAGAGAAGGGTAAGTGGTGACATGATAGCAGTGTTCCAATATCTCAGGGGCTGCCACAAAGAAGAGGGAGTCAAGCTATTCTCCAAAGCACCTGAAAGAAGGACAAGAAGCAACGGATGGAAACTGGACAAGGAGAGAAGCAACCTAGAACTAAGGAGAAACTTCCTGACAGTGAGAACAATTAACCAGTGGAACAACCTGACTCCAGAAGTGGTGAATGCTCCAACACTGGAGGTTTTTAAGAAGAGACTGGACAGCCATTTGCCTGAAATGTTATAGAGTTTCCTGCTTGAGCAAGGCTTTGGACTAGATGACCTCCAAGGTCCCTTCCAATTATTATTATTATTATTATTATTATTATTATTATTATTATTATTATTATTATTATTATTATTATTATTATTATTATTATTTACATATATATATACATATAGGTAAAGTAAAGGTAAAGTTTCCCCCGCACATGCGTGCTAGTCTTTTCCAACTCTAGCGCTTGTCCGAGGACGTCTCCGTGGTCATATGGCCGGCATGACTAGATGCCAAAGGCGCACGGAACGCTGTTACCTTCCCACCGTAGTGGTCCCTATTTTTCTACTTGCATTTTTACGTGCTTTCGAACTGCTAGGTTGGCAGAAGCTGGGACGAGTAACAGGCGCTCACTCTGTTACGCGGCACTCGGGATTCGACCCGCCAAACTACCGACCATCTGATCGACAACCTCAGCATCCTAACCCACTTAGCCACCGCGTCCCTTATATACATATACATATATATATATATATATATATATATATATATATATATATATATATATATATACATATATATATATATATATATACACGCATACATACAGACATACAGACATATTGTTGTTGTTGCCTTCCTGTCCTCTTTTGGAGTCCATTTAAGCTCACGCCTACTGCTTCAGTGACTCCATCCAGCCACCTCATTCTTCTACTGCCCTCAATCTTTCCCAGCATTAGGCTCTTCTCCAGTGAGTCCTTCCTTCTCATTTGGTGGCCAAAGTATTTGAGTTTTAACTTCAGGATCTGGCCTTCTAAAGAGCAGTCAGGGTTGATTTCCTCTAGGAGTGACCAGTTTGATCGCCTTGCAGTCCAAGGGACTTGCAGGAGTCTTCTCTAGCACCATAGTTCAAAGGCCTCAATGCTTTGGTGCTCAGCCTTTCTTATGGTCCAACTTTCATAGCCATACATTGCAACTGGGAAGACCAAAGCCTTGACTATACGCACTTTTGTTGACAGGGTGATGTGTCTGCTTTTTAGTGTGCTGTCTAGATTTGCCATGGCTTTCCTCATGAGGAGCAAGTGTGTTTTAATTTCTTGGCTACAGTCCCCATCTGCAGTGATCTTGGAGCCCAGGAAAATAAAATCTGTCACTACCTACATTTCTTCCCCATCTATTTGCCAGGAATTGAGAGGGCCGGATGCCATGATCCTGGTTTTCTTAATGTTAAGTTTCAACCCAACTTTTGCACTCTCCTTCACCCGCAACAAGAGGCTCTTTAGTTCTTCTTCACTTTCTGCCATTAGTGTGGTATCCTCTGCATATCTTACATAGTTGATATTTCTCCCAGTAATTTTAATTCCAACTTTTGATTCATCCAGCCCTGCCTTTCTCATGATATGGTCTGCATATACTGTAAGTTAAATAGGCAGGGCAACAGTATATAGCCTTGCCGGACTGCTTTCCCAATTTTGAACCAATCAGTGGTTCCGTGTCCAGTTCTTATTGTTGATTCTTGACCCACATACAGGTTTCTCAAGAGATAAATAAGATGGTCTGGTACTCCCATCTCTTTAAGAACTTGCCACAGTTTGTTGTGATCCACACAGTCAAAGGCTTTAGCATAGTCAACGAAGAAGAAGTAGATGTTTTTCTGGAACTCCCTAGCTTTCTCCATGATCCAGCGTATGTTGGCAATTTGATCTCTAGTTCCTCTGCCTCTTCAAAATCATACCTGCACTTCTGGTAGTTCTCGGTCCACATACTGCTGGAGTCTAGCTTGTAGGATTTTAAGCATAACTTTACTAGCATGAGAAATGAGTGCAATGGTGCGGTAGTTTGAACATTCTTTGGCACTGCCTTTCTTTGGAATTGAAATGTAAACTGATCTTTTCCAAGTCTGTGGCCACTGTTGAGTTTTCCAAATTTGCTGGCAAATTGTGTGTAGCACTTTTACTGCATCGTCTTTTAAGATTTTGAATAGCTCAGCTGGAATATTGTCACCTCCACCAGATTTTTTGTTGTTCAGCTTTTCTAAGGCCCACTTCACTTCACATTCTAGGATGTCTGGCTCAAGTTCAGTGACCATCTCATCGTGGTTATCAGAGACATTAAGCTCATTCTTGTATAGTTCTTCTGTGTAATTTTGCCACCTCTTCTTAATCTCTTCTGCCTCTGTTATGTCCCTGCCATTTTGGTCCTTTATCATGCCCATTTTTGCATTAAACCTTCCTTTCATCTCTCCAATTTTCTTGAAAAGATCTCCGGTCCTCCCTATTCTATTGTTTTCTTCTATTTCTTTGCACTGTTCATTTAAGAAGGCATTCTTATCTCTTCTAGCTATTCTCTGGAATTCTGCATTCAATTGGGCGTATCTTTCTTTTTCTCCCTTGCCTTTCGCTTCCCTCCTTTCCTCAGCTGTTTGCAAAGCTTCCTCAGATAGCCATTTTGCTTTCTTGCATTTCTTTTTCTTTGGGATGGTTTTAGTTGCTACCTCTTGTACAATGTTGCGAACCTCTGTCCATACTTCCTCAGGCACTCTGTCTATCAGATCTAATTCCTTAAATCTATTTGTCACCTCTACTGTATATTCATCAGGGATATGATTTAATTCATACCTGAGTGGCCTAGTGCTTTTCCCTACTTTCTTCAGTTTAAGCCTAAACTTTGCAACGAGAAGCTCATGGTCTGAGCCACAGTCAGCTCCTGGTCTTGTTTTTACTGACTGTATAGAGCTTTTCCATCTTTGGCTGCAGAGCATATAGTCAATCTGATTTCTGTGTTGATTGTTTGGTGATGTCCATGTGTAGAGCCGTCTCTTGGGTTGTTGGAAAAGAGTGTTTGCTATGACCACCATATTCTCTTGACAAAATTCTATCAGCCTGTGCCCTGCTTCATTTTGTACTCTGAGGCCAAACTTGCCTGTTATTCCAGTTATCTTTTGGCTTCCTACTTTAGCATTCCAATCCCCCATGATGATAAGGACATCATTTTTTGTGTTAGTTCTATAAGGTGCTGTAGGGCTTCATAGAAACGGTCAATTTCATCCTCTTCAGCACTGGTGGTTGGGGCATAGACTTGCACTACTTTGATATTGAATGGTTTGCCTTGGATTTGAACTGAGATCATTCTGTCATTTTGGGGATTGTATCCCAGTATTGCTTTTCCTACTCTTTTATTGACTATGAAGGCTACTCCATTTCTTCTGAGAGATTCTTGCCCACAGTAGTATACCTGATGGTCATCTGAATTAAATTCGCACATTCCTGTCCATTTTAGTTCACTGATTCCTAAGATGTCAATGTTCAGTCTTGTCATCTCTTGCTTGACCACATCCAGCTTGCCTTGATTCATGGATCTTACATTCCAGGTTCCTATGGAGAAAAAATCTTTACAGCATCAGACTTTCCTTTCACCACCAGATACATCCACAACTGAATGTCCTTTCGGCTTTGGCCCAGTCGCTTCATTCTTTTTGGTGCTACTAGTACTAGCCCTCTGCTTTTCCCCAGTAGCATATTGGATGCCTTCCGACCTGAGGGGCTCATCTTCCAGTGTCATATCTTTTTTCCTTTTGGTACTGTCCATGTGGTTTTCATGGCAAAGATATTGAAGTGGGTTGCCATTTCCTTCTCCAGTGGATCACATTTTGTCAGAACTTTCTGCTATGACCTGTCCATCTTGGGTGGCCCTGCACAGCATAGCTCATAGCTTCATTGAATTACGCAAGCCCCTTCGCCACGACAAGGCAGTAATCCATGAAGGGGAGATACACACACACACAAACACATATATGCATACATAAAGGTAAAGGTTCCCCCGCACATGCGTACTAGTCGTTTCCGACTCTAGGGGCTGGTGCTCATCTCCGTTTCAAAGCCGAAGAGCCTGCGCTTGTCCGAGGACGTCTCTGTGGTCATGTGGCCGGCATGACTAGACACCAAAGGCGCATGGAACGCTGTTACCTTCCCACCGCAGTGGTCCCTATTTTTCTACTTGCATTTTTACGTGCTTTCGAACTGCTAGGTTGGCAGAAGCTGGGACAAGTAACAGGCGCTCACTCTGTTACGCAGCACTCGGGATTCGACCCGCCAAACTGCCGACCTTCTGATCGACAAGCTCAGCGTCCTAACCCACTGAGCCACCGCGTCCCTTTATACATATACATATATACATATATACATATATACATATATACATATATACATATATACATATATACATATATACATATATACATATATACATATATACATATATACATATATACATATATACATATATACATACATATACATATACATATACATATACATATATACATATATACATATATACATATATACATATACATATACATATACATATACATATACATATACATATACATATACATATACATATACATATACATATATATATATATATATATATATATATATATATATATATATATCCATCCATCTTCTAATTCAGAATCAACAATTAAAGCGACATTAGTTTTTAAAAATAGTTTGTTAAGCATACTGCATAAATCTATTAAAACCGTAAATATTTAACATAAATATTTACCATCAGGCACCAATGTTAAATTTCCAACATCCTTGTTAAATCCTCTCACCCTATCCCTGTGCTTACTGGAAAAGCTACAGCTTATATGCTTTTCAGAAGCCTAGGAAGGTAAACTAGACATTAAAGTTATGAAAGGAGCAGAAGTATCTTTGGAGAGGACCACCGTTACAATTTTGGACTATTCTGGAAAGTGCAGCAGTACTCCATACTGTTTTAAAGAGCAGAGAAGAGTGGATTTTTGGTATCCCTTCTTTTTTTTTCAGCTACTGCAATAAGATGCTGGTGTGGGGTGTATAATGTTCCTTCACTGGAACAATGAAGGAACATTTTCTTTTTGTGACTTGAAGACGATGTCAGTGCTGCTAACATCGAATGTTATTGCTTGACAAGACATGAAGAAGTAGCCATTTCATATGTTAAACTTGTGTATTGCTTTAAGAGATTTAGTTTAAGGTTGGGAGGGGGACGAGTAGGATTGCACCTTTCAAGGCCATCTCTAACTAAAGAAGATAAGACCTTGGCGGGTTTTCTAACAGAAGGGATACTGATTCTTTAAATTAATTGGAGAATATGATTAATGACAAAATTAGAAAGGTGGAGAATTGTGTTTTAATATATTGTGCAAGGGGCGGAGATTTCAGATTTCAGCTTCCTTTGAGCAAGCATTTGCCGGTGTATTAGGCTAATAAAGGACTTTTAAGGTAAACAATGCCTCAGAGTCACTTGAAAAGCCCATATGTCAGAAAGTTGACATCAAGCTGGAATCCACACTACTTTTTAAACTAATTAGGGAGTCCCTACCTCCCATCGCTGTCTCCAAGTTTGGGAGGCAGTCTGGCAAAGAGTTGGGGAAGATCCCATAATGGAGGGAGTAAAATTGCCTGAAACCAGCTCCCCAGCACCAGCAGCCACCCCAGTGGGGGAAGGGCCAGCGAAGAAGCCGGCAGGGAAAGAGTTTCAGCAATCCTGCCAGCTGGGAGCTAGACCCAAACAACCAGGAGAATTGGTCTGGTCGTCAGAGTGGATTAAGCCCAGCGGAGACTCCAGGCGCCTCAGAGCAGCCAGGCCAGCTGAGATTGAATACTCAGTTGAGGAGTTGGGAAGAAGTTTGGGAAAATACAAAGGTGGCCTTAAAAAAGACTTTTGAGACCTATAAAAAGCAAGCTGACAAAAAGAGAGCTCCCCAAAGAGCATTCCAAGTTGGGGAAAAGGTCTATTTGTCGACCAAATACTTACGCCTTACATTACCCAATAAGAAATTGGGACTGAAATTCTTGGGACCTTTCCCCATTGTGAAAATCATCAACCCGGTCACAGTAAAATTGAAACCACCCAGACTTTGGGGGAAAATTCACCCGGTGTTCCATTGTAGCTTGCTGAAACCTTTTCGAACCTCCACTTTAAGACCTCCCCCTAAGAAAGCACCTGGACCCCTTGTGGTAGCAGGTCAGACCCATTATGAAGTGAAACGTATTCTTGACTCTAGAATCTTTAAGGGAAAATTGCAATACCTAGTACAATGGAAGGGATACCAATTGTCTGAAGCCATTTGGGTGAAATTTACTGATGTGAAAGCTGACAGACTTATCAAAAGATTTTATGAGAAACACCCCAACAAACCAAAAGCCAGTTCCTAACATTACAGGATCTGTCCTTTTTGTAAGGGGGGCCGGATGTCAACGCTGCTAACATCGAATGTTATTGACAAGAGATGAAGAAGTAGCCATTTCATATGTTAAACTTGTGTATTGCTTTAAGAGATTTAGTTTAAGGATGGGAGGGGGGACGGGTAGGGTTGCACCTTTCAAGGCCATCTCTAACTAAAGAAGATAAGACCTTGGCGGGTTTTCTAACGGAAGGGAAACTGATTCTTTAAATTAATTGGAGAATATGATTAATGACAAAATTAGAAAGGTGGAGAATTGTGTTTTAATATATTGTGCAAGGGGCGGAGATTTCAGATTCCAGATTCCTTCGAGCAAGCATTTGCAGGTGTATTAGGCTAATAAAGGACTTTTAAGGTAAACAATGCCTCAGAGTCACTTGAAAAGCCCATACGTCGGAAACTTGACAGATAGTGTCTTATTAGGCCATCTCAATGCTATGATTAATATTGTCTATCTTGAAGTTAATAATGTATAGTAGTACTGAGCAGACTGACAATTGCTAGGATGACCTGATGCAAAGAGGATAGATCTCCTGCACATGTAATAGCTGGGTAGAGGACAGCATATCTGCAGATGATTTTGCCAAGCACACTTCATTCCTTGAAATCCTGTTCTGTTTGGTCGCTAGAAGTACAAGAACACTCTTCTCTTTGTCATTTGATCTTCTTTACTCGTTTTTTTCAACCATCTGAAACAGAATTGCAACAGCACTCCAGAACCTGAGAAAAGGAATGCTAAAAGTATCAAATGTGTTTGCCAATAATGACTGTACCACATGTGAATTTCCTGATTTTCAAAATAACACTCCTGCCTCCTCAAAAAGCAAACTTTATATTGGCTACAACCATAAATGAAGCTTAAATAATCCAAAGTCTCATGAACCTTTGATATGGAGATGTAATGATGGAAGGCAGTCTCTTGTATTATTTAGTAGGGCACCCTCTGTAACATGATTCATTGATGTCTGGTACTTTGTCTCTAAATGCATTAGAAAAATCCAGAAGCATTGAAGAACATTTTTTCCACATCTGTAAAGGAGTAACAGTTCAAAAATGTGTCAGAATGATATATTATGGCTTTAAAAATCATGAAAGAAGGAAATCTATAAATCCAATAATGCTTTTTTTATCCTCCCTGTCATCTTCAGAAATGACCAAGTATCAAGTCAAAATAGGCTAGCAGTATGTTTGAATAATGCTTCTGTCACAAGATAGCTTATAGTTTTCTTTGGGAAACTGCAGGGATAAAAGAGTGTTGTCTTCTCTAAATATTGTCATTGGATTATTTATTCTAAAACAAAAACTAGAAGCACCATCAGTCTCTATTTTTTATACTTAGACATCATATGCACTAGTAATGAAAAACCATTTGTATTGTCTTCAGTAATAATGCATGGTATGAATTCTAATTAGAGAATGAACATTTATATTTTACATTTTAACCCAGTTATTCTAAAGGTAAAAATAAAGGGAAAGCTGAAGACACTGTAGTTCACTGACCCTCTTTTTTTCTCTCTCCCTCTTCCATTAAATAAAACTCTAAAGATGGGAAATATTTACTAAAACCATTTATTAATTCAGATCATGAGGTTCCAGATGGGTTTGTTTAATTTAGTGTTATCCATCTTTGCATGGATTGCAGTCTATTTCCATCCACAGTTTTCCAGTAGTTCAGACCAAATGATGAGAAAACACCTCTCCCTCTATCCTGTTTCCAGAAATCACCCATTGGTCAGCCAATCCAGCTAGCCAGGGACTTGTTAACATGCTATAAATCCATCTAAATTTCTTAGATTACAAGGAAAAGCCAGACAGTGTATTGGAACAGACGAGGCATCAGTGAGTCTGGGACTAGTCTGTTATCTAAAGCAGTGATCCCTAAACTTCTTGGTACTAGAGACTGTTTCATGAAAAACAATTTTTCCATAGGTTGGGGAAAATTGTTTTGCAGTTTTGCTCGCTCACCCACCACTCACCTCCAGTTGTGTAGCCTAGTTCCAACAGGCCACAGACCAATACCAGTATGTGGCCCGAGTACTGGGGACCCCTGATCTAAAGAACCAAAATGTTTCTTAGTGTGTTATGCATATTATTATTTTTTATAAAAAAGAACCCTTTTTTTAAAAAAAAAAACACTTTAATCATGTAATTATATTTTATATTATACTTTATAGTTTATGATCAGAACAATCCCAGTAAATTGATGTCATCTTTTATTTTGAGAGGAAGGCACAATAGAAAAATCAGTATCACCTCTTGCTAATTTTTTCACTTGTCATAACTGTATTGCCTAGCTCATAATTACTATGCATTCAGAGAGGCTTCAGAAATAATGGCAGAATGCTGTATTGAAAGGGCTGGAATTCAACTGGAGTTATGGACAAAATATTTTTTCCTCTTCTCATGCTCACTAAAACAAAGTAATGAACAGCCATTTCAGGCATATGGAGAACACGTAGATAATGCCATTTAAAAGGGGTTGTAATGCAACTAAATTAGTTTTAGTATTATGGCCAGAGATTGATCATTGAAATAACAAATGGATTAATTGACAGAAGCAGTGCCAACAAATAAATGCTTAGAAGGAGGCTATCAATTTACATACTTAATATTGCAAATATTTTATAGTAGAATAAAACAATTTGGGGCTGAGTAATTCAAGTGACAAGTAGAGCAATTATACAATGTGAGGGATCAAACTTCCAAAGGGAAGAAAACTATTTTGCCCTAAATATTGTGAGTGTAAAAACAGCTTAGCTGAAAGGGTTGCAGCAACAGCTTTTATCCAATGAATAAAAGGATGGTAAATGTCCCCCTCCAGATTTGATGCCATTTGCTGCATCTTTGAAAGGATTTGGATGGATTTTTCCTGAATTGCTCTGTTGCTTCCCCTTGAGCTTGTTTGGTGGTTCTAGTACAGCTATCATATACTCTTGACCAAAGATTGCTATGTTCCTTGTATCTGGGATGGCTGCCTTCTTCCACCAAGCTTGCAGCTCTGGGAGGAATGTACAAGGAGTGATAAGGTAGGAAGGGGACACCCACTTAGCCAGATCCGAATCATCCCTCATTATCAATGTTGGGAGATGTTGTAGTCAAACCAGCCTCACATATATGCCTCCTCTCTCTATGGACTCTCCAAGCAATAAACTTGAAGAAGCAGGGACTGGAAAGTTTTCATCTTTGGGGGAAAAGGCTTGAGAAGGTAGATATCTTCTCCAAGAGCAATTCATGTATTGAAAAGGAACTCTTCTTATATTAGGACATTTTGGACTATCTTCAAGAACCAGAGAATTGTAGAAGATTTCAAATTAAAGTGGGAACTATTTAAAAAGAATGTTAACAGTCATTATTCTTTCCATCAACTGAGAGATATCCTCATTTTATATGTCCATTTTAACTCTTGGAAAAAAAATTGTTTCATGTGCTAGAAATTTATAATGTAAGGAAGCTATTGTATAGAAATCTTTAAGTGCAATGTTATGAATGTTCAGTCTGATGATATTTGAGTTCATTGGAACTCAAATATCATCAGACTGAAGCCTAACCTTCCTCACTGGGGTTATTTTTTTATTTTTTATTTTTTTGTGTGTGCAGGAATGAAATAGAGGATTTTCCTCATGTCAGCCACCTATAAAAAGTAGGATGTAAATCATCATCATAATTTTATCCATGTCTACTCAGAAATACATTCCATTTAATACAATAAAAGCTAGTCCAGGTATACATGTTGAGTTCTATAGCAGGAGTTTTCAATTTTTTAAATATCATAGTAAAAAAAGGCTACTAACTCACTATTCTCTATGTATATTTCTATTACTTTAAGATTTTTACAAACAAACAAAAAACAACCTTAAACAGCTTTTTTAGGTAAGGCAGAATAAGATTAGTTCAAAGTAAATACTTAAATATGTCACTGTGCTGAGCCTTGAAATATGTTTGACCTAGGCTGGAGTAAAGAAATATCAAAGTTCTAGATGGGGCTTCAGTCTAGATACAATTTGCAATACAATACCAAAAATCTCTGTTTCAATTTAGTAGTGCAAATTGCAGGCTTGTGATCTCATCAGAGACAAAGAATTAAAACCTTCCCACTTCACATACAAAAGCTTATCCAATTTTCCACATTTAGTTTTTAATTAAAAACATTAAAAAAACCCATACTGCTACTACAGTATAAATATACACAAATATATTCATGTGCTTACATACTGGAGAGCTAGCTAGCCTACTGCATATTTAATCCAGAACAGAAACATTAAAATATGTTATAAACCTATGTAATATAAATTTGGGAGATTGTTTGAGATTAATATTTTATCATGATAACATTTCATGATCTCAACTAAACTATGAATTTTACAGAGATATGGAGCATCTATTAAGCCTTTCCTTTTTCAATCACCATTCAACATTGGTGATTTCATAGGCATGTATTGCAACACTACAGAAATATTTGTTGACTTCTTGCCAAATGTTGTTTCAACTTCTCAGTATAATATACAATCTTGGAATTTGTTGGTAACCTCCTCTCCCAATTTACCAGATCTGTTTCTGATTAACATTTCAAGGTTAGCAAAAATCAGGTAGATATTGCTTAACTGGACAACTCTTACTTATATAAGAGTTGAAGATCTGAAGACAGTACATCATTATCCACAGAGGAAATCTGTTTTTTTTTCCTCTCTTACTGAAAACAATACATATTAAGTTACAACCAGAGCTGCTCTTCTGTTTTTCTTTCTATTTCTTTCTACTTCATTGAACAAAAGATAGAAAATATACTAGAACCAGTAAATAACGACTGTTCTTAAGGTATTCATTCAAAAATGGTACTAGCAATTTTTAATTTATTGCTGTTATGTTATTGTTTTCCAATTAGACATTATCTTTGTAAGTAACTTAGAAATACAGATTTGTTTTCAGAACTGGTTGAACCTTACTTATTCTATTTTTGATTGGGTCTTATTTATGTTTATTTCTTATTGAATTTACAACTGTTTTTATATTTATTTCAGCATTCAAGGCAACTTGCACATACTGTATCTGCTGCAAACTCCACATGGCATCAGGAAGGGCATCCAGGAAGTAAATGCTCAGCTCCATCCAATTGCCCCAACTGTACCCCGAATTAAGGGATTACAAGGTCATAAAAGGAAGATTTTCTTTAAGACAGTTTACAATAAAAGCTAATACAATCCTGGGTTGTATAAACAGAGGCATAGAATCAAGATCACACAAAGTATTAGTACCGCTTTATAAAACCAAGTAAGACCACACCTGGAATATTGCAGCCAATTCTGGTTACCATATCACAAAAAAAAAGATGTTGAGAATTTGGAGAAAATTCAGAGAAGAGCAACTAAGATGATTAAAGGCCTGGAGACTAAAACATATGAAGAATGGCTGCAGGACTTGGGTTTGGCTAGTCTAAAGAAAAGAAGAAATAGGGGACTAATGATAGCAGTATTTCAGTATTTGAGGGGCTGTCCCAAGAAGAGGGGATTATGTTATTCACCAAAGCACGAGAGGGCAGGACAAGGAACAATGGTTGGAAACTGATCAAAGAGAGAAGCAAGCTGGAATTAAGGAGAAACTTCCTGACAGTGAGGACAATAAACCAGTGAAACAGCTTGCCTCCAGAAATCGTGGACACTCCATAGCTGAAGATTTTTAAGAAGAGGCTGGACAGTCACTTGTCTGACTGCTTGAGCAGGGGGCTGGACTAGCAGACCTCCAAGCTCCCTTCCAGCTCTATTTTATACCTAAAAAAACCCATGCTATCAAAATCAAAACTAAAATCAGCTCTAAAAATAATTAACCACTGAAATCTGGGTGAAAAGATGTTTCTTGTCATCTTTTTAATTGCTAGAATAGTAGGAGCCCAATTCATCACTTGAGAAGGTATTGCCATAATCTGTAAGTGACATTAAGAGACATTGCACTCATTTCATATGCTAGTAAAGTTATGCTTAAAATCCTACAAGCTAGACTCCAGCAGTATGTGGATCGAGAACTTCTAGAAGTACAGGAAGGATTTCGAAGAGGCAGAAGAACTAGAGATCAAATTGTCAACATACGCTGGATCATGGAAAAAGCTAGGGAGTTCCAGAAAAACATCTACTTCTGCTTCATTGACTATGCTAAAGCCTTTGATTGCGTGGATCACAACAAACTGTGGCAAGTTCTTAAAGAGATGGGAGTACCAGACCATGTTATTTGTCTCTTGAGAAACCTATATGCAGGTCAAGAAGCAATAGTGAGAACTGGACACAGAACAACCGATTGGTTCAAAATTGGGAAAGGAGTCTGGCAAGGCTCTATACTGTCACCCTGCCTATTTAACTTATATGCAGAGCATATCATGAGAAAGGCAGGACTAGATGAATCAAAAGTTGGAATTAAGATTGCTGGGAGAAATATCAACTATGTAAGATATGCAGATGATACCACTCTAATGGCAGAAAGTGAAGAAGAATTAAAGATCCTCTTAATGCAGGTGAAGGAGAGTGCAAAAGTTGGCTTGAAACTCAACATTAAGAAAACCAAGATCATGGCATCTGGCCCTCTCAATTCCTGTCAAATAGATGGGGAAGAAATGAAGTTAGTGACAGATTTTATTTTCCTTGGCTCCAAGATCACCACAGATGGGGACTGCAGCCAAGAAATTAAAAGATGCTTGCTCCTGGGGAGGAAAGCTATGGAAAATCTAGAAAATGATACTAAAAAGCAGAGACATCACCCTGTCAACAAAAGTGCGTATAGTCAAGGCTATGGTCTTCCCAGTTGCAATGTATGGCTGTGAAAGTTGGACCATAAGAAAGGCTGAGCACCAAAGAATTGAGGTCTTTGAACTATGGTGCTGGAGAAGACTCCTGCGAGTCGCCTGGACTGCAAGGTGATCAAACCGGTCAGTCCTAGAGATCAATCCTGAATGCTCTTTAGAAGGCCAGATCCTGAAGTTGAAACTCAAATACTTTGGCCAGGGAAGGAAAGACTCACTGGAAAAGAGCTTAATGCTGGGAAAGATTGAGGGCAAGAGAAGAAGGGGATGACAGAGAATGAGGTGGCTGGATGGAGTCACTGAAGCAGTAGGTGTGATCTTAAATGGACTTCAGAAGATGGTAGAGGACAGGAAGGCCTGAAGGAATGTTGTCTATGGGCTCACAATGGATCGGACATGACTTTGCAACTAACAACAACTTTCTTCTGTACTTAAAGAATCAAGCTTCTTGCTATGAGGGCATCTCTTGCTGATGTGAGAAGCAGTTATAAAAATAATCCAACCCTAAGGCATTTATATGTTTAAAGTTTAACATCTGCATTTTAAACTCTCTCCAGTCAGCAAACAGTAGCCAGTTTTGATCATTCTATTGATATTTACTTTCCCAGGTTCTTAGCTATGCTATGTGTTGTGTAGAGAGTTCTTTGCTGGCAATAAGCAAGACAAGAGGTTGCAAACAGGAACATTGCTTTATTGAGGCAAACAGGAACAGAACTGAAATAGAGGCTTCTGTGCAGCTACTTATATGGTTGGCCACTAGGCGATGGCCAATAGGTTTAAAGGAACCCATTCCCACCCCAAATCATCCAATGATCTTCTTAGAGACAGCAAGTCTGGCTAGAATGTACATACATTATTTCAGAATATAATCTTGTAAATATTGTGGTGGTCTATGCGACCGTTCTGAATGCTTGGGGGATCCAGGCAACTTCCGGTCTACCAGGTTCACATGAGTCAAATTGACTTGAGTCCTTTTGACTGGCCATTCCTGGTCAGCCCAAACCAAAGTCCAATGAGGTAGCTGTGTCAGCCAAGCTGCTGCTGTGTTCAGGTTGACTTTCCCTGTCTGGAGACCCATATTGCACTCCCGGACTTTCTCCATCCACAACCACCTCCCCATTTTACTGACTGCTTGAGTCCTCAGAGCATGTGAATTGCCCTGTTTGACTGCCAGTTTCCGGTTCTAATTACAGACCTGCCAGGAGGTCCTCGCTTAGTGGCCATTCTGCAAATTGCTTCTGCAGCTGATCAATATGGTGGCAAACAACTCTCCCACCATCTAGAGCTACCTCGTAAGAAAGAGGTCCGGAAATTTTGACAATTTTACACAGCACCCACAAGTTCCCATGCCCATAGTTCCAGGCCCACACCCCATCACCCATTTTCAAGCCCCTTGGAGACTTTGGGCATGCTGCCACCCAGTCAGGATGCAACCTGTCCAGTTTTGTGATGAGCCTTCTTCCCCATCGAAGCTCTGCTGGGCTCTTGCCTGTTGCTGTACAAAGCATAGTATGCTGGCAAAGTGAAAAATCAGCCAGCCTGTGGTGCCAATCCCCAGTCACAATGCGTTTGAGTGACTCTTTGGTCTTGTGCACCATATGTTTGGCCTGCCCATTAGTCAAGGGGTGAAAAGGAGCCGATGTTGCATGCCTTATGAGGTTAGTCCTCAAGAAGGCTTGAAATTCTGCTGCTGTGAACTGGGCCCCGTTGTCCAAGACTATGACGTCCAGTAGCCCGTGCATGGCAAAAAGCTTTCTAAGCACCTGGATGGTCCTAGCAGTAGTCTTAGTTGAAACAGGAATTACTTCCAACCATTCAGAGTGGCTGTTGACCACTATCAAAAACAGCTGTCCCTGAAAAGGCCCAGCAAAGTCAATGTGAATCCTTGACTATGGTGTATGAGTCTCCTCCCAACGGTGGACAGGGGCATGTGGCATCTCAGGTCTGGACTGTTGACACATGTAACACCCATGTACTTGGGCCTTGACAGCCTTTCTTCACCCAGGCCACAATGGCCAAGGCCTCTTTGTCAATCTGAACATAATTTCTTTCAGCTGAGGACAATGTCCTTGAATAATAGGCAATGGGAACTTGGGTCCCATCACTAGACAAATGGCTTAGTACAGCCCCCACCCCATAAGGGGATGCTTCACATGCAATGCATACAGGCAATGTTTTATTAAAATGCGTAAGCACTGAATTGGAGGACAGTAGTGACTTTACTGCCTTAAAACTATTTTAGTGAACCTTGGTCCACTTCCATGGGAAGTTTTTGTCTAAGAGCCGGTGTAATGGCTCTGCCACTGTGGCCTTGTTAGGAAGGAATGCATGGTAAAAATTAAGGAGACCCAGGAATGCCTGAAGCTCTCCCTTTGACCTGAGGCTTGGTGCTAGCTGAATTGCCTTCAGCTTGGACTCTGCAGAGTGGATGCCCTCAGCATCAATACGGAATCCCAGAAACTCAGTGGAAGGAACCCCAATTTTACACTTGTCTCTTTTCAGTTTGAGTCCTGCTGTGTGGAACCATTGAAGGATGGCTTTGAGCCCCCTTGCAAGCACCTCAGTGGACTCACCAGTGATGAGCACATTGTCAAAATAGGGGCAAACCCCCGGAATGCCCTTGAGCATACGCTCCATAACTCCCTGGAAGATTTCTGGGCCTATGCTAACCCCGAATTGAAAGCGTTTGACTTTAAAAGCCCCCATGTGTCACAATTGTTCGTGCAGCTACTGTAGCCTCGTCCACAGGTAACTGCTGTTAGGCCTGTGCCAAATCTAACTTAGCAAACACTGTAATAAATAATAATAATAATAATAATAATAATAATAATAATAATAATAATAATAATAATAATAATAATAATAATAATTTTATTTGTATACCGCCCTTCTCCCGAAGGACTCAGGGCGGTGAACAGGGCAAACATATAAAAATACAAGACTACAAATATTAAAAAAGATTAAACAAAGTGCCCAAAACTAACAACAATAAGTTAAAATGCACTAAAACAATATTAAAATCCAAACCCATCACCCATCAGGCCAGGCCGGCTTGTTCGAACAAGTAGGTCTTCAGATCGCATCGGAAGGAGTGAAGGTCGGGCGCCATCCGGAGCTCAACCGGCAAACGGTTCCACAAATCCGGTGCGCCCACAGAGAAGGACCTCCCCCTGGGGGCCACCAGACGACATTCTCTGATCGGTGGCACCCCCTTGCAGCAATGCCAAAATTTGGCTAACAATTGGCACCGGGTACACGTGCTGCTGTAGTGCCTGATTAATGGTGCACTTGTAATCAATGCAAATCCTGACCTCCTCATTGGCCTTAAGTGGTGTGACAATGGGAGTTTCCCCACTCACCCTCATCTATGGGCTCTAGCACCCCCTGACTGACTAGCTTGTCCAGCTCTGCATCGATTTTGTGTTTTAGTGCAAATGTCACTCTACGGGGCTTGATCCTAATAAGCATTATGGTAGGATGAAGCTTAAAGGCTATCGGAGGGCCCTTGTACGCTCCCAGGCTCATGTCAAAAACATCTGCAAATTCCTCGAATATTGACGCCAAGTTTGCTGCTTGTGTCTGATGGAGCCCGGTTACTTGAATGCTCAGTGCATCAAACCAATCAAGCCCTATTAAGCTCGTTCTCTGGCCCTCTACCACAATCACATCTAGGGCCCCCCAAAACCCCTTGAATTTGATGGCCAGGGTGGCCTCACCTTTGACAGCTACTCGGGAATTCTGGAAGTCAGTAAGGATGATGTCGGATGGCCTAAGCTTGGCCCATCTCTTGCTGCAGTTGCACATGAACTGGAAAGTCTCCAGGGAAATAATGGATACAGCTGAACCAGTGTCCAGTTCCATCCTGCAAGGAATGCCTTGCAGTTTGACTTGAAGCCAAAGTTTTGGCTTAAGGGGACAGCGAGCTCCAGTGTGGCAAACACTCCAACAACTGGAGCAGAACCCTACTCTATGCTGCCCTGGGGCCCTGGTACCTCTCCTGATCGGATCGTCCGATTGGCGGTCTTTCTGGTGATCTCTACAGACTGCTGTGATGTGGCTGATTTTCCCGCAGGCCCAACAAGTGGCTGTCTGGAACCAGCAGTCCACTCATTGGTGGCAGCCACCACAGCCCAAACACCGAAGCAAGGGAACTGCCTTGTAAGGGGACTTCAGTTCCTTGTCATGGTGCTATTGGATCTTGTTGACTTCATGGTTGGAGTCGATGTCTTCTGAATGCTTGGCATCCTTGTGGTGGATGGCTTCCTTGTGAGGAGTGCTTTTGGCAGCCCGCAACACCTTCACAGCCCCACCGGCATCTTCATCTGCCATGACTTCTTTTAAGGCTTCTTGGAGCAAGAAAGTCTCTTTTACAAAAAGTTTTTGTTGTAATTCTCTGCTCCTGAGTCCATAGACAAGTCGGTCGTGAAGCCTTTCTTCCAAGTCTGAAAATTGGCGCAGGTGCGAACCTTGTCTCAACGCCGCGATGAATTCTGTAGCCATCTCACCGGGCTGTTGAACTTGTTGTTTGAAGCCATGCCTCTACACTATCACCAACAGCTTTGGTTGGAAATGGTTGCCGAGCCGTTTCTTCAGGTCCACATAAGTAATGGACTCCAGCTGCACCAGTGCGACTAAGTTCTCTGCAATGTCAAATGTTGCAGATCTGCAGACACAGAGAAGTGTTGCGGCCTTTAGGCCATCTTCAGCAACTTGGTTGGTGTGGAGGTAGTTCTCTACTCTTGAAATGTAGGATGACCATCTCTCTGGGTAAGTGACGTCGAATTACTCCAGCTTTCCGACTTTCGCCATGGTGGAAGTCTTCGCTGCTTTGCGTTGCCTCGTGCTGCTACTCTTCATAGGCCTTGGGACTGGCCCGCAGGGCGGAGTGGTCACTAGCATGGCTTGCTAGGCTGAGTGAGGGGGGGAACACGGTCCCTGCCAGGCGCTTTGCTGGCCTCACCCCCTAGTGACTTTCAGCTCTTTCGGAGAAGCAGCATCCCACCTTCGTCGCCAGTGTTGTGTAGTGAGTTCTTTGCTGGCAATAAGCGAGACAAGAGGTTGCAAACAAGAACATTGTTTTATTGGAGCAAACTGGAACAGAACTGAAACAGAGGCTTCTGCGGAGCTACTTATATGGTTGGCCACTAGGCGGCGGCCAATAGGTTTAAAGAAACCCATTCCTGCCCCAAATCATCCAATGATCATCTTGGAGACAGCAAGTCTGGCTAGTCAGTGACCGCTACACAGACACACCAACTGAACAACCTTAAGCAGCATTCAAACAGACACGTGAAACAGTTGAAGTAAAATCCCAATACATTACACTATGTTTTTCAAACCTACTTTCAGAGGACAAGCAACACTATAACAGCATCATCTTGCAAGGTTTTAATCAGTTTGGTGGCATTTTTGCAGCTTTCCTGAAAATATACAATAGCCATTGGATAGGTGATTGCAAAATACCATGATGCAAGAATTAATGAATAGCATGCATAACATGTTAGCCTTTCTCAGTGCCCCACTAGTAATTTTATCTACTGACAGCCAAAAAGTAGTGAAAGCCATTGTTGAAGCCTAATTCAGCAACAGGAAAAGATTTTTTAAAAAATAAATCAGGGTATTTAGAAGTGTGTCAAAGGTTTTATAGGTCATCCCTTTTTAATGTGTTAACATTGCTTGATTTTATATTATAATTTTACCTGTGCCATTTTATTTTTTTAAAACAAGTTTTATTGGTTTTTCAGTTAAAATCTATATATTTAGAAAGCATCATGATGACTGGGTAATCAGAGATTCAGTATCAGAGTTTTCAGTACATAATTCAGGTTACATTATCAAAACGTCCTTCTCAATTTACCTTAACATTTCATACAACCAGTTTAATAAATTTCTAGAAATAGCATGGTCAGTTGAAAAATTTGTCAATTCAATTTCATTGAAATATATCTATGTCCTGTTATTAAAGTTTACCTAATTTTAATTTTAATTATATTATTCAAATTTAGCCTTTAACATCCCAAATAATATTCACAACCCAAATTTCCCTTATTTCATTACAGCAAAAACTACAGTATAGCATCTAACCTGTACACAGTGGCTGAGTAGCTATGTTCTACCAAATAAAGATTGTCTGTTTCACATCCTAATACATCACACTGTCAAGCCCCGTGGGCTTGACACTACAAGGGGAGGGCGGTCTCACCTCGTCCGATGTCCAGGTCTGTGCGGATGGACCTCTCCTACAACCCGGCCAACACCCAGCTGCCCGGACTGCCTCCCGACGCTTGTCCGCTGCCAGGTTCTCCACAGAGTTCTGCAGGCATCCTGCTGTCCACGCCTGCACACCCAGACTCCGCGGCAGGCTTCGCTAGCCTGCAGCCAGCCTGGCTGCTTGCCTCCGCCTCTCAGCTGATGGCTACGCCTGTGCAGACGGGTCTTCCGTCAGGCCCCACAGGCAGTTGGTCGGACAGGCCCAGTGCATCGGCAGGAGGTCCTGCTCAGATGGGGCTGCCAGCTGAACGGACTGTTCCCTGGTTGGGAACGTGGCCTGTTGCCGCCTGTGAGTCGGACCCAGGTGGGTTGGTGGCCGTAGATACACAAGCCGAGGCTTCGGTCGCTGCAGCTGCTGTGGAGTCCTTGCCGGTTCTGTCGGTTCTGCTGGGTGGTGAGGTGCAGGGGTTTCCTGGACAAGGGGGGTGGCCCTGGGTTGGGGGGTGTTGGGTGTGGCCATGTGGGGTGAAGGGAACCTCCCAGAGATATGGGGGGGGTTGTTTTGGAGTACTTACCCTGTGAGAGGCAGCATGCCAGGGAGGACGGACGGAGGAGCAGCTGCATGAGGCACGGAAGGGGGAGGTGTGGTTTATAGGCATGTGGCCAGAGGTTGGTTTGCTTTGGGGGTGTGTGGTTACTGTACATGCATGCAATAAAGAGCGTTGGGAGCATGGTGCTACCAACGCTAACTTTATCTGTGTCGGAAGCTGAATAAAGCGGTCCTTGGTTGTCACCCATTCCTGCTGTCAGCTGTGTTTGTGTGTGGGCATCGTTTTGTGGATGGGTTGTGACAGTAAGTTAGCATTCCCTTTTGTTTCCCTTCCCTTTTGCCATGTACCCTCCTTTCCCTTCTGTTTGCATTTGGATCAGACATGGCGGAGGGAACACAGGGGGCTGCCCCAGTGGTTGCTGGGGGAGAGCCGGCTGGAGCTGCAGCACCCCTAGAGTTGGTGGAACTGGAGGAGACTCAGCCTCTGGTGAGGCCGAAGGTTCGGGACCCTCCTCCTACAGTTGCTGGAAGCGGATCCCTGGACGCAGGAGACCAGACCCACGTCTCAAACCTCGTCCGGAGAGCAGGAGATTCAAGCAACCGAGACGAAAGCTGAGTTTTCCAAAACGGTTTAATAAGCAAAAGCAAACGTATCCAA
Organism: Vipera latastei; assembly: GCA_024294585.1. Lineage (NCBI taxonomy): Eukaryota > Metazoa > Chordata > Lepidosauria > Squamata > Viperidae > Vipera > Vipera latastei. The sequence goes on along the minus strand of CM044357.1, from coordinate 84,634,206 downwards.
ACGGAACAAAGCCAGCGTTGGCTGCTACCTGCATCCAACGCTGTTAAATACACATTGCAGGTACACACCCACGCCCCACCCGGTTGCACCCACCTCCGCCCATCCCCTACTTAACCCCCGCTTCTCCCAAACAACTCCCTTTGCGACACGCCCGCCACCCATCACCCTCCACCTCCCAGCTGAATCCCCTCGCGCACGCTCGTCCCGACGCCGCTCGACGCCACCCCCACACCCGTCCCTGGACCCGGCAGCCAAATACAACGTCACCCTGCCGCTTGCTGTCCCCATGCAAAACTGGCGAGCCCCCAGTCCTCTCGTATGGGAAACGGCCTCCGCTGTCGTGGGCCCCGTCCGCCAACGCCGCGAAGGCCAAATCAATGGCTTGTCTTGGCCCAGGAGCCTGTGAGGCCACCGTAGCCGGCAGGCAAGGGAGGCTGGGCCTAGGACCCTGCGAGGCCACCGTAGCCGGCAGGCAAGGGAGGCTGGGCCTAGGACCCTGCGAGGCCACCGTAGCCGGCAGGCAAGGGAGGCTGGGCCTAGGACCCTGCGAGGCCACCGTAGCCGGCAGGGCTGGGCCGGGCTGCACGACGCACGCGCGCCTCGTAGAAGCAAGTGGGGAAGGGCAGATGTCAGCCGGCCGTCGTTGCTGCCGCAGCCGTTGGGGTGTTCTGTCGGTCCGGTGCCAGGTGCCAGGTGAATGTCGCGTCCGTGGCGCCGCTGGGCTTTGCGCCCACGGGGCGCGACATGCCGCCCCTCCTACCAGGGCCCCTCCTGCAGGGGAAGACATAAGAGGTAAGCAATCATCCACCCAGTCCGCGGTGTTCCCCCGTCCTCCCCTTGGCTTATCAGGGTGCAGTCGGTGGAATGCCCGCAGCAACCGAGGAGCATGTACATCTGCGTCCCTTACCCATGTCGCTTCCTCCACAGGATATCCCTTCCACCTGATTAGGTATTGGACACCCCCCCTACGAACCCTGGAGTCAAGGATCTCTTGGACCTCATAATGGTCGTTATGAGTGGGTCCAGGCCTATCCTCCCCCACTGCCGTTGAGGCTGTGGTGGCAGGCTTCAGTAGGCTGCTATGGAACACTGGGTGAAGCTTGCCTAAGATCTTCGGTAGCCGTAGCCGCACTGTTACGGGGTTAATTACCTGTACCACCCGGAATGGTCCGATGTATTTAGGCCCCAGCTTTTTACAGGGAACCTGGCTACGCAGGTACTTAGTAGACAGGTAGACCAAATCCCCCACCTTCGGGACTGCGAACACCCTTCGCTTCTTATCAGCTTGCTCCTTATTCGTTATCGCAGCCCGCTCCAATGCTTTTCTCACCGCACCCCAGGCCCCCTCAATCTGCCTCATCCATTCCTGTGGCTGACAGGGATCCTCGTGCCCTGGGCTGCATTCGGGGATGGGGACAAAATCGTTACCCATAACCACTTTGAATGGGGAAAACCCCGTACTGCTATGTACAGCGTTGTTATATGCTACTTCCGCAAACGCTAAAAGATCCACCCAGTTGGTTTGCTGGTACGACACGTAGCAACGTAGATATCGCTCAACGGCAGCATTGGCTCGTTCTGCTGCACCATTGGTGCTAGGGTGGTACGCCGTACTGAGTCCTTGGGTTGACCCGATGAATTTAACAAATTCCTTCCAGAACCGTGCCGTAAATTGAACTCCTCTGTCCGAAATGATACGGCGTGGCACTCCATGCAAACGGTAGACGTGGGTTACAAAGAGCCAGGCCAACCGACGTGCTGAGGGTAACCCCTTACAGGGGATAAAGTGGGCCTGCTTAGAAAATAAGTCCACCACCGTCCAAATAACATTATGGCCCTTGCTGTCGGGTAACTCAACAATGAAGTCCATGGCTATGTCCTGCCATGGACGAGTAGGGTCAGCTACCCTCTGTAGGAGGCCCAAAGGTTTTCCTACCATAGGTTTTGTGGTGGCACAAATGTGGCATCGCCGTACATAGTCCTCCACCGTTTTTGCCATTTGCGGCCACCAGAATTGCCGACGTGCCAAATGCAGGGTTTTCAGAAACCCATAGTGCCCAGCTTGCTTGGTGTCGTGGCACCGATACAGCACTCGCTCCCTCAAAGGGGCTGGTACATAAAGTCGGGTTCCATGCCAGGCCAAACCATCACGCATGGCAACGAATTCTGGGTGGGCCTGTAGCCAAGTATCCCCCTGAAGGGTCTTCCGAAGCTCTTCACAGAACTCGTCCTGTGCTGCTAGAACGGTGTCCCCCTCCTGATCTGAACCTCCGGTAGGCACGAGCGCTTGTACAACGTCCTCTCTCTTCCCTTCAAACTGTGGCATACGTGACAGCGCGTCCGCCAAGAAGTTCTTCCCCCCCGGAACATATTGTAATGTGAAGCGGAATCGACGGAAGTACAGTGCCCACCGTACATGTTTGGGGGATAGCCGTCGGGGTGTCTGCAACGCCATCAGATTCTTATGATCCGTCCACACTTCAAACGGGTGGACAGCCCCCTCCAAATGATGTCGCCACAGTTCCAACGCCCAGCGCACCGCAAAGGCCTCCTTCTCCCATATTGCCCAGGCGCGCTCTGCAGGAGACAACTTTTTAGACGCATAAGCGCACGGTTGAAGCACCCCGTTGTTGTTTCGTTGGAGAAGGACGGCTCCGAGGGCAACATCGCTTGCATCGGCCTGGACCACGAAAGGCAGGGCAGGGTTTGGGTGTCGTAGAATTGGTTCTTTAGCAAAAAGAGCTTTCAACGTATCAAAAGCTCGTTGGCACTCTGCAGTCCACCCCACCCGTAAACCAGGACGTGGTCGTACGGTTAGTTGTCGCGTGCGAAGAAGGTCCGTAAGTGGCAGGGCTATGGCCGCAAAACAGGGTATGAATTGGCGATAAAAGTTCGCGAAGCCTAAAAACGCTTGTAACTGCCGCCGTGTCCGCGGGGCCTGCCACTGCTGGATGGCCTCCACTTTCTTTGGGTCCATTTCTACCCCTCCTGCAGAGATTCTGTACCCCAAATAGTCAAGTCGCTGCCGGTGGAACTCACACTTGGATAGTTTCACAAAGAGCCGTGCCTCCCGCAATTTCATTAATACTCGCCTAACCAAGGCGACGTGCTCCTCCATCGTCTCGGTATAAACCAGGATATCGTCCAGGTAAACCAGGACCCCACGATATAAGAATTCATGCAAGACCTGGTTTATTAATTGCATGAAAACGGCGGGAGCCCCCTGTAGCCCAAACGGCATCACCCTAAACTGGAAACTACCCAAAGGGCAGTTGAACGCCGTCTTCCATTCGTCCCCTGCTTTGATTCGAACACGATAATAGGCCTCCCTGAGGTCCAGTTTGGTAAAGACCCGACCCTTAGCCAGGTGGGCCAACAAATCTTTCATTAGTGGGAGCGGGTAAAGGTGCTCAACGCACACCGCGTTCACACCGCGATAGTCCACGCACAGTCTAAGCCCACCATCCTTTTTCTCACGAAACAGCACGGGCGCCGCCATTCTAGACCATGCTGGCTGGATGAATCCCCGCTCCAGGTTCTTGTCGATGTGTTGTGACTCAGGGCCAGCCGGTGGGTCCGACAGCCGGGTCCGATGTATCGGAGGACTCAGATGTGGGGGAGGAGGGAAACGAACCGGCTGATGATGATTTGGAGGCTTTGCAGAGTCCTCAGCCGGGGACCTCTTCTCAGCTGTGTGAGCCCGAGAGTGCGGAGGATGATGACCCACAGCTGGCCCTGTTCAAGGACGCCCGACGTAGGAGGCAGACGAGCAGGGACAAACAAAGAAAGACTATGGGACTCCTCGGGAGGAGGCACAGGGAGACCACGCCCTGAGCTCTCTATAAAAGAAGTGTTTGGGGAGGGGCTAGTTGCTGAAAGCAACTTTTCCTTTTGAGAAGACAAGCTCTTGTGTTTTGTTATCTGCGTAATTAAATCTTGGCAGAAGCCTTTTAGCCTTGGACGCTTTCCAGACTCGTCTCTTAATTAGGGGTTACGAGAAGAGGGCTGGTTCAGAACAGTTTGCTTTCAGCCACCCACCCCTTAATACTACGATGGAGCAGCTTCTTGCCGAGAATGCCCAGCTCACCCAGCAACTCACCTTGCTGGCCACTCAGGTGGCACAACTGCAGGCTCAGGTACATGCTCCCCCCCCACCCAGGAGGAAATGTCAGTTAGCTATGCCGGATAAATTTGCTGGTAATCCAGAACTGTTTCCTGCCTTCCTGGGACAATGCCAGCTTTATATCAGCGTGAGAGCAGCTGATTTCCCCACTGACCGTGATAAGGTGGGATTCGTGTTGAGCCTTCTGTCGGGAGATGCAGCTCGTTGGGGCACGCCTCTGTTGGCACAGCCTAGCCCTTTGTTGGATAACTTTGGGGGGTTTTGTGACCATATGCGCCTCATGTACGAGGACCCGATTAAGGCGCAGACCGCCACCCGACGTCTGAAAGCTTTGAGGCAGGGTCAGCGCCCCCTACAGGCCTATATCAGCGATTTCCGGCTGCTTAGCCAGGATTCCGCCTGGAATGAGGCTGCGCTCGTGGATGCCTTTCAGGATGGCTTGTCAGAGGAGATGTTGGATGAGCTGGCCCGCGTGGACATTCCCTCAGATCTGAATGGGCTGATCCATCTTTGTTTGTGGATCGATGCCCGGCTGCAGCAGCGTAAGAGTCGCCGTGCCACCCCACAGACCCCTGCCGCCCCTGTTGTGCGTGAGCCCCCAGTCCAGAGGGAGGAGCCAATGGAGCTGGGTGCCGCCAGGTCCCGTCTATCGGTGACGGAAATGGACAGACGACGGTCGGAGGGGTTGTGTTTTTACTGTGGGGACCCTGGACATTTGGCTGCTTCTTGCCCGAAGAAGCGTCAGCGGGCGTCAGTGACCAAGCCTGCCCCGAGAAAGTCCCCTGCTTTGCTATCGGGAAACGGCCCGAGCCCGATCTAGACGGTGTGAGAGATCGGGCGACCCACAACGACCACGCCGAGCGAAGCCGTTCCGACGGTGCCTGTGAACCACCACGGCATTTGATTCTGGAGGCACGACTGATCCTTCCTGGCAAGCCAGAGGGGATTCCGGTCCATGCCTTAATTGACTCTGGGGCTACCACTAACTTTATGGATTCGGCCTTTGTGGCCAAATGGGCTGTTCCCCAGTGTCCGGTGGATCCGCCCATGCTTGTGGAGACCATCGATGGTCGAGTGCTCCTGTCCGGGCCTATCACGGCCGCCACGCAACCCGTGTGTATGGCCATCAGTACCCATGTGGAGGCCATTCAGTTTTACGTCACTTCGGATCTGCACTTCCCCGTGGTCTTGGGACTGGCGTGGCTCCGGGCGCATGATCCACAGATCTATTGGTCTCAGAACTTGGTCACCTTCCCAAGTTTGCAGTGCGTGGACCACACCCGCCATATCTGTGCCGGCCAGGTGGAGGGTTCCTCAGGGGTTTCCTTGCCTCCCGTACTGTCCGACTTTGCTGACGTGTTCAGCGAGTCAGAGGCGGACCAATTACCCCCGCACAGGCCCTACGACTGCTCCATTGACCTAGTCCCTGATGCGCCTCTCCCAGTGGGGCGTTTGTACTCCATGTCGGAGCCCGAGTTGGCCGCGTTGCGGGACTTCCTGACAAAGAATTTGGCTCGTGGTTTCATCCGGCCCTCGTCCTCGCCAGTGTCTGCGCCCGTGCTCTTCGTCAAAAAGAAGTCGGGCGAGTTACGGCTTTGCTGTGACTACCGGAAACTCAACGCCATCACGGTGCGTAACCGCTACCCGCTGCCCCTCATCCCCGAGCTCTTGGACCGACTCCGGGAGGCTAAGATCTTCACGAAACTGGACCTGCGTGGAGCTTACAACCTCGTCAGGGTTCGGCCGGGTGATGAGTGGAAGACGGCGTTTGGTACTCGCTATGGACATTTCGAGTACACGGTGATGCCGTTTGGCCTGACCAACGCCCCCGCTGTGTTTCAGCATTTTATGAACGACATCTTTCGAGATCTGTTGGACCAGTTTGTCGTGATATACCTGGACGACATCCTGATTTACTCCCCGTCGCGTGAAGTGCATCATCAGCATCTCCGTCAGGTCCTGCAGCGCCTCCGGAAACATCGGCTGTTTGCCAAGTTGGAGAAGTGCCAGTTCTACCAGGTGACCATTGATTTCTTGGGCCACCGCATTTCTCCCGAGGGCATCGCCATGGATCCAAGTAAAGTTGAGTCGTTGCAGAGTTGGCAACCCCCGCGTCGCGTGAAGGATGTTCAGCGACTTCTTGGATTTGCCAACTACTATCGGACATTCATCCCTGGCTTTGCTGCCTTGACAGCCCCTCTCACCCGGCTCCTGCAGAAGAAGACTCGGTTCCAGTGGAACGCCCCCGAACAACAGGCGTTCCGAGCTTTGAAGGACGCCTTCATGAAGGAGCCCATCTTGAAGCATCCTGACCCGCAACGGCCGTTTGTCGTGGAGGCGGACGCCTCCGACATTGCCATTGGGGCCGTGTTACTCCAGGCAGCGACGCCCAACGGTACCCTTTTCCCTTGCGCGTATCACTCTCGGAAATTGAATCCCTCGGAGCGCAACTATACCATCTGGGAGAAGGAGCTGCTGGCCATCAAGGCGGCGTTCGAGGCTTGGAGGCATCATCTGGAGGGGGCGCGGCATCAAATCGAGGTCCGGACGGACCACAAGAATCTGGAAAGCCTGCAGACCGCTCGGAATTTGAACCAACGCCAGATCCGGTGGTCCCTCTTCTTTGCGAGGTTTGACTTTCGGGTGCGGTACATACCAAGCGGGCACAACCAGAGAGCGGATGCTCTGTCCAGGAAGCCCGAGTACACCCGAGTGGAAGACAAGCTTCCGCCCAGGACAGTGATCCCCGTCGAGTCTTTTGCTGCGGTACGGGAGCCGGTGGATATACGGGCTCGGATCCGGGAGGCGCAGCAGCAGGAGGCGTGGGTGGCTCAGCGGAAGGAAGAGGTGGGGCCAGATTCGCCTTGGTCGGTCACGGATGGACTCCTGTATTATCGTGACCGGCTTTATGTTCCAGGAGGGCCACTCAGGGGACTCGTCCTCAGCCAATGTCATGATAACCTGGCTGCGGGGCATTTTGGCCTGTTCAAGACTCTGAACCTGGTCTCCCGTACTTTCTGGTGGCCCCGAGTCCGACACGATGTCCAGTCTTATGTCACCTCCTGCGTTCCATGCAGGCAGGCCAAGTCAGCGACAGGGGCCCCGCCTGGTTTACTGCAGCCTTTGCCAACGCCCAAGAGACCCTGGGGGGCTGTGTCCATGGACTTTCTGACGGATCTACCCCCATCCTCCGGCTTCACGACAGTGTTTGTGGTGGTGGACATGTTGACCAAGATGGCGCACTTCATCCCCTGTCGCGGCTTACCGTCAGCTCGCGCCACTAGTCGCATGTTCATCCAACAGGTGTTTCGGCTGCACGGCCTTCCCGATAGAGTCGTCTCCGATAGGGGGGCCCAGTTTACAGCCCGCTTCTGGCAGGAGTTGATGCGGGCGTTGGACATTAAGGTTTGCCTCTCGTCCGCGCATCATCCTCAGACCGACGGGGGTACCGAGAAGGTCATCGGCATCTTAGAGCAGTATCTGCGCTGCTATGTTAACCTGCAGCAGGACAACTGGGTGGACTATTTGGCCATAGCCGAGTTTGCCTTTAATAACTCGCAACACACCTCCACGCAGATGACACCGTTCTTGGCCAACGTGGGTTATCACCCCAGGTTCTTCCCTCTTTCTCCCGTGGACTCACCAGAGCCGGCAGCGAACGAATTCATGGCGGAGTTACAGGCGATCCATCGGTTGGTGCGACGGCAGCTGGAGAAGGCCAAGGCCGACTACAAGAGGTTCGCCGATCGGTCGAGAAGGGATACGCCTCCACTATCGGTGGAGGATCGGGTCTGGCTGTCCACCAGGAACCTACCATCCACTCGGCCGGCGAGGAAGCTGGACCACCGTTACCTTGGACCGTTCCCAGTCGAGGCCGTCATCAACCCGGTCGCCTATCGTTTAACTCTGCCACGTTCCCTGCGCGTGCACCCCGTCTTCCATCGGTCCTTGTTGGTCCCCGAACAACCGGCCTGTCCACTTCGCCAAGCGGAACCTCCCCCATCAGGAACTCGTGATGGAGGCAGCACCCCCGAGTACGAGGTCGCCAGCATCAGGGATTCCCGCTGGCTGAAAGGTCGCTTCCAGTACCTGATCGAGTGGAAAGGGTACGGGCCGGAGGACTTCACATGGGAAGACGCGACCGCCGTTCATGCCCCTGCGTTGGTGACTGCTTTTCACGAACAGTTCCCATCCCGACCGCATCCGGATCGGCAGACCCGAGGGAAGGGCCCTGCGGTGCGGGATAGTGTTGTGACTCAGGGCCAGCCGGTGGGTCCGACAGCCGGGTCCGATGTATCGGAGGACTCAGATGTGGGGGAGGAGGGAAACGAACCGGCTGATGATGATTTGGAGGCTTTGCAGAGTCCTCAGCCGGGGACCTCTTCTCAGCTGTGTGAGCCCGAGAGTGCGGAGGATGATGACCCACAGCTGGCCCTGTTCAAGGACGCCCGACGTAGGAGGCAGACGAGCAGGGACAAACAAAGAAAGACTATGGGACTCCTCGGGAGGAGGCACAGGGAGACCACGCCCTGAGCTCTCTATAAAAGAAGTGTTTGGGGAGGGGCTAGTTGCTGAAAGCAACTTTTCCTTTTGAGAAGACAAGCTCTTGTGTTTTGTTATCTGCGTAATTAAATCTTGGCAGAAGCCTTTTAGCCTTGGACACTTTCCAGACTCGTCTCTTAATTAGGGGTTACGAGAAGAGGGCTGGTTCAGAACACGATGTACCGCCGGAGTTCCTGCATCTCTTTCGGGGACATGGCGTACATCCGGGGTTTTGGTAACCTAGCACCTTTTTCCAGCTCAATGGCGCAGTCCGTAGAGCGATGGGGCGGCAGCGTGTCGCACTCCCGTTCATTGAAGACGTCCAACAGGTCGGAGTATTCACGGGGAACCTGAGCCTCCTGCGCTAGCCCACCCGCACAGACCCTCTCCCGTTCCCCCGTGTGTAGTGGTCCCAAGAATGTGTGCTCTCGCGGAGGTTGTGGGCCCAACCCCAACCGGAGATGGCAGCTACCCCCCTCCCACCAGATCGTAGGACCCCACCGATCCAACCATGTGAGTCCCAAAATGACCGCCTCGGTCATAGAAGGCACCACTATAAACCGTAAAGTCTCCCAGTGATCACCCATTTCTAATCGGATTGGTTCAGTGACGTGAGTAACAGGTGCCCCCCCCAAAAGAGACCCGTCCACCTGCTGGAAGCGTAATGGGCTGGTTAGTTGCTTCACCATGACCCCCAGTCTTGCCACCACCGCTTGGCTCATTAGGCACCGTGTGCTACCTGAATCTATGAGGGCTTTATAAGCCGTCCTCTGACCGGTGCGGGGACTGACCAGCACCACAGGGAATACAAAGGGGCAAACCGGAGCACTTACCATCGGATCTTCGTCTGGATCTTGTTCCTCCGGACTCTCGTACGGAGGAGGCTGTGTTTCTACCGGCGTCTCCACCCGAATAGGAGCAGCTGGTCTGGAAACATCTCCGCCTAGTTGGTGAGCGGCCCGTGTCCGCTCCATGGATCTCCGAGTTCCGGTCCCCCGTGCTGGGGAAACAGGGGCTGGCCGGGCCGGAGGCAAAGGGCAATCGACTGCCCGGTGTCCTGGCTGGTCACATCTGAAACACCTCAGGGCAGCCCGTGCTGGCTGGGAGGAAGGCCGTGTAGACGTTGCTACAGATGGCTCTGCCACTTTCGTCTTTTCGGCCGGCCGTCGGCTTCCGGAAGGAGATTCAAACCGGCCTCGCACATCCTGCAAACCCACGTCCAGCTCCACAGCCACACGGTACCACTCCTGCAGTCGTGCTGGAACGCCGCGGACCACACAAGCTCGACGGAGAGCCCCGTCCATGCCGGCCCTAAAATGGTGGACAAGAAGACGCTCCGGCCACGAACGCAACTTCCCGGCCACCTTACGGAACTCCCTCACATACTCCAGTGCAGATCGGCCTCGCTGCCGTAGAGAAAGGATGTCGGCTTCGGCCCGCTGCACCCGGGAAATGTCCTCGAAACGAGCCCGCAATGACTCCAACAACAGGCCAACATCCCCAAGCTCCTGAGCATGGTCAGTGTATAAATCGGCTGCCCAAGCCGCTGCCTCCCCTTGCAGGCAGGCTGTTACTGCCACCACCATAGCTCGCTGAGACACGTAGGCCTGGGCATACTGATCCATATGTCCTATCACCTGGCCCAGGAACATCGCCAGGCGGTCAGGGTGGCCATCATAAGTAACTGACAAAGGTGGAGGTCCCCACGCCACTCCGGGTCCCCACGAAGCCACTTGCGGGCCCAGCACAGGCGAGGCTCCAACTAGCCGTGTTGTCGACTGCCCGGGCCTGTTGTTCGTCCCTGACCACAACCCTGCAGCACCTCGCCCGAGGCCTACGGGAGCAGAGCCCTCACGAGGCGGGCCCAGGCCAGGTTGGTTCAGGTGTGATGGCGCATCCAAAGGCGGGCCCCCGGCAGGGGACCATTGGCCCGGTTCCTGGCCACCGGCTTCCCCGAACCTGGTTCGCAGAATGTCCATAGTCTGATTACCAGGGGTGGTGGAATAACTCCACTCCTCCTCCTCGTCCTCCACGAGGCATCGCTCCCTCCATACCGACGAAGGACCCCTCAGCCGAGGTTCGTGAGCCTCCTCATATCCTCTTTGGCCCGGGGCAAGACCCGGCCTCCTCCCTCTGCCGTGGCTCTGGGCCCCTGCCTCCCTTGGCTCCACCAAGCGATCCTCGAGCAACGATGGCCGCTGCCTAGGCCGTACCGCCGGGAGCACGGCCTCTCCCACATCCATTGTTCTGGGGGAGGCTACACCAGCCCCAGCCCCCCTCTCAGACCCAACCTCCTTCTCCAAAGCAGCCGCCGAGGCGGGCCCCTGCGATCCCTCCGCCATACAACTCACCCACTTGTCGCTCGGAAGGGAAAAACGAAAGGGTGAGAAACGCTGGCTTTCTCTCAAACCTCGTCCGGAGAGCAGGAGATTCAAGCAACCGAGACGAAAGCTGAGTTTTCCAAAACGGTTTAATAAGCAAAAGCAAACGTATCCAAACGGAACAAAGCCAGCGTTGGCTGCTACCTGCATCCAACGCTGTTAAATACACATTGCAGGTACACACCCACGCCCCACCCGGTTGCACCCACCTCCGCCCATCCCCTACTTAACCCCCGCTTCTCCCAAACAACTCCCTTTGCAACACGCCCGCCACCCATCACCCTCCACCTCCCAGCTGAATCCCCTCGCGCACGCTCGTCCCGACGCCGCTCGACGCCACCCCCACACCCGTCCCTGGACCCGGCAGCCAAATACAACGTCACCCTGCCGCTTGCTGTCCCCATGCAAAACTGGCGAGCCCCCAGTCCTCTCGTATGGGAAATGGCCTCCGCTGTCGTGGGCCCCGTCCGCCAACGCCGCGAAGGCCAAATCAACGGCTTGTCTTGGCCCAGGAGCCTGCGAGGCCACCGTAGCCGGCAGGCAAGGGAGGCTGGGCCTAGGACCCTGCGAGGCCACCGTAGCCGGCAGGCAAGGGAGGCTGGGCCTAGGACCCTGCGAGGCCACCGTAGCCGGCAGGCAAGGGAGGCTGGGCCTAGGACCCTGCGAGGCCACCGTAACCGGCAGGGCTGGGCCGGGCTGCACGACGCACGCGCGCCTCGTAGAAGCAAGTGGGGAAGGGCAGATGTCAGCCGGCCGTCGTTGCTGCCGCAGCCGTTGGGGTGTTCTGTCGGTCCGGTGCCAGGTGCCAGGTGAATGTCGCGTCCGTGGCGCCGCTGGGCTTTGCGCCCACGGGGCGCGACACCACGGTGGGGAATGTTGGTTTAGTCCTGCACTGGCCCATGTGGACCCTAGACAGGGACACTCAACATGAGCAAGGGCCCTGCTGATGGAGTGGAGGGAACATCGCCTAACAGATGAGGATGGGGAGGACTGGAGCTACTCGACGGCGCCAGGCAGCCAAACGATGGATGTACTGCGGGACAGGTTTGGGGAGTTTGGCTGTCAAGAGCCCTTTCCTTGGTCAGCAACTGATCCAGAACGCAGTGTGGGATGATGGTCGCATGCCGGCACTGGGTTTGTGCACTCAGGACCATCTCATTTCCGGCTGGCAGCAGACGGGGGAGTTATCTGGCAGGCATCCCAACCAGCAAGTACTCCAGGCTGGCAGGCAGCAGGTCCATGCCAACACGGGACTGCCATAAGACTCCACTGCTGCGGAGTCCTTGCCGGTTCTGTCAGTTCTGCCAGGTGGTGAGGTGCAGGGGGGTGGCCCTGGGTTGGGGGGTGTCAGGTGTGGCCATGTGGGGTGAAGGGAACCTCCCAGAGATATGGGGGGTGTTTTGGAGTACTTACCCTGTGAGAGGCAGCACGCCAGGGAGGATGGACAGAGGAGCAGCCACGCGAGGCGCAGAAGGGGGAGGTGTGGTTTATAGGCACGGGGCCGGATGTTGGTTTGCATTGGGGTGTGTGGTTACTGTACATGCAGGCAATAAAGAGCATTGGGAGCATGGTGCTACCAACACTAACTTTATCCATGTCGGAAGCTGAATAAAGCAGTCCTTGGTTGTCACCCGTTCCTGCTGTCGGCTGTGTTTGTGTGTGGGCATCGTTTTGCAGACAGCCTATGTTTATCAATCTACACCTATTTATACACAACCAGATTCTGTTTTAAATTTTAGCTAATTCTTAATTCTTAAATAGAATAACCAAATGTCTTTTAACATCAAATGTGGGATCTATAAACCAAATTTCCATTATGTCAGTGCACAAATTATAATAAGCCTAACAGATACATAAACACATTCTAGTTCTATCTCATAAACATTTTCCAGACAGCCAGATGTCACAGAGATCAGAACATCACGAGCTACTAGACCCAGATCACAATACTGACATTCGACCTCAGGTACCAAGCAAATCACTCAGACAGGAAAAGAAAATGACCATCCAGGCCATCTGCTTGTCGACAAGGATCAAGGAGACAGAGAAACCACCCTTTAACCATCCCGTAGAACTGGCTCACTTCGAACACTTCTCCAGATGGAGACCTCATGCATTGGGCATAGCAGTGATCATTTGTTTCCTGCAATGCAAGATAAGCTTTCCAGACAGCTATCTCCAAGCCAAGAGAGGGATTCTATGAAACGTGCAACAAGATGCATACCCGGTAGTATTCGAGTGTCTGAAAGCTAAGAAGCTTATCCCGAGGTCTAGTTCACTGCTGAAGTTGAACCTGTTACTTGATAGCCATAACTTACTTCGAGTAAGGGGGCATCTAGATAAGGCTAAAATAGCCCCAAACATCAAACACCCTGTCATCCTTCTCACTTGTCAACATGTCACGCACCTTCTGGTACAACACTACCACAAAACCCTCCATCATCAAGGCAGGCACTTCACAGAAAGTGCCATCAGAGCTGCAAGATTCCAGATTGTGGGAGCCAAAAGGTGCATCGCTACCATTTTGTACAGGTGCCTGCATTGTTGCAAACAACAAGGCACAATACAACATCAGCTGATGGCTGACCTGCCACCCAAGCACCTTAGTCCTGGACTGCCATTTACCAAAGTAGGCCTAGATGTATTTGGGCCTTGGTCTGTGACTGTTCGTCGGACCAGAGGTGGTCAAACTAACAGCAAACGTTGGGCTGTCCTTTTCACATGTCTTAGTATTTGACCTGTTCACACGGAAGTCATCAAATCCATGGACACTTCTTGCTTCATCAACACTCTAAGAAGGTTCCAAGCCTACAGAGGTGCAGTTAAGGTATTCAGATATGACCGCGGAACTAACTTTGTAGGAGTCTGTAAGGAATTACAGGTTGTTGAAGGTACTCGCCTCAATTCAGTAATTGACAAATATCTAAAGGCCAAAAACTGGGTATGGACATTTAACCCTCCCCATGCATCCCATATGGGAGGAGCATGGGAACACATGATTGGCATAGCCTGCAAAATCCTAGATTCAATGTTGACAAAGACACCCACTCTGATGCATGAGATCCTCACTACCCTCATAGCAGAAGTGGCAGCTGATTTTGATTTAAGCAAAAGAAAAACCAGACAAATTATATATCAAAAAGATTAGCTAAGAAAAAAATGCACAAAACACAAACTATTAGGAAAAAAATCTGTGTTTTTCAGTCAATAGTTGAAAATAATGTTCCAGATTAACAGGATGATATTTTACTGTTGGAAATAGAAGAGTACGATAGAAGAGTATGATATATTCCTAAGAGAACATTTATTTCTTTATATATATTTCTATAGTTTTACTGCTTTTAACCTTGTAAGCCTCCCAGAGTCTTACAAGGTTAAAAGTGGTGAGATAGGTGATAGATAGATAGATAGATAGATAGATAGATAGATAGATAGATAGATAGATAGATAGATAGATAGATAGATATCTCAGTCCATAATTTAATCAAAAAGCCCATTCATTGTGAAATCTGCAAGGTCTGTGCAAATCCTTCAGAACTTCATTTTTTTTCCAGCAAAATGAAGGGATTGTGCAGATACATGCATTCAGAAGCATGTACCTGAAACAGCTGAAAGCATGAAGACAGTTACTTTAAAAAGGGGGGTTCCATCCATATCCCTCATATGTCCAAGTATTTCAGTTGATAGGATTTGCATAGTCCTAGAATCAGCATATAAGATATTTAACTCAATAACTGTACAGTTCCATTAAAAATGCATTTACAGATCTAGATTGGATGAGTTTCAAGATATAGCCAAACTAATTAATAATCAAACCACAGCATGGGACTAAATACAATTGTCCTTTTCCAATACATCTCCCTGCTTTATAATACCAATTATGAAGTGTTAGTTACACTCTGCTACTGCCATATGTGCACAAGTTTAGATGATGTTACTTACATTCCTGCCAACTCTTTTTTTAAGTGTAATGTTCAAAGAGGATATAGTAAAATACATACAAGTGTAATCTCTTCTCTAATGCACACTTAATGTACATTTATAGATGGATTAGTATAGCTTATATTTTTATTTGAACATCCGTGCCTTCTCAAAGGGAATGTCTTATTTTCTGAGATGCAAACAATTCAGGATCTCTAATCTCTTGTATACTGTTTCCAACAGATCTACATTCTCACTCTCTGCTTTCTTTCTCCTTTACGGATGTTCTTTTCTACAATTGACCTAGATATACTCAAAACTACATGTGAATACAGAAAAATGTAAAGGTTTCTTTATGTAACCTAATGCTAATTAAGCAGCTTCTCACTTTGTAGACAACTTAGAAGCTAAAACTACTACAACCTTTTTGGTACCAGGGACCGGTTTCATGGAAGACATTTTTTCCATACACAGTGTGTGTGTGTGTGTTCAGGATGATTTAAGTGCATTATATTTATTCTAAAGTTTCTAAATACCGTATTTTCCGGCGTATAAGATGACTCGGCGTATAAGACGACCCCCGACTTTTGAGAAGATTTTCAAGATCTTTCGTCTTATACACCGGAAAATACTTACATGCCAGTTTATTTATTTATTTATTTATTTTTGGGACTTATATGCCGCCCTATCTCCCAAAGGACTCAGGGCGGCTTACAACAATAAAAAACAACAATACAAAAATTAAAAAATGAATTAAATAACAGCCCCAAAATAAATTAACTACAGTTAAAAATTAAAACATATTTAAAAACCCATCATCAATCCAGGTCAGCCTGATGGAAGAGAAAAGTTTTGAGGTCGTGGCGAAAGGACCGGAGGTCCGGGGCCATCCGAAGCTCAAGGGGAAGCTGGTTCCAAAGGGCTGGTGCTCCCACAGAGAAGGCCCTCCCCCTGGGGGTCGCCAGCCGACATTGTCTGGCCGACGGCACCCTGAGGAGGCCCTCTCTGTGTGAGCGCACTGGGCGATGGGAAGTCGTCCCTGGTAGCAGACGGTCCTGCAAGTATCCCGGGCCTAAGCTATGTAGGGCTATAAAGGTAAGTACCAGCACCTTAAATCTCGCCCGGAAGACAACTGGTAGCCAATGCAGCTCACGCAGGAGGGGTGTAATATGGGAGTATCGGGATGCTCCCATCACTACCCGCGCGGCTGCATTCTGCACCAGCTGAAGCCTCCGGGTGGTCTTCAAGGGCAGCCCCATGTAGAGAGCATTGCAGTAATCTATCCGAGAGGTAACGAGTGCATGAGTGACCGTACGTAGGGCATCTCGGTGTTCTGAACCAGCCCTCTTCTGGCCTTGTAATAAGGCAAACCCCTATTCAGAAAGAAGAGACTGGAGAGCGTCCAAGGCTAAAAGGCTTCTGCCAAGATTTATTACGCAGTTAACAAAAACACTAGAGCTTGTCTTCTCAAGCGGAAAAGTTGCTTTCAGCAACCAGCCCCTCCCCAAACACTCCTTTTATAGAGAGCTCAGGGCGTGGTCTCCCTGTGCCTCCTCCCGAGGAGTCCCGCAGTCTTTCTTTGTTTGTTCCTGCTCGACTGCCTCCTGCGTCGGGCGTCCTTGAACAGGGCCAGCTGTGGGTCATCTTCCTCCGCACTCTCGGGCTCACGCAGCTGAGAGGAGGTCCCCGGCTGAGGGCTCTGCAAAGCCTCCAAACCATCATCAGCCGGTTCGTTTCCCTCCTCCCCCTCATCTGAGTCATCCGATACATCGGAGACGGCTGTCGGACCCACAGGCTGGCCCTGAGTCACAACACTCGGTCCAGATAGGGGCGCAACTGGCGCACCAGGCGAACCTGGGCAAATGCCCCCCTGGCCACGACTCCAATATGATCTTCAAAACTGAGTCGTGAGTCCAGGAGGACGCCTAAATTGCGCGCCCTATCAACGGGAGGCAACACCTCTCCTCCCATAACCAAAGATGGAACCTCTTGGACGAGTCGAGATGCCGGTACGTAAAGCCACTCAGTCTTGGTCGGATTGAGCTGGAGCCTGTTCTTCCCCATCCAAATCCGTACCGCTTCCAGGCAACGGGACATCACGTCAAGGGCATCACTGGCTTGGTTCGGGGTGGAGATAAAAAGCTGGGTATCATCAGCATATTGATGATACCTCACCCCAAAACCACGGATGATCTCACCCAGCGGCTTCATATAGATGTTGAACAGGAGGGGCGAGAGAACCAACCCCTGAGGCACCCCACAATTAAGGGGCCTAGGGGTTGACCTCTGCCCTCCTGTCAACACCGTCTGCGAGCGGCCCGAGAGGTAGGAGGAGAACCACCGTAAAACGGTGCCTCCCACTCCCAACCCCGCAAGACGTCGCAGCAAGATACCATGGTCGATGGTATCAAAAGCCGCTGAGAGATCTAAAAGGACCAGGACAGAGGAATAACCCCTGTCTCGGGCCCGCCAGAGATCATCCACCAGTGCGACCAATGCCGTCTCCGTGCTGTACCCGGGCCTGAAACCCGATTGGTATGGATCTAGATACTCAGTTTCCTCCAGGACCAAAGGGAGCTGCCGTGCCACCACACTCTCAACAACCTTCGCAAGAAAGCGAAGGTTGGAGACAGGACGAAAGTTGTTTAAAATAGCTGGATCCAAGGCAGGTTTCTTGAGGAGGGGCCTTACCACCGCCTCCTTCAAGGTGGCAGGGAAGCACCCCTCACTCAAGGAAGCATTTATAACTGCCAGGAGCCAGCCTCATGTAACCTCCCGGGCCGCATAAACCAGCCAGGAGGGACACGGGTCCAACAAACACATGGCGGCACTTAATTTCCCCATGATCCTGTACACTTCATCCGGAGTCACAGGATCAAACTCCTCCCAGATATTATCGGCCAAACCCATCGTTTCCCCCTCGTCAGATACTGCCCAGTCGGAGTCCAAGCCAGCCCGAATCTGAGCGATTTTATCCACCAGATAGTCACTAAACTCCTCGGCCCGTCCCTGCAAGGGGTCCTCTCCCGTCCCCTAATTTAAAAGGGAATGGGTCACCCTAAACAGGGCGGCCGGGCGGTTATCTGCGGATGCAATGAGGGTGGCGAAGTGAGCACGCTTCGCCACCTCCATTGCCACAAGGTAAGATCTAGAAAAGGATCTTAACTGTGTCCGGTCAGACTCGGACCGAGTGGACCTCCAAATGCTCTCTACGCCCCTTCTCCTGTTGTCCAAATGCTCTCTAGGCCCCTTCTCTCTAGGCCCCTTCTTCTGTTGCCAAGTGTCCGACACAAGCCCGATTCAGCCCTGTCTGATGCAGATGGTGCAAAGCCTCCCTTTTGAAGCCCAAAGGGGCTTTTCCTTCCACCCACCCATTTGAGAGCACATTTGCAGACGGAGCAGCCGCGCGTCTGGAGCCAAGCCCCACCCAGGAGGCGGACAGCCAGGTGGGCCCGGAAGACGCGCTGGAGAGCCGGGCTTGGGGCGGCCATGCCGAGGCTGGCTGGCGAGGGCCGCTGCATGGTCTGCAGGCGAGAGGGGCACCAGGCCCGCCGGAAGTCCCCAGAAGTTCCTGGAACGGACTGGCAGGCACGCTCTTCCCCGGCCCGCCGAAAGTCCCCGGAAGTTCCTGGAACGGCCTGGCAGCGGGTGGGCGCTCCCTCCCCGACCCACCGGGGAGCGTCTCCCAAAGTGCAGCGTCTGGCGGCCGGGAGTCCGTCGGCCTGGTCGCTGGCGAGCTGGCCCGCGGCTGGGGCTGGGGCCCAGGAACCGGTAGCCGGGTGTGGGTGGGGGGAAGGAAAGCCGAGCGCGGGCTTCTGCGGCTTGTTGCGAGGCCGGATGCGGGTGTCTGCTGGATCGCCAGTGAGTGGTCTCGAGGCCCCGCTGAATGTCGGGCCTGCCAGGCCTGACATGCAGCCCCCCCTACCAAGGGTCCTCCTGCAGGGGTAGAAGACAACTGCCGGGAGAGATAGCAGGTAGCAGGGTGCGCTCTGCTTATGCTCAGATGCCGCTTGGGTGAGGGGGAGGGGCTTCCTGCCGCTCCCGGGGTCTGGCATTTGCAAGGGGGAGGGGAAGGGGCTTAGAGGCTCTTGGGGATGGGAAGGGAGAGTCATGTTGGAGGGGGGACTGGACTAAGGAGGCTTGAAGTTGCTTTGCAAGAACAGGGACACTCGATTGATTTATGTACTATTTTCCGGCGTATAAGATGACTGGGCGTATAAGACGACCCCCCAACTTTTGAGAAGATTTTCATGGGTTAAAAAGTTGTCTTAGACGCCGGAAAATACGGTAAATAAATAATGCACTTTATTTCTATTATTATTACATTGTAGCAAGTCTAGCAGCCTTGGAAAAGGTGCAGATGAGAAAGGGATTCCCTTGGAGACACAGTGCTAAGGGGAAATGTAGCTTCTCCCCTCCCCCCTCCCCCATTGCAAGCCTGGTAGGAGCGCTGTAGGCTTGCAAACTTGAGAGCTGCATGAAGAATGGAGTGTGAATACACACACACTCACAAATACACAAATACACCAAATTAAACCATGAAAAGCAGGTAGGAAATTGCCAAAACATGAGGCACCTAGAGCAGCATCAAAACAAAAGCAAAAAACCCTCAGTGGTATTAGAAAAGGTGCAAACGAGAAAGAGATTCCCTTGAAGATGCAGTGCTTAAGTGAAATGTAGCTTCTCCCTGCCCCTATTTGCACCCTGAAAAAGCAAACACATACCTTGGAGGGGGATCCCCCTCCAATGAGATTTTGGGGAAGCCCCTGGTTGAAAGCTGGGCTGGCGCGTGCTTGTCTTGCAAACTTGGAGACTTGCGCAAGGGGAGCATGAGCCCAGCTGGGGTGATGGGAGGGGGAGAAGAGGAAAGTGAGGAAGAAGAGGAGGAAGAAAAAGTAGCAGGAGGAAAATGAAGCAGTAAGAGGAGGAGGAGGAGGAGACAGAAGAAGAGATAGCACAAGAAGCAAGAGGAGGAAGAGGAGGAAGGACACAGAGCCCAGAAGTTGCAAGCCAATTGCAAGCACAGACACTGAAGAACCTTTGCACTGAGCACAACGGCTTCTGCCCTGCCACTCTTTTCCCCTTCCCAGACCCCTGCAGCTGCGCGGTCCAGTTCCTAACTGACGAAGGCCCAGTAGCAGTCTGCGGACCATGGATTGGGGATCCCTGCAATAGACAATAGCCCCACAGCTGGTAGGCTGATCCCTACATTTCACAATAACATCAATTTTACTTACACTGCACAGGCTTCAATGCCCAATTCAGTGTTAGACATTAGCTTTAAGGGCCTATGTGACACAGTACTTTCAGGATTGTCATATCCAAAATGAGTTTGACTGCCCTGTTATCTCATCAAAATAAGAATGCCACCACCATAGCAAATAAAAATAAACCATGGCCCAGGAGGCAGCTTCTAAGATTATACCCCAAATTCTATGAAACATGCTGCTCCAAGGAGTTAGCTTCTTCACTCACAGCTTTTAGAAAACTTCCAAGTCAAGCTTATTTTATGAGCTTTTGGTGTTCTTGTGCTTCATGAAGGAGGCCTTTTTATTTCTTTTTCTAGTTTTATATTTATCAATTGATATGAGATGAGATGACATTCTGCTTATTGAGTTTCTTGTGACTTGATCACTTCCCAGAGCTGTAGGATGAGATGATATGTTAATAATTGAGTATTTGTGGTTACATTCCTTCACTTGTAATGTTTTTCAAATCTATCTTTTAAGGCTAAATGTTATGAGTGTTGAAGAATAAGTATTCATTTTACAATGAGAATGGTAACACTGGCATAATTACAAACTACAATGCACACTCTAATACTTATATGAAATAGAAATATCAAAAGTTTTTAAATTGATATTTACTCATTTGTATCTGACATATGTCCATTTCTTCAGAATAGCTTTTTATTAGCTCTCTATATGTTGTCAAAGCACAACTTCCACCATCCCTTAGCATTTGATTGGCTGGGTAGAATTATCTAGAACTCTAGTTCAACAACATGAACTACAGCAGGGGTGTCAAACTGCCGGCCCATGGGCTGGACATGTCACAACAAAACTGCTCCCACCCCATTGCTGGCAATAGGGAAAAAGTTCTGATACGTCACACAAAGTCACGTGACGTCGCGAGTTTGACATATCTGTTCTAGAGGGTCACTGTCAAGCTCCAAAAACCAAGAAAGACATGTTGATGTTCTTCTAAGCTGCTTCCTTTATTATTCCTCACCTATAGACAGAAATGTTTCCAAAATAGAGCAAACTAATTGCAACATTAAAGATGTATTCTGAGAACTCCTAGAAAGGAACTGCCTTAACTCTCTTCCTCCCAGTCAAACTATCTAAACTTTCTTGAACAAAACATTGTTCATATAGATCAGTGGTTCCCAAACTTAGGGTTAGGGTTAGGGTTGCATGTTAGGGCATTGAGGTGGGGGCCAGCAGGCCAACCAAAGCAGCAAGTGGAGCTCGGAGGCTCGGGGTGGGAGGGCAATGAAGTGGGCAGTCGGGCCATTGGCAAAAGAGCAATGCATCTGAGCAGAAAGCAGCCTTGGAACAAGTGGGGCAGGTAAGGAAAGAAATCCTTGCTCCCCCCCAGAAACTGCCTTTCTTTCCTCACTTGACTCCCAGCCCCATGTCACTTCTCCTTTGTGATCCACCCCCACCGTGTGTAAGAAAACAAAGTTTTTTTGGGGGGGGAAAGGTCAATCAATCAATTCTAACTTCGAGATCTTTCACGAGAAGTTGGAATTGATTGACCAGGAAACTCTGGATTCTAGTCCTGCCTTAGGCATGAAAGCCAGTTGGGTGACTTTGGGCCAATCACTTTCTATCAGCCCAACCCACCTCATAGATTTGCTCTTGTGAGGAAAATAGGAAGAAAGAGTCTTAGATACAGTATGTTCGTTGCTTTGGGTTATTTATAAAAAATAATAAATGTGGGCTATGAAGAAACAATATTACAGTGCCAAGGCCAGTTTTGTCTCCCCGGATTTCATTAGTGCTCCATATAACTTCTGTAGGTGGAATCCATAATAGAATCTATGTTTTTTTAAAAAAAATGTTATAGAAGTGGCTGCCATTCTGTTATTTTTGTCCCAGACCATTCAGAGCTTTACAGTATGAACAGGAATTAACAGGTGGGGCTTAGAAATTAATGGAAAAGTTTAGAATTCACTTAAGGATGAGTCCTATGTTATCTTAGGCCCGGGATATTTGCAGGACCATCTGCTGCCAGGAATGACCTCCCATCGCCCGGTGCGCTCACACAGGGAGGGCCTCCTCAGGGTGCCGTCGGCTAGACAATGTCGGCTGGTGACCCCCAGGGGGAGGGCCTTCTCTGTGGGAGCGCCGGCCCTGTGGAATCAACTTCGTCTTGAGCTCCAGATGGCCCTGGATCTCCGGTCCTTTCATCGCAGCCTTAAAACATTTCTCCTCCATCAGGCTGACCTGGACTGACGATAGGGATTTTTAATAGAATATTTTTAATATTTTATCATTTTATCATTGGGGCTTGTTAGTTTAATCTTTTTTAACATTTCTATTATTGTGTTTTATTGTTGTTAGCCGCCCTGAGTCCTTCGGGAGATAGGGTGGCATATAAGTCCCAAAAATAAATAAATTAATTAATAAATTAAAGCATAAAGCAGACACTGTCTTTAAAATACAGAGTAGAGTATGATACTACAGCCATGGTGTTTCTCGATTATTTGTTACAATTGAAATACAGTGATGTTCTTTGGCTCTAAATAGGGTTGCTCCACCTTACTTCTAGCTGACAAAGTTAAGCAGAAATTTCCTAATTTCATTTTGGCTTAATGTGCTAGCTATAATATAGGATAATGCTTCTTTTTAATGTGGGCTTAAGGCATTCTTTGATTTCTAAAACAGAAAGGCCTTTTGGACAGACAAAAAGGAGAGAAATGAAATCAAGATGCATAAATCACTTCTACTTGAACAGAATTTCTGGATCTAAATCTAACATGCACATCATTGATCTTAATTATCCAAATTAGATTTTAAGAATAAGTCACTTTGTTTTGGCACCTTTCTTCTCCACCATTTTTTTTTAATTTGACATTTTCATTTAAAATATAAAGATTTTCTCGAGTCCTGATGACTAGATTCTAGTTTTCTTGGCAACAATATTATTACATAGGGATAAGCTATCTCTTTCAGGATACTGAATGAAAACAAACACATAATTAGTGGAAGAGATTCTTCACAATGTCTTTTAAAAATATTTATCAATGGAGAGATGCAAGTCCATACAAAGACTTCCCATATTTGTGATTTGATTTTGAAGGCTGACTTGCATTTCAAAGGGAAGAACCTAAGATTCTTATTCTGCCTATTTCACAGAACATAGAATCATAACCACCTATCCAAGGCAGAAGACCTTATATTGCCCAGGACAAATGGCTGTCCAATCTTTTCTTGAAAATTTCAATATTTAAGGAAGCCCTAGACCACACCCATAATTGTTTAGAAAATATTGCTCTATAGTAAAACAAAAACAAACCTCCAAGATATAAATCCACATTTTATACTAACCTAGAATGCCTAAAACTTGTCTTGGGTTTGGGGGATCAGTATGAGGGTTCTGCTATATAATATTCCTCTCAATGCCTGGTCTCTACTTGACAAGGACTGTTATTTTGAGAATTACTGGAAAAAGATTTCTGTGGGACTTTATTTTGTTATCATTTGAAGGATAAATTGAAATAACAGTTATTTTTTTCAGATTCAGCCTGAAAGATCAATATTATGAATCTTCCTTCCTCAGATTGTACTTGTTCATGGTAAATTCTTCACAACTATAGCTAGTCCATTTTTTCCCATCTGTCCAAGTGAGACCACAATTTTTTTACTGAGATGAATAAATAAGGAGATAGTATACAGATAGTATACAGTTGCCAATTTGAGCAATCTCCAAATTGCCATGTTTTGCCATGTTCTGTTTCTATTACGGCTTCCAGACCTGTATATAGGTTTCTCATGAAGACAGTTATCTAAATACAATGACTTTATGTTTAGGTGAGAAATATAATGGTTACAAACCTCAAATAACATGACTACAATAACTGAGGAAATGTGCTCTTCTACCCAAGAAAATATAATTGCAAATGAGATTCTGATAACTTTAGAAATGTGCACAGAATTTTAGGTCAGTATTAAACTACTCAGCCAGGGCTGTTGATTGTCCACCATGGATGAATGATTTGTTACTAATTAACAGTAAGCAGAGACTGTGAGAGAAATTTAAGACAACCAGGTTCCAGAGTAAACTACTGAGCAAGTGAACAAACTTTGCTAATAGGAACTTGCCTCTGGGATTTAGTGGAGAGATCCAAATACAGTGGTGCTCAGTATCACCCATGATGAGGAAAAGTATGATGAAACATGATGCAACTTTATGGCATAAACTCTAGCTATTCCTACTGGTGTCCTGACATCAGATACATAAGTCATGTGGTTTGTGTCATAACATTGCAATACAAATAATTTTATCATTTGCGCTCTCTGTCTCTCTCTCTGTCTCTCTCTCTGTCTCTCTCTCTCTCTCTCTCAACAGATGCCTATATATCCATAATAACTTTTTCTTTAAGAGTTTGCATTTGGCTAATCTGAAAGTCTAAGAGAACTAAGGAAAAATACTGGCTCTTTACTACTAGAAGATGAAAGTGAACATGGCCAGATAGAAATTTACACTTTAAAGGCCCTCAGCAATCTGGCATATATTTGCAGCAAGTGCAAGCATGAAATTCTTGACTCCATCTTTAAAAGGTATAAAAATACAGTTGTGCTAAGTTGGTAACCCATTGCTACAAATAATTGAAAATAAATATGCAGTGGTAAGACCATCAGTTCATAAAACATACTATCTATAAGGCTTCTCTCTGATAGATCAGACAGGAACCAATTATATAGGCTTACAAGAATGCAGAAACTTGAGATAAGTAGTACAGAAAAGCTAAGAAGCCATTACTAAATAACTTCAATTACTGTTGTGTATCAAGTGTGAATATTATTTATAATACAAAACAATTATTTCAAAAAATGTGTGCCTCTTTTTCCAATAGGCTGGATAGCAAGAACAACAGCAATGAATGATTCCTTCCTCAGATACTGCAAAATGCTACTACCAAGAACAACAGTGGTCAGATAATCATACTGTATATTTAGAATTTCAGGAAGAAACCTCAAAACCTTGGAGCTTATGTTATCTTATCAAAGAACATGAAAAGTCAATGACTAACTAGATAAATGATGATATATAAGAGAGGTTTCCTTTATTGGCCTTTGGACTAAATACTTGTATTGTTTAAAAATAAATTGTGCACATTGAGTCATGCATTTTATGGCCTTTGTTGTCTGAATACCAAGGGGAAATAAACAACTGTTAGTACAGAAAGGAAATATAATTTAACAGGTTTAACCAAAACTTAGTAAGATAATTCCTATAATTGTAGTACAACAGAATACAATTTGTTCAGAAGAAATGCAATCAATAGAAAGTGAGGAAAAATTTTACTTTATGTTGAAAGTATCCACTTCTGCTCAGAAATCTAGTTAATGAAATTAACAACATTGTAAGAGTTGAACTAAAGTAATTGGCAGAATTGTTGGTATTTACACTTCTTTATCCAACTAAGGAAAGGTAGAAGTCAATGCTATCTAGAAATAAACTTCAGAACTTTCAAAAAGGTATAAAGTTGTAAATATAGAAAGGTACACTACCTATCATTCCCATGTTGGATGGGAATAATGGGAGCTGAAGTTCAACATATACAGAGAACATTATGCTAGAAAAAGCTGATGTATGAAAAGATGGGCACATACACAGATGACACTATTACCTACTTTTCACAAATGTTTAAAAAGCAGGATCTTTAAATGCCATATAACAGGCATGTCAAACTGCTTGCCTGCAGATGCTTCATGCTGAAACCACGCCCACCCCATTGCTGACAATGGGAAAAAAGTCCTGATATGTTGCGCAACTTCACGTGACGTCGCAAGGTTGACATGCCTGCCATATAACTAACCGTGATGATCTAACAACATTTGTTTTGTGCATTCCTGAGCCTGAATTTAAAGGATTGGTTTTATGCATCATATTTAAATTTATTTTTATGTGTAGAGAGATCTGCAGCCAAGTTTAGAATACAGGAACTTCTCAGTGTTAATGGAAGCAACTGTAAAGAATAACTTATGCGTGTATATATAATGAGTTACATATCTCAGTTATTATTAACGTGCCTGTGCTACTTACAAGCATGTATCATGTTTTATTTTAACCATGACTACATTACAATGGAAACCTTTCCGTTACAAAGTCTTATCCTGGAGTATTAATTCAATGATACACAGGTAATGAAATTCAACATTGTATCTACAATTTTGTTTCCAATTCTAGAGATGATGATCTAGCTCTCTTGTAGAGTTTCACACAAATATGAACATCTTTCATCTTGTACAGCTTCACACATTCACACCAACATGAATATATTTCAGACAGCTGAGGATGGGCCATGCATACTTCCATAAGTGAGAAGAGAATAATCTTACAACTACTTAATGAACGTCCCTTCACTGTAAACATATGTTAATATATATTCAGAATATTGTGTGAATATACCAATGTCTACTAAACATAGAAACATAGATTTGGACCATCCTACGAGCACAGAATCCAAATAAAACCACCCAAACTGAGTAAAATTTTCAAACAAGCTATGTATCTACTTAATTTTCATGTCATCTAATCCATACTGAATCACCCATTGCCATTAATAATGGTCAATGTCTAAAGTTAAAGAATATTTTCAGATACAACATAATATCCCTCAAAAGCCTGTATTCCTCTTAGTTTTATAGCCCAAATTTTTATCCATGGTTTCATCTTCCTTACTCGATTTCACTTAACACCCCAAATCTTATTCACTTCTGAATAATTTCTGAATGAAGTTGTTGTTGTTGTTAGCTGTGAAGTCGTGTCCGACCCATCGCGACCCTATGGACAATGTTCCTCCAGGCCTTCTAGTCCTCTACCATCTTCTGGAGTCCATTTAAGCTCACGCCTACTGCTTCAGTGACTCCATCCAGCCACCTCATTCTCTGTCGTCCCCTTCTTATATGGCCCTCAATCTTTCCCAACATTAGACTCTTCTCCAGTGAGTCCTTCCTTCTCATTAGGTGGCCAAAGTATTTGAGTTTTAGTTTCAGGATCTGGCCTTCTAAAGAGCAGTCAGGGTTGATCTCCTCTAGGACTGACCGGTTTGATCGCCTTGCAGTCCAAGGGACTCGCAGGAGTCTTCTCCAGCACCATAGTTCAAAGGCCTCAATTCTTTGGCGCTCAGCCTTTCTTATGGTCCAACTTTCACTGCCATACATTGCAACTGAGAAGACCATAGCCTTGACTATAAGCACTTTTGTTGACAGGGTGATGTCTCTGCTTTTTAGTGTGCTGTCTAGATTTGCCATGGCTTTCCTCCCCAGGAGCAAGCGTCTTTTAATTTCTTGGCTACAGTCCCCATCTGCGGTGATCTTGGAGCCCAGGACAATAAAATCTGTCACTACCTCCATTTCTTCCCCATCTATTTGCCAGGAATTGAGAGGGCTGGATGCCATGATCTTGGTTTTCTTAATGTTAAGTTTCAACCCAAGTTTTGCACTCTCCTTCTTCACCTGCAACATGAGGCTCTGTAGTTTTTCTTCACTTTCTGCCATTAGAGTGGTATCATCTGCATATCTTAGGTTGTTGATATTTCTTCTGGCAATCTTAATTCCAACTTTTGATTCATCTAGCCCTGCCTTTCTCATGATGTGCTCTGCATATAAGTTAAATACCCGTATTTTCCGGCGTATAAGACGACTGGGCGTATAAGACGACCCCCTACATTTCCTGTTAAATTATAGGGTTTGGGCTATACTCGCCATATAAGACTACTCCTCTTCCAACGCACACCAAATAAAAATTAAAAAACAGCAGAATTGATTTTAATATGGTAATTTTAATTCAAATGCTTATGACATGCAGGTACTTAGTAGGAAAACTGTCACTTATAAACATAAGGCTGTTTGTCATCAAACATGTAAACATAAAACAGTGCAAGTGGATTAAACTTTTCCTAATTCACTCTAAAGCTTTCCCTGCGCAGACCGAATGGGAGATCCGCTCCAGGTTTTCCAGCCAGCCCGCCCAGTTCCTGATTCAAATGTGTCCTTAGAGCTAAGCAGCTGCTCTGACTGCTGCATTCCCCACCTGCCTTTCAAGTTGGGATAGACTGCAGCTGCTCTTCAACTTTAGAAGGAAAGATGCCCAGACCCAAGACTGTAAAAAATCACAGAGTGCAGCTTCTTCTCCAATTGGTCCCGCTTTCCCTGCGCAGACCAAATGGGAGATCCGCTCCAGGTTTTCCAGCCAGCCCTGTCCCTAAAGTTTCAGCACCCGGCGTATAAGACGACCCCTGACTTTTGAGAAGATTTTCATGGGTTAAAAAGTCATCTTATATGCCAGAAAATACGGTAGGCAGGGTGACAGTATACAGCCTTGCCAGACTCCTTCCCCAATTTTGAACCAATCAGTGGTTCCGTGTCCAGTTCTCACTGTTGCTTCTTGGCCCACATATAGGTTTCTCAAGAGACAAATAAGATGGTCTGGTACGCCCATCTCTTTAAGAACTTGCCACAGTTTGTTATGATCCACACAATCAAAGGCTTTAGCATAGTCAATGAAGCAAAAGTAGATGTTTTTCTGAAACTCTCTAGCTTTCTCCATGATCCAGCATATGTTGGCAATTTGATCTCTAGTTCCTCTGCCTCTTCGAAATCCTGCCTGCACTTCTGGTAGTTCTCGATCCACATACTGCTGGAGTCTAGCTTGTAGGATTTCAAGCATAACTTTACTAGCATGTGAAATGAGTGCAATGGTGCGATAGTTTGAACATTCTTTAGCACTGCCTTTCTTTGGAATTGGAATGTAAACTGATCTTTTCCAATCCTGTGGCCACTGTTGAGTTTTCCAAATTTGCTGGCAAATTGAGTGTAGCACTTTTACTGCATCATCTTTTAAGATTTTGAATAGCTCAGCTGGAATACTGTCACCTCCACTAGCTTTGTTGTTGCTGAGATTTTCTTTTTTTTTTATTGAAAAGTTTTACAATACATTTTTAACAAAACAAAACCCCTCCCAACCCCCTCCCCTCTCCCCAACCCTCCCCAACACCTCCCTCCCTTCCCCCTCCCCCCTCCCTGACTTCCCAGAGCTAAATACAGGGTATAAAAATACAAACAATCATAATCTACCTTATGCAAACAACAATAAACTATTAAATCTATCGCACTTTAACTCTTATAAAATAACTACAAGCAATGTAAATATCACATCAATACTTATTCAAATGTTAGGTGAAACTTTTTAGTCCCATATTTATTCTGGATATAATCAATCCATTTTTTCCACTCCATAATATATCTCTGTTGCGAATGGTCTTTCAAGTACGCCGAGATCTTTGCCATTTCCGCCAGGTTGGAAACTTTTAAAGTCCATTCTTCTATAGTCGGCAGTTCTTCCTTCTTCCAATATTGCCCTACTAAAAGTCTTGCTGCCGTAATTAAATTCAACATCAACTTAGTGTCCACAACAGTAGTATCAGTAATAATGCCCAGTAAAAACAATTGCGGACAAAACTTTATCCTTTTCTTAAATATCTTTTGCATATTCCACCAGATTTTAATCCAAAAAGCTTTAACCTTTTTACAGGTCCACCATATATGAAAATACGTTGCATCTTCACCACCACACCTCCAACATTTAGGCTGGCAGTTCGGATACATACTTGCTAATTTTTTAAGATTTTGAATAGCTCAGCTGGAATACTGTCACCTCCACTAGCTTTGTTGTTGCTGAGATTTTCTAAGGCCCACTTCACTTCACATTCTAGGATGTCTGGCTCGAGGTCAGTGACCATTGTGATTATCAGGGACGTTAAGCTCATTCTTGTATAGTTCTTCTGTGTAATTTTGCCACCTCTTCTTAATCTCTTCTGCCTCTGTTAGGTCCCTGCGATTTTCTTGAAAAGATCTCTGGTCCTCCCTATTCTATTGTTTTCTTCTATTTCATTCCACTGTTCATTTAAGAAGGCATTCTTATCTCTTCTAGCTATTCTCTGGAATTCTGCATTCAATTGGGTGTATCTTTCTTTTTCTCCCTTGCCTTTCACTTCCCTCCTTTCCTCAGCTATTTGCAAAGCTTCCTCAGACAGCCATTTTGCTTTCTTGCATTTCTTTTTCTTTGGGATGGTTTTAGTTGCTATCTCTTGTACAATGTTGCGAACCTCTGTCCATAGTTCTTCAGGCACTCTGTCTATCAGATCTAATTCCTTAAATCTATTTGTCACCTCTACTGTATATTCATCAGGGATATGATTTAATTCATACCTGAGTGGCCTAGAGCTTTTCCCTACTTTCTTCAGTTTAAGCCTAAACTTTGCAATGAGAAGCTCATGGTCTGAGCCACAGTCAGCTCCTGGTCTTGTTTTTACTGACTGTATAGAGCTTCTCCATCTTTGGCTGAAGAGCACATAGTCAATCTGATTTCTGTGTTGATTGTTTGGTGATGTCCATGTGTAGAGCCGTCTCTTGGGTTGTTGGAAAAGTGTTTGCTATGACC
This sequence comes from Vipera latastei, assembly GCA_024294585.1. Lineage (NCBI taxonomy): Eukaryota > Metazoa > Chordata > Lepidosauria > Squamata > Viperidae > Vipera > Vipera latastei. The sequence continues at coordinate 84,603,561 of CM044357.1, read as the reverse complement.
ATCATATTCTCTTGATAAAATTCTATCAGCCTGTGCCCTGCTTCATTTTGTACTCCAAGGCCAAACTTGCCTGTTATTCCGGTTATCTTTTGGTTTCCTACTTTAGCATTCCAATCCCCCATGATGATAAGGACATCATTTTTTGGTGTTAGTTCTATAAGGTGCTGTAGGGCTTCATAGAACCGGTCAATTTCATCCTCTTCAGCACTGGTGGTTGGGGCATAGACTTGGACTACTGTGATATTGAATGGTTTGCCTTGGATTTGAACTGAGATCATTCTGTCATTTTGAGGATTGTATCCCAGTATTGCTTTTCCTACTCTTTTATTGACTATGAAGGCTACTCCATTTCTTCTGAGGGATTCTTGCCCACAGTAGTATACCTGATGGTCATCTGAATTAAATTCACCCATTCCTGTCCATTTTAATTCACTGATACCTAAGATGTCGAAGTTCAGTCTTGTCATCTCTTGTTTGACCACGTCCAGCTTGCCTTGATTCATGGATCTTACATTCCAGGTTCCTGTGGAGAAAAAATCTTTATAGCATCGGACTTTCCTTTCACCACCAGACACATCCACAGCTGAGCATCCTTTCGGCTGTGGCCCAGTTGCTTCATTCTTTCTGGCGCTACAAGTACTAGCCCTATGACCTTTCCATCTTGGGTGGCCCTGCACGGCATAGCTCATAGCTTCATTGAATTACGCAAGCCCCTTCGCCACGACAAGGCAGTAATCCATGAAGGGGCTGAATGAAGTAGGTTAACATGAATTTCCATCATGATAAAATCTTTTATTCTGTGAGCATCTAAGGTAAAAATTCCCACACATCTTGCAATTGGATAAGATTAAAGCCCAGGGATTGTATCACTTGATGGATTGGAGACTGTTGGTTAAGGTGCCAGATTTTTGGTTTTTTATTTTGTTTTGAGTCACCTAGAGTAGTATTTCACAAGATGGACATCCATGTTAGCCTTTTAAATAAATAAAATCCAGACATTTCTTTTTCTATATTAAATTAAGTATGAACTAAATGAATTCTTTTCAGATCACATTTGGATCTGAGAAAAGCTGAAGACTTGAGCTGTGCAAAGCAGCATACTTTCACAAACTGTGAAGGCTACTGCAATCTTCAGAAATTTTGATGCAGTTGTTTTGAGGATTGTCCCCCATTGTCTGTGTAAAATGTCCCACTGTAATATTATTGCTGAATTGTACCTACATCTGGTGATTACCATAATAAAGGATTTTGTTGTGTCTGTGTGAAATGCTCAAACAAAACTTCTGCTGGTTCTACCACCAAATATAATTGATATGAATGCACAGATGACCTCGGAAAGACTTTGAAGTAGTCGTGCCAAATTTTGCAGATGTAGCTGTCTCTGGGCTTCAGAAGTGGTATTGTGTTCATGTCACCTATGAAGCACACCTCAAACTTCTTAACCTATAAGACTGTGATGATTTGAAAGTAAATAAGTAATGTAGAAACATCACAGCTCCATATTGGAGATGCTCATCTTGACTTCTTTGACCATAGTTTCTGGACTCTCCTGACTACGTATTTCTGAATGCATGTATACAGTGGCATTACAAAAGAGCCTAGGAGTAAAAATGAAAATATTTCCATTGGGTTAATGAGGTGCTAATCAGGCAGCACTTAATACTTGTAAACCTTCTATAAGTAATTATGAGGAAATACTGTATTAAAGGGTAAACTATTAAAGGGTAAACAGAAGTATGTGATAACCATGAAATCCTGTAAAACTGCAAGGTTTAAAGAAAATCTGAAAGTATAATTTGTATTACAGATTATTTGAATGCAATCAGGCAAGAGGGCAACTGCTCCCAAAAATACTGTGATGCAAATTCAAATCTCAAGTTATAAATGAGTTCCAAGAGAGGCAGTGATTATCTTGAAGCTGTTGTACTGAGATGAACCAGGCTGACAAGATAAACACACATCTCATCAGATCAGGAATATTCATAAACATCTCACTCTTCCCATCTCTTTAGATTGCATTCTTAAAACCATTTAAGATGACTCAGTATGTAAATCATTCTAATCTGAGAGTTAATTTTTATTTCATCTCAATTACTGAATATTTGCATACAGTTACTATACTTTAATAGGGACGCGGTGGCTCAGTGGGTTAGGACGCTGAGCTTGTCGATCAGAAGGTCGGCAGTTTGGCGGGTCGAATCCCGAGTGCCGCGTAGCAGAGTGAGCGCCTGTTACTCGTCCCAGCTTCTGCCAACCTAGCAGTTCGAAAGCACGTAAAAATGCAAGTAGAAAAATAGGGACCACTACGGTGGGAAGGTAACAGCGTTCCGTGCGCCTTTGGCGTCTAGTCATGCCGGCCACATGACCACGGAGATGTCCTCGGACAAGCGCTGGCTCTTCGGCTGTGAAACGGAGATGAGCACCGGCCCCTAGAGTCGGAAACGACTAGCACGCATGTGCGGGGGAACCTTTACCTTTACCTTACTATACTTTAGAAACATGTTCTACATTTTTAATCTCTCCAGTTTTAGAAAACAGGAAAATTTGCATGAAGCACTATCACAGGCTCACCAAAAATGAGTTATGAGCCTATCTGGCCATGAGGAATGCCTGCCTTTATTACTATTGCAAATAAATTCTCTCTTTTTTGCTCACATTAAAAAGGAGTTGCTTAAAGTTTGGCTTTGTCCCAGTGCCTGCAGAGAATTGCTTTCTCATCATTTTGTAACCCATAAACTCCATTGCATCAATGAACTTCTGAAACTCTTTGCTCTGTCTGTAACTAGATGGCAGGTTTATTAGGGCAGGCTTTAAACTCTTGTAAGGAGAGCTTCTCAGGAGCCCCTCAAATATGGTTCTAATTCTTCTCCACAGCTGCATGTGAATTCCATTGTTTCTGCTCCATGACAATTCCAAAATTACACTTGTGTGGGATGACAATATCAGAATATTCAACACAAAGATAATATTGCTGGAGAATTTTTTTCCCACACCCACCAGAACACAACCAGAAAAAATGCTAATGCAGCAGAGAAATGTTTATTTGAAGCAAGAATAAGAACTATCTCTTACAATATGCAGGATGTTAAGGGAAAAGAACACAGAAAATGGTGTCAGAGGTGATTATAGAACAGGGATCCTCAGCGTGCCTGGCTGAGGAATTCTGGGAGTTGAAGTCCACAAGTCATAAAAGGGCCAAGTTTGAAGACCCCTGCTATAGAAGGATCCAAAAAGACAGGGTGGTGACCACAACCCTATGACTAATGCCCCACCCCTTTTTTACCTGGATCACCATATAAAAGGCAGTTTATTAAAATATTTCTTATAAAGTATGAAATCATATGATGAATTCTTGCAAAATCATTAAACCATTAAAACCATTAAAATAATTATCACTTTATAATACATTATTATCTAATATAAACTTCACTCTGGTTTTTGGTTTGCTTTGTTTTCTAAAAAAAATAAAAATTCTTTTTTTAAACTAAATCATTCCCACTTAACTTTAATAGAAAGTTTCAATAGTTATGTCTGAAACATGGCTCAGATTTCCAAAGCCAAACAAACTCACTTGGGATCCCAGGAACAAAGTCTTATTGAAAGAAAGCTTTTGCAAAGGCTGGTGGTCTTAAAATCATGCAGGAAATTAAGCCACACACACAATTTTTAAAATCACATATTTATACCATCTCACGAAGCTGGTTCCTCCCCACCCCTATCATGCTCATAAGCCCACCTGCTCATCCCGATCATTTAGAGCACTGGCGAATTTTGAATTTCAGAGGATACTTGCTGAGTTCTATGGTCCAAACAGGTTCAGTGCTGGCTTTCACTCTGGTAAGGTGAGTCCACCCCTTCTCTTTTGTGCAGACTGCTGTCTCAGTGGTTAAGAGTACTTGGAATGGTCCTTCCCACTTCAGTTAGAGTTTTTCCTCTTTCCAGGTTTTATGTCATGGTTCTGATAAATGAGAGTTCAAACAAAATGCAAGCATTGTTTATCTAAAAAGTCTTAATAATGAAACAAAACATCAGCACTCATGGAGGGATGCCAGAATCAGACCTCTCCTCCCTTTGATACATCATATCCTGCATAATCTCCCTCCCGTAATTACACGTCGTGAATCACGTTCACCAATTAGTTTTACATATGAAGCTTCATTTCTCCTTCTGTATGCAGCTACTCTTATCTTCTCAAAATAGCCATTTGAAATTTCCCTCCCTTCAAGATTCAAAGCAAAGCAGTTTAAACAAAAGGCTGTCTTTTATATTGTCAGTGCAAAAACTTGTCAATGTTTGCAGCATTGACATCCGCCCGTAATGTAAACAAACACAAGTTAGGAGCTGGCTTTTGGTTTGTTGGGGTGTTTCTCAAAAAACTTTTTGATAAGTCTGTCAGCTTTCACATCACTAGATTTCACCCAAATGGCTTCAGACAATGGGTATTCCTTCCATTGTACTGGGTACTGCAATTTTCCCTTAAAGATTCTAGAGTCAAGAATACGTTTCACTTCATAATGGGTCGGACCCACTACTATGAGGGGTCCAGGTGCTTTCTTAGGGGGAGGTCTTAAAGTGGAGGCTCGAAAAGGTTTCAGTAAGCTAAACTGGAACACCGGGTGAATTTTTCCCAAAAGTCTGGGGAATTTCAATTTTACTGTGACCGGGTTGATGATTTTCACAATGAGGAAAGGCCCTAAGAATTTTGGTCCCAATTTCTTGCTGGGTAATTTGAGACGTAAATATTTAGTTGACAGATAAACCATTTCCCCCCCCCTTGGAATGTTCTTTGGGGAGCCCTCTTTTTATCAGCCTGTTTTTTTATAAGTCTCAGAAGTCTTTTTTAACACCATTTTTGTGTTTCTCCAAACCTCTTCCCACCCCCTTACCCATTGATCAAGTCTCTGGGAAGCAGAGGGCACCTGAGGATAGTCAGGCATTGGGCTGAACTCTTTTCCTGTGGCTACTCTGAAAGGCGTGTAGCTAGTGCTGCTGTGAAGTGAATTATTGTAGGCCACCTTGGAGAAAGGGAGGAGCTCAGTCCAGTTTGTCTGTTGGTAGGAAACGTAGCATCTGAGGTATTGCTCCACCATTTTGTTAGCAGATTCTGCAGCCCCATTGGTAGCTGGATGAAAAGCAGATGATAAGCCTTGAGATGATCCAATCAATTTAAGGAAATTCCTCCAAAATTTTGCTGTGAACTGCACTCCTCTATCTGAAATTATTCGCTTAGGGGCACCATCAGTTGGTAGATATGTTTCAAGAACAATTTAATCAGTCGTGCAGATGGGAGACCTTTACAGGCGATAAAGTAAGCCTGCTTCAAAAACAGATCTATCACAGTCCAGATGACAGTATTTCCTCTACTGTTGGGTAGGTCTACAATAAAGTCCATAGCTATTTCTTCCCATGGTTGAGAAGGGTCGGCTACCGACCGCAGTAGCCCAGGGGTTTTCCCTGGAATTCTTTTCATGGTGGCACATACGGTACAACTCTTGACATAGTTTTCCACATCTCATTTTAGCCCCAGCCACCAAAATTGCCAAATATCCGAAGTGTCCAGCCTGTTTTACATCATGGCTGTGTCTGAGAGCATTGAGACAGAGGGTTTCAGGTAGATACAATTTTCTCCCCATGTATGCCAAACCATCCCTGCATGTTAGGGAGGTTTGATTATCTTTGAACCATTGATCAGTAAGGAGCTCTCATTTTATCTTCTTCACTCCCAGGATATCAGGATTAGGGGTTCTGCAAGGTGTGAGTTGTGCTGCAGGTTGTGAACTGGGGATAATTGCCTCATAGACCTCTTCACGTTGACTCTTATACTGTGGCAGCCGGGATAGTGCATCAGCCTTCCCGGTATGTACTTTAAAGTAAAGTTAAAACTGTTAAAGTACTGTGCCCATCTCACTTGCTTTGGGGACAATTTGCGGGGAGTTTTTAGTGTTTCTAAATTGTTGTGATCTGTCCATACTTCAAAAGGCATCTTGCTTCCTTCTAAATAGTGTCACCAGTTTAATAGCCCCCACCTAATTGCAAAGGCCTCCTTCTCCCAGACTGTCCATCTCCTCTCGCCTTCTGTGAATTTCTTAGAAATGTAGGCACAAGGTTGTAGGACACCACTCTTATTCTTTTGTAGTAACGCAGCTCCAACTGCCACGTCGCTGGCATCTGCTTGAATTACAAAGGGCTCCCCGGGGCATGGGTGCTTTAGGACCGGTTCAGTCACAAATAGTCTTTTTAAATTCTCAAAAGATTTCTGACAACTCATAGTCCATGCTAGTGGTTGACCAGGTCATGGTTTTCCCCCTCCCTTACCCGTTTTGAATAGTTCTGTAAGGGGTAAAGCAATCTCGGCAAAAGAGGGAATGAATTGATGGTAGAAATTGGCAAATCCTAGGAAACTCTGGAGCTGTTTGTGAGTTTTGGGGGGCTGCCATTCAATTATTGTTTTCACTTTGGCTGGGTCCATTTCAATGCCCTCATCGGAAATTCTACAGCCAAGATAATCTAATCAAGTTTGGTGAAATTCACATTCCGACAATTTGACATAAAGTTTGGCATTCAGTAGTTTCTTTAACACTTCTCTGACCAGTTTTATGTGATCAGTCATATTTGCACTGTATATCAGAATGTCATCAAGATACACCAGAACCCCTTTGTATAAATGTTCATGGAGGACCTCATTAATCAACTGCATAAATACGGCTGGGGGCCCCTGCAGTCCAAATGGCATGACTTTGAATTGGTAGCTTCCCAAGGGGCAGTTGAAGGTTGTTTTCCACTCATCCCCCTCCTTTATTCTCACCCGGTAATATGCTTCTTTCAGGTCTAATTTGGTGAAAATACTCCCCTTCACCAGGTGGGTTAGTAAGTCTTTCAGGAGGGGAAGAGGGTATTTATTTTCCACACTCATAGTGTTAAGGCCTTTATAGTCTACGCAGAGACAAAGAGACCCATCTTTTTTTTTCTTTGAACAACACAGGGGCTCCCACAGTAGACTTGGCCCTTTCAATGAATCCCCCCACTAGGTTTGTATCCACATATCGCTGCATCTCCTTCATTTCAAAGGGGGACATAGCATACATTCTTGGTCATGGAAGTTTGGCCCCTGGCAACAGTTCAATGGAACAATCATTGGGCTGGTGAGGAGGCAAGGTATCACATTCTTTCTCACTAAACGTCTCCACTAGGTCCTGGTACTCACTGGGGATGAGCAGCTCATCTGATGGTCATAAGGAAGCCATGTGTGCTTGCTCATTGGGTGGGCTAAAATCCCCTGTAACATACATTGAATCAATGGGGGGATTGGGCCCTATGGGTAATCTCACAGTTCTCAATCCTTTCTCCCACCAGATAAACGGTTTCCATTTGTCCAACCAGGCTAATCCTGGAATCACAGTTTCAGTCATTTTGGAGCCACCAGGAAATAAATAAATTCCCAGTGCTCACCTATTTCTAGGTGCAGGGGCTCCATTAATTGCGTGACTAAAGTCCCTCCCATCAGGGAGCCATCAGCTTGCTCAAACCTCACAGGTTTGGGGAGCAGTTTTGCTCATATGCCCAGTTTAATTGCAAATGTCAAACTAATGATGCATTGGGAGCATCCAGAATCAATTAGCACCTTTAAATCTACCTGCATACTTGACTTAGGGATTATAAGCTTGGCAGGTAGCGAGAAAGGTGGGACATGTCGGCTCACCATCGGATTGTTCTCTCCTTCATCGTCACCTGTAGAAAGAGGGTAGAATGGGGGTGGGTTCAGCCTGAGTTCTGGCATCCTCCTGCATGGGGGATGTGACCTGGGCAATAGGTCCCTGCATCATCCGGTTGGATTCCTCTCCCATTAGCCACTGTGCAGGTTTCTTTTTCACTACTGGTCCTGGTCTGTTCTGCTGTCGGGGGAAGTGGACTGGGCATTTCGCTACTTGATGACCCTGCTGTCTGCATCAGAAACACTTAAATGCCGGGCTTACAGGTGGCCTGGGTCTTTCAGCCATCACAGTAGCTGGAGATTTTCATGGGGGTGATTGCCATTCAGGTTGTTCTGACCTTGGTTCGGCTTCATGGAGGAGAGGCTTCTTATAGCGGGTGAGCTGAACATCTAATTTTACCACTGCCTCATACCATTCATGCAGCTGTTCAGGCACAGCTCGGTAGATACATGCCTTAGAAAGATGGTCATCTAACCCTTCTCTAAAAAGATGAATTATGGATTGCTCAGGCCATCATTCTATCTGACCAGCCATCTTTCAAAACTCCCACATGTACTATAGGGCAGGCTGGCCAGCTCGTTTTATCTTATGGATTTGTTCTTCCACTTTGAGGGCAATGGATGGGTCCTCAAATCTTCCCTCAGCCCCAGGAGGAAAAGGTGGGGGTCCTCCAACTCAGGGGCCTGCTCGTTATACAAATTGTTCAACCATTTGGATGCTTCTCCCTCTAGGCTGGATGCAATCACATCTACCATAGCACTTGGGTCTGGGTAGAGGATATGCAGATGATACCACTCTAATGGCAGAAAGTGAAGAAGAACTAAAGAGCCTCTTGTTGCGGGTGAAGAAGGAGAGTGCAAAACTTGGGTTGAAACTTAACATTAAGAAAACCAAGATCATGGCATCTGGCCCTCTCAATTCCTGGCAAATAGATGGGGAAGAAATGGAGGTAGTGACAGATTTTATTTTCCTGGGCTCCAAGATCACTGCAGATGGGGACTGTAGCCAAGAAATTAAAAGACGCGTGCTCCTGGGGAGGAAAGCCATGGCAAATCTAGACAGCACACTAAAAAGCAGAGACATCACCCTGTCAACAAAAGTGCGTATAGTCAAGGCTATGGTCTTCCCAGTTGCAATGTATGGCTGTGAAAGCTGGACCATAAAAAAGGCTGAGCGCCAAAGAATTGAGGCCTTTGAACTATGGTGCTGGAGAAGACTCCTGCGAGTCCCTTGGACTGCAAGGCGATCAAATCGGTCAGTGCTAGAGGAAATCAACCCTGACTGCTCTTTAGAAGGCCAGATCCTGAAGCTAAAACTCAAATACTTTGGCCACCTAATGAGAAGGAAGGACTCACTGGAGGAGAGTCTAATGCTGGGAAAGATTGAGGGCAATAGAAGAAGGGGACGAGAGAGAATGAGGTGGCTGGATGGAGTCACTGAAGCAGTAGGTGTGGGCTTAAATGGACTCCAGAAGATGGTAGAGGACAGTAAGGCCTGGTGGAACGTTGTCCATAGGGTCACGATGAGTCAGACACGACTACGCAGCTAACAACAACAAGAGATGACCCCAGCAATTCAAATGAGAGTGTACTTGGTTGAGGAAGAAAATCAGTTTCTCTGGTTCCCCATAGAAGGTTGCTCTGAAGGGTGGGCTCATCATTGGTTGCTGGGGCCCCCATTGCTGTTGGCCCCACCCTGGTTGTTGGTTAAATGGTTGCTGGGGCCCCCACTACTGTTGTTGTGTCTCCAGTTGATTCTGGCCCCACTCTGGTTGCTGATTTAATGGCTGCCAGGGCCCCCACTGCTGCTGGCCTCACTGGTCCTGTTGTATGTTCAGGGGTTGCATGTTCAGGTCCTGCTGCTGCCACCCTTTAATTTAATTTAATTTAATTATGGGACTTATATGCCGCCCTATCTCCCGAAGGACTCAGGGCAGCTAACAACAATAAAACAACAATAAAACAATAAGTACAAATATTAAAAGAGATTAAATTTACAAAGCCCCACTAAAAACCAATAAAAATTAAAACAAAATTAAAACCCCCATCTTCAGTCCAGGTCGGCCAGTTGGAAAAGGTATGTCTTTAGGTCGCAACGAAAGGACCGGAGATCTGGGGCCATCCGAAGTTCTCGGGGGAGCTGATTCCAAAGGGCAGGCACCCCAACAGAGAAGGCCCTCCCCCTGGGGGTCACCAGCCGACATTGTCTGGCTGATGGCACCCTGACCTCTCTGTGTGAGTGCACAGGGCGATGGGAAGTCATTCCTGGCAGCAGACGGTCCTGTAAATATCCCGGGCCTAAGCCATGTAGGGCTTTATAGGTAAGAACCAGCACCTTGAACCTCACCAGAAGGGCAACTGGCAACCAATGCAGCCCACGCAGGAGGGGTGTAATATGGGAGTATCGGGATGCTCCCATCACAACCCGCGTGGCCGCATTCTGCACCAGCTGAAGCCTTTGGGTGGTCTTCAAGGGCAGCCCCATGTAGAGAACATTGCAGTAATCTATATGGGAGGTGACGAGTGCATGAGTGACCATACGTAAGGCACCCTTGCTGTTGTCCTCCCACCAGCTCCTGATCTCCAGGCTTCTGCACCACTCCCAGCTGTTCCAAGGCTTCTATTAGCTGGGACAAGCTTAGAGGTTGTTGGCCTTTCACTTGTGGGGGTTTCCCAACCTCCCATTGCTGCAGAGTCCCCAGGCTGGGGTCCTCTGTCTCTATGGGTCTGGAGGGCTTGGCAAGGGACTCCTGGGGCTGGCAGGCAGTCTGGTCTTCAGACAGGATTTTCCACTCACCCAAATTCTCAGTTGTAGATGGTCTGGCAGCTCTCCACCATTCTGCTTTTCGGGGCTTCAGCAGTACAGTCTCATGACACGTGTAGTCTCCACTGGAATGGTTCCAGCCTGACAACCAGCTAGCCTCTGCTAACTGCTCGGATTCTGCCCCCAAAGGGGAGTTGTGCAAAAATTCATCTTCCCACAGCATACTGTCTGTTAAATCCTGCTCTGCACTGCTGGCAGCTGCCAAGTATCCGTCTTGACCCCAATTCTCTTTGCCCATGATAAAGATTCTCCCCTGAATCTTTGCCAATTTCTCTCAAAGTCAGAGACAATGGCAGGTTGTTTGAAAAAATGTAGATTCTGGCATGATGTCATGGTTCCGATAAATGAGACAGTTCAAAAAAAATGCAAGCATTGTTTGCCTAAAAAGTCTTAATAATGAAATGAAACATCAGCACTCATGGAGGGATGCTAGAATATGACCTCTCCTCCCCTTGATACATCATATCCTGTGTGCTGCCACCACGTGGCTGGGTGGAGAAATCACAATGTGGGCAGTCAGACCCTCCTACCATATGATGTATTTCCTTTCCCCTCCCCTTTCTGGGATGGACTTCCTCCTCCCTCTTCCCTAGTGAGCCATGCTTCATTAGCAGAAAACATGGGGTCCCAATATGCAGACCCTGGGAGCATTATCATCTTCTAACCTTGGAGACACCTCGGGAATATCTTGGAAATGCTGTACAACGTCATCTGAATTGCAATAAAGGTATTTATTAAAGGTGTTTCTATGAGTTTAAACTATCTGGAGAGACCTGTTAAAGTTAATTATATCTGCTTACACAGACCATAGAAGTCTTACAAGAGATTAATTAAAGCACAACACCGTTGTTCCAGAATAGTTAGAAGATGATTTTAAATTCCTCTTGTCTGCATGTTGCTCAACAAACAAAAAGTTAGAAAATGTTTCTGCAATCAAGTTTAAAGTAATTTGAATTCCTTCTCTCTGCATCCTTGCTCAGTCAAAAGACAGTTATTAATTTTTACTGCCTGCAATCCATTGTGAATGCATGTTATCTGCAAAGCTTAAGTGAAAAATCAGTGATCAATTTAACTAGCTGCATTGTGCGTGTTGTCTACAAGTAAGAAGTCAAAGATAACAATTACTCTTACTGGCTGCATGTGTTTATCTCAATGAAGTTTAAAGTCCAGTTAGAAATGTGTTTTAATTTCTAAAATCTGCAATTTAAAGTTTCTACAATCAAGTTTAAACAGTCAGGAAATGCAATCTGAATTCCTTCTCTCTGCATCCCTCATGTGCATGTTGTTTCTGAGCAAGGCAGAGGTAACAAAGGATCTGTAGATAACATCCTGTGAGCTTTTGTTTGAAAAGGCTAGTAAACATCTCATTGCCTCTCTGCCAGTTCTTGCCTGCAATTAGAATGACTGTTTGCACCTTCAAGTTTGTGAAACCAAAAGAAAGTTTAAAGAAATTTCATGCCTGCCTTTTCAAATAGTCTTTCTCTAGAAGTTTCAGAGATTTACCTTTGAAAAAGAACCCTTCCTCTCTGGCTAAGCTATTAACTGTCCATAAGGATAGACAATAAAGTAATTTGTTGTCCTGGTAACCAGCTCTTGGTGGTTCACCCCACCTCAGGAATGCGAGCTGCGCAACAGATTGTAAGCTTGATGTTATACAGAGAGAAAAGCATTCATTGATAGCCATTGTCTTCAGAGTTGAATTTTTCTCAAACAAAATTTTGCCAGTTGCAGATGAAGTCTGTGACTAGCCATGCAAGCATTTTTACAGAGATCATCCTGTACTATTAGCCATTGGTTTTAAAGTTGAGCTCCAACAAAAAGTTTGCCAGCTAGCAATTTTTTTTCCTTCCTCTCTCTTTTGCAAATAAAGATTGCTGAGAAACAACAATAAAAAGGACATTAAGCAATTAGTTGCTAAGTGACAGTCCAGAACCTCATGGCCAATCTGAAACGCTTAAACTGTCTGCAAATTCAAAACGCATCTAAAAGCTTGTATACAGAGACTTTGATTCACACTTATAGCAAGCTATGCAAGCATTTTTATATGATAGGAAAATTATCTAAAATCCTAAAATAGGTGTTTTAAATCTCCAAAAAGGAGATTATTCAGCAAGCCTACAGTTAAGTCACCACAACTGAAGGCCTAAAGCAAAGCAATCCTAATCAGTTCCGCTAGCTCTAAACAAAGGAACAAGGAGCCAATCAAGCTTCGTTAACAGGCACAGTTTACAGCCTACGGTTGACACTCTTATTACGGACAAGAAGTCCCTCGAGAGTTCCAGACCGGCTCACAACTTGTGGTCTTAAGAAGTAACAATTTGGCTGACCTTGTATCCAGTGAAGGCTAGGGCAATAACAGGCTTGTATTTGCTCATGCAGAACAGCACATTCCCTAGTGGCTGTTTTGCAAATAACAGGCTTGCATCCAAACAGCGACCCTAATGGTCAAGAGGTGAAGTTCATTGGAGTACTCACCTACACAAGCAGCATTCCAGTGGCTGCTCAGCAATTAAAAGGCTTGTCCTCAGGCACGTGTAGAGTGCCCCCAGCCCCACTAGCTTAAACAAAGAAACGAGGGAGCAATTAACCTCTGTCAGTGACAAGTTACAGCCTACGGTTTAGCTCTCAACATGGAGAGGCAGTTCCTCCAAGGGTTTCAAACCGGCTCACAACTTGTGGTCATAGGGCAGAACAGTTGCTTCACTTAATGTCCCAACTTAAGCTAGGGAAGGTACCAGGCTTGCATCCAAACAGCGACCCTAGTGGTCAAGAGGTGAAGTTCATTGGAGTACTCACCTACACAAGCAGCATTCCAGTGGCTGCTCAGCAATTAAAAGGCTTGTCCTCAGGCACGTGTAGAGTGCCCCTAGTGGTCAAAGGGTGAACTTTCCTGAAGTCCCTAACCACTCAAAAGGTGCCCCTAGTGGCCAAAAGGCGAACTTCCCTGAAGTTTCTGACCACACAGAAGGCGCCCCTGGTGGTCAAATAGTGAAGTTCACCGAATTTAATCAGAAAATATCTAGAAAATTTCTGTATCTGTCTTAGCCTATATGGACGCATGTTTACCTCTTATATCTCTCAGGTTTTTATGCCTCAAATATCATGTTTATTTTTTGTATATCCCTCAAGTTTACATTTATATGTATGCATGTTTATTTTTATATATTTTTCTCAGATGTATTACTTATACTTCTTAGATGTTCTCTGACAACAACAAACCACAAATGTGTTTGCATCTGCATAACTACCGTTATGGGATTTATATGGTGGTATTATGAAATACCAGACGGGGAGTGTGCTGCCACCACGTGGCTGGGTGGAGAAATCACAATGTGGGCAGTCAGACCCTCCTACCATATGATGTATTTCCTTTCCCCTCCCCTTTCTGGGATGGACTTCCTCCTCCCTCTTCCCTAGTGAGCCATGCTTCATTAGCAGAAAACATGGGGTCCCAATATGCAGACCCTGGGAGCATTATCATCTTCTAACCTTGGAGACACCTCAGGAATATCTTGGAAATGCTGTACAACGTCATCTGAATTGCAATAAAGGTATTTCTATATAAAAGGTGTTTCTACGAGTTTAAACTATCTGGAGAGACCTGTTAAAGTTAATTATATCTGCTTACAGAGACCATAGAAGTCTTACAAGAGATTAATTAAAGCACAACATCGTCATTCCAGAATATCCTGCATAATCTCTTTCCCTTAATTGCACATCGTGAATCATGTTCACTAATTAGTTTTACATAAGACGTTTCACTTCCCCTTCTGTTCATGGCTACTCTTATCTTCTCAAAATAGCCATTTGAAATTTCCCTCCCTTCAAGATTCAAAGTGAAACAGTTTAAACAAAAGGCTGTCTCTTATATTGTCAGTGCAAAAACATGTCAATGTTTGCAGCATTGACATTTTGATTAATACCCACTGTCCTGATTGGAAATGATGCACTACAAAGTCAAGGTGGGGGGTGTCTGTGCCAGCAGTCCTTTGTTCCTGAGAACAGATAAAGCATAAGACAGCTCCAGTATCTAATTCTTTATAAACATGTCATTAGTTTCATCAGGGCTTTTTTCCTCATAGAACGCTCAGAACGGAGTTCCGGCACCTTTTTTGGATGGAATCTTGTGGGTAGGCAAGGTGGGCTGTATGACATGCGTGAGTCCCGGCACCTTTTTCTTTTACAAAAAAAGCACTGAGTTTCATATTGTGGAATTTCCCCACTTGAGGTAATTTAAAATCAACTTGAAAGCATTGAAATGACCTCACCACTAGATAGAGCTTTTTATTTACTTGCTTACATATCATATATTTATCACAGATTTGTTTAACTAGAGTATAAATACAATCATCCTGTTTAAGAAAAGTATTAACCATTCCTTGTGAACCCCCCCCCTTCAGTGGCTGCTTCTGTGTCCTAGCTATTGCTTTCAATATCCGTTTCCCATCTGATAACATCCATCTCTCTCTTTCTTCTACTTTCCATTTTTCTATACGTTTGAGCTGACCACATTAATGGCAGTCTCCCTGCTTCCAACAATTTAAAAAGCAACTTTCCTGCTTCTTCTTTCTATTATCCATTCCTTCACTTCCCTTCTGCCACTCTGGCCTAACTTTTTTCTTTTCTTCTTCCACAAGTACATCTTCTGTGCTTCCTCCAGAAGCTCATTCATAGACTTCTTTGACCACCCATCAATCTTTTGCAACTTTCTGCTTATGTCCAGAAGGGCCTGGGTGGTTTCTTCATCAGGATCCATTCCTGAGTACTTCCTTATAGTATCTTTTGGTCTTTCCAGAAACTCCATAGGAGTTTCATCCTTCTGACACTTCTGACACTTTAGAAACATTTTGGAATTTTGGCATTGCTTCCCTAATTCCCTTTATAATTATGTTTCTAAGGTTTTCCATATTTTGTCTATCTGCTAGTACATTGTTATTCCAATTTGGCCTAGCAATTGAGTATTTTCCTTCTCCATCAGCATTATTTACATTCTCCCTGTTATATACTCTTATGGCAGCTTTCCTAATTAGGTCTCTTTCCTCTGGTTGAATAAAGTTTTCACAATGAAAGTAAGTTCATCCCATGTGTAAGTACTGGGTCCTAGTAACTAGTCAAGTTGTTCTGGTACTCCTGTGGGATCCTCTTTTAATTTTTTACATTCCTTTTTAAGCTTCTTAACTTCACTGCTTCTTAGAGGATCTTGGACATAACCCACCAGAGGAAGTCCTCCTTGTACACCACTTGCCACTTCCCTTAAGGGGAATAGTTTATTTTCCTCTAGTTCATTATGATCTCTTGGTCTTTCCCTTCTCTGATGTTGGTGCCTATTGTCAGTTTTGATTTTACAGTTTGCAAAAGGCAAATTTTCCAAGTCCCTTTCATATTGGTCTCCCTCTCTCAGTGGAAATAATTCTACCTCCATATCTTCTAATTCCTTCAATTTGATTCTTCTTTCCTGTGTCACATCACACTCGGTTTCAAGTTAGACCACTTGCAAGAGGGAAATTGTCCAAATCTCTCCTACACTGTTCTCTGTCTCTTCTTAATTGTTCAGGTTGTTCCAGGGACCAAACTTGAGGCACAACCTGAGGCAAAGCCTGGGGCAAGACTTGGGGTAAAGCTTGGGGTAAAACCTAAGGGAATTGTTTGGGGTTATAGGGAGGAGGCAAATAATATTGGTTAAAGTCTTCTCTCTCCCTTTTGACTCTTTCTTCTGTTATTAATTCCTGCTCCTTTAATCATTCTTTTTCTTTGTCAGATTTATTCTCCACCTGTTCAGGTTGCTTACTTAGAAACAGATAGTCTGTCTCTGGAGGCCATTTATCTGGCATCCAAATGAGGGCATAATTAAGCTCCTCAGGTGTTTTATCTTTCTTATTCAACACATAATTATACAAAGACTGACACAGAAAGAAAGTAAAACTACCTAACCTTGGCCACTGTGTTCCCTCATCTATTTGTTTTTGTTCCCAAATAAAATAACAGTATTGTATAATCAAATCTTTATCTAAATCTTTCACCATTCTATGATATGGAGGATACTTTCATTTAGAAAGGATCTTACCAAGGGGACTGTTAGGGGGTATGGAAACTTTATCCATCACCCCCTTCACCTCCTCTCAATCCTTTTTGGAAAGTATATTATTCATGGATGGTTACCGTTCAGCTGTCAAGTCCTGACCAATCTAATGAGACCACATTTCACTTCACCAAGTCACTTTCTCCATTTCCAGCCAATCTCCTCACAAAGGTATAGTAACACGTACTCAGGAATCCACTCTCTTGCCAGCCCTAATGGCCCTCGGGTCATCTCATTCACACTCTCACACATCTCAGACTCAGACTGACTTACCCACCTAGCCGCCCAGGTAAATGTGAAAACTTCCTTATTTTCTTACCTGGGTTTGTGCAGTTTCCTGGTGTTGGTTATACAACTCACCTCTGTGTTAATTTCTGGAATGACCTACCAACTTTGGTCCAGGAATCCACTGGGTCCTCACAGGTGCCGGGCCGGTTGTTGTCGCCCTCTGGAAACCATCAAAATTATCGGATCATAGTCCTGTATGGATGGAATTATTTAGGGAAGATGGAATAAGAAGATCTTGGAGGTTGAATGAAAATTTATTTAGATATAATGTACTTTCAGAAAAATGTAAAGATTATTTGAAAGAGTTTTTTGTTCTGAATATGCATAAAGGAACACCGATTGAAATGGTTTGGGATGCCAGTAAAGCTTATATGAGGGGGATTTTGATTTATATGAACAATAGTCATAGGCGTAAGCAGATGCAAAAACGTAAAGAATTGGAAAAAGAGATTAAATTGAAGGAGAAAGCTTTTATTTTGAATCCATTAGATAAGAGATTAAGGATTTCAATAAATTTGTTGAAAGAGCAATTTAATATGTTAATGGCAGATCAGGTTGCAACTAATTTGAGATATGTGAAGCATAATACTTTTTGTAATGCAAATAAGCCTGGTAGGTGGTTAGCTTATCAATTAAGGAAAAAACAGAGGTTACGTACAATAGAGAAAATAGACTATAAGGGCAAAGAAACATATCAACAAAATTTGATTAAAAAGGGTTTTTTGGATTTTTATCAAAAGTTATATGCTAGTGAGAATGTACAAACTTTAGATATAGATAAATATTTACAGGAAGCGCATATTCCTATGCTTTCACATGAACAAAGGGAAGGGATGAATTGTCTAATCACTTCTGAAGAAATTATATCAGTAATTAAACAGTTAAAAGTGGGTAAGGCTCCGGGTACAGATGGCTTAACAGCAATTTATTATAAAACTTTACTTACAGAGATGGTAGAACCTTTAAAGGAACTATTTAATAATATCCAGGCCAGAGGGGAAGTGCCTCCAAGGGCTTTTATATCGTTGATCCCAAAGGAGGATCAAGATCTTACTCAGCCTAAGAATTACAGACCTATATCGCTTTTAAATACAGATTATAAGATTTTTGCAAAAATATTGGCAAATAGATTAATGTTAGTTTTGAAACAGATGGTTCATACAGATCAGTCTGGATTTATAACTGAAAGATATATGAAATATAATGTAAGACAATTAGTTAACTTAATTGAGTATTTGGATAAGAATAACCAAGTCCCTGTGGCATTGATATTTTTGGATGCTGAAAAAGCTTTTGATCAATTGAATTGGCAATTTTTATTGAAAGTTGTGGAAAAGATGAACTTTGGGGATGAATTTCTGCAATCTATTAAGGCCATATATCAACAACAATCAGCGCAAATTATAATTAATGGGGGATTAACAGATGCATTTAAAATTGAAAAAGGTACAAGACAAGGGTGTCCCCTGTCACCATTATTGTTTGTTTTAACATTGGAGATTTTATTGATTAAAATTCGGGAATCAACTAAAATACAGGGAATAAAAATAAAACAGAATGATTATGGGTTAAGAGCATTTGCAGATGACTTGGTTGTTACACTATCTCAACCGATTCAATCGGTTATAGATTTGATGGAAATTATAATACAATATGGGAAAGTTTCGGGCTTTAAGGTGAATAATAATAAGACTAAAATATTGTCTAAAAATATGACTATGAATGAGAAGAATACGTTAGTAAAATTGACAGGTTATGAAATTGTGAAAAAGGTTAAATATTTGGGGGTATATATTACAGCTTCTAATGTGAAATTATATAAGAATAATTATGAGACGTTATGGTTAAAATATAAAAGGATTTAAATAATTGGAAAAAATTACAATTATCTTTGTTGGGAAAAATTGCAGCTGTTAAAATGAACGTTTTACCAAAGTTTCTTTTTCTGTTTCAAATGATACCTATTTTGAAAAAAGATGCTAATTTGGATGAGTGGCAGAAGGGTATTAATAAATTTATCTGGGCGGGGAAAAAACCGAGAGTTAAACTTAAGATTTTACAAGACGCTCGGGAAAGGGGAGGACTTAAGGTGCCTAATTTGAAATTATATTATGATGCAGTGGTTTTAACACTGGTTAGTGATTGGCTTAATTTAACTAATAAAAGTATACTTTATCTTGAGGGATGGGATTTATTATATGGGTGGCATGCATATTTGATTTATGACAAAAAAGTTGATAAGGCTTTTAAATCTCACATTTTAAGAAGTGCTTTATTACGTGTTTGGAAAAAGTATTATTATAAGTTAAATTATAAAATACCAATTTGGGGGATTCCTGGACACGCAATAGGTGAGAATTTGGATATGATTCCTTATAAGCAATTACTTAGATTGGAAGGGAGTGACTGGCAATTAAGGTCGCTAGCCGAATTAAAACAAGAAAATATTGTACAGTCTTGGTTTCAGTATAGTCAATTGCAAGCCAGGTGGAAGTTAGACCAGAAGGTTGGTTTGACGCTGATGGATGAAAATTTGGTAAAACAGATCAAAGATCAAACTCGAGCGCACATAAAGAGAATTTATAATGCTTTAATAGAATTGGACACGGAAATGGAATTGGTGAAAGATTGCATGGTAAAGTGGGCTCAAAATATTTAAGAACCGATTCCATTGGATGTGTGGGAGGTAATTTGGGTTAGAAATGTAAAATTTACTCAAGCCCAAAACTTAAGAGAAAATTTTTATAAAATGTTTTATAGATGGCATTTGGATCCTAAAAAGCTGTCTTGTATGTATTCTAATTTACTGCCCAAATGTTGGAGATGTGGTAGTTTGGACGCTACCTATTTTCATATTTGGTGGACTTGTAGAAATATAAAAGCTTTTTGGATTAAAATTTGGTGGAACATTCAAAAGATTTTTAAGAGAAAGATAAAGTTTACTCCACAATTATTTTTATTGGGTGTTATTATAGACTGTGACACTAAAGAAATTAATTTGATGTTGAATTTGATAACAGCTGCGAGGTTATTGGTAGGGCAATATTGGAAGAAGGATTGTCTGCCTACTATAGAAGAGTGGACGCTTAAAGTGTCAAATCTAGCAGAAATGGCTAAGATTTCTGCTTACTTGAAAGATCATTCACAAGAGAGATACATTTCGGTTTGGAGAAGATGGATAGATTATATTCAGAAAAAATATGGGACTAAAAAGTTTCATTTAGCTTATGAGTAAATTTTAGATTGTTATTGTTATAATTTAAATTTTGTTTTTAGAAGTTGGGTATTTTAGAGTGTTGGTAATTATGTTAAAGGCAGGTTAAATTGTGTTATGTATTTGGTTTTTTATATAGTTGATTAATGTTAGTTAGATTATGATTACTATATATTTGTAACCCTGTAATCAGCTTTGGGAAGTGGGGGAGGGGGGTTGGGGGGGGTTGGGAAGGGGATAATATTGTAACTTTTTATAAAACTTTTCAATAAAATAAAATTGATGTGGCACCTGTTCCCTTAGGGGATGGCAACCCTCAGGATCCGGGGACCATTTGGACCATTTGGATATCCCAGGGCAAGTTGTCTGGAACTTGGTTCAGATTTTCAAAGACAAACAAACTCACTTGGGATTCTAAGAATAAAGTTTTATTGAAAGAAAGCTTTTGCAAAGGCTAGTGGTCTTAAAATAACATAGTAGATTAAGCTACACACACAATTTTTAAAATCACATATTTATATAGCCTCTTATGAAGCTGGTTCCTCACTACCCCATCACATTCAGCAGCCCACCTGCTCATCCCGATCAGCTAATCTGAAGTGCCTAAACAGAAAAGATTTCTTTTCTTCCCCTTCCAGGAAAAAGCCCTTATATTTCATATACCTGTTAACCATGACCTTTTGCTGACATTAACCCTATCTTTATTTTTATATTTCTTCCTGCTTGCAGTTACATCTAGCTTCCTATAGAACCTACGTATTTCAAAGTAATTATCCTGCATATGTCAAAGCCCTACTTCTAAAAGCTAAAGTTACTCCATTTTGCCATTATTAAGCTTACTCCTTAAATTTCAGCTGATCTTATTGAATGTCTTCATATTATACTGTCAATGTGTTACCTTTGTCTGTATATCTTTAAAATAGATGGATTTGTACTTTCATATATCATTAAACAATTTCTGACATTATTTTATCTTTTACAGTTCTGTTAAAAACAAAAGTTTTTGGGGGCAGAAATGCAAAGAATGTAAACAGGCCTCTGTAACTGCACATTGATTGTGGGAAATGTAAAACAAGTTTTCACTAAAGCCACAAACAATTCAAGAAAAAACACTGGAATTAAACCCCAAAGAATGTAGAGGGCTACTAATTGTCAGAGGCAATCAGTTATAGTGATCCAATGAATTTCTGATGTTATTAAGACATTTCAGTTCAAGCTAGGTTATGACATGTACTGTGAAGCTTCATTCAAATTTTGTACTGGCTGGCAGTTGTACTTTTGCTTGAATTGCACTTTTGCTTGTTTTCTGAATTAACTATAAGGGCATTAACTGCTTCCACTTTCCATCCTTTCTTCTTTATTATGGGTTTTCCAATCAGGAATGCCATACCACTTGTTTATTTTTCATTTAATTTTCAAATTTATGAATAAACAAAGACAGACAGGTGCCATGTTTTGTGTTTTAATGGGAGAGAAACATTGGCTGGTTTCCACTGTTCCATAAATTATACTTCCAGAGAACTTGTATTAGTTTTGTAGGTCAAATTCCACAAATAATCAAGTTCCATCTGCCCTTAAATCTATAAACATGTTTCATTATCTGTTTCATTGCCTAAATGAATTGTGTGTAGCTACAGCAGAGTAAGAGTATCAGAAACGTTCACTTCAAGTACCACAGTTCATACTGCAGAACTACTCTAAACAAAATTTATTCTTGGGGCAAATTCCTAAGTTGTCCATGTAATGGATGAAACTTTGGATGAAAGTTTTTCTAGATATATCTAACTGTGCTACAACCTCCATACATACATAAACATCATGCTTTTCCCTTTTCAGCATAAGTTATATTGTACAACATGCAGAAAAAGTATGAGTAGTACTAAATCAAAGAAATTAAAATCAGATTTAAAAATGTAATTATACATATTTTATATCAATAGCATGCCCATACCTATTCACATAACTTTCTGCCTATACTATGCATGTTCTTTACTATATACTCATCCTACATTCCAATTATAGCCTTCCATACCACATGATTATCAATAAATGGGCCGACTTCCGGTGGTTCCGTGGCGCCGGAGACAGCCTTCCTGGGCTGCCCGCGGCTCAGCTGTGTGATTTTCGCCCGAAACAGCGCCGATCAGCTGTTCGGGCGAATTTGAAGCCCCCTCCTCGGGAGAAGAGGAGGGGGTGAGGCCCCAGGTAGGGGTCGAGTTCTCCGGGGCCGCCTGAGCTTGCAGCTTGGGCGGCTGAAGGATCGAACTCCCCCGTAGCCTGGGTCGCTCCCAGCTGGCCAGCGCCTCTGCTCCTGACTTCATGGAGCAGAGCCAGGCGTCTGCGACCACCCCTGCCTGAAGGAAGGACTATGGATTAAAAGAAGCAGGCAGAGCGATACAAGAGAAAAAGATGAAGAGGATTATTTTATTTTACTCTCGAGCTTGATGGATTTTTTTAAACTTTAAGTGAAAGTGCGTCATAATTGAAAGTTAAAGATGGCGGCTAAACCTCCCCCTAAAACTCTTCGGAGTGGTGGATCTTCTCCGGTGCAACAAACATCATTACAGGCGTTGCATCCTCCTGATGTATTGACACTGAAGGATTTACGAGATGCTTTGGATAAACACGCCCAGGTACTTTTGGAATCAATTAATCAATCAATTGGTGAGAAATTTGCACAGATGGAGGAGAAATTGAAGAAGTTGGAGGAGAGAATGGAGGAGAGGATGGAACAGAAGTTCAGGGTGATGAAGGCAGACATTTTGTCTTCAGTGTATAAAGTGGCTGAATGTGTGGAAGATTTGGATGAAAAAGTGGAAGATTTGACTCAAAAGAATGCCATATTAGAAGCAAAAGTACTGGAGAATGAAGATTTAAGAGATAAAATGGATAGAGAATTGAGTCTTGCTCAATATTTCCAGATGCAGTTTGCCATTAGAATCAGAGGTTTAAAGGATAATATTAAGGAAGATTTAAAGCAGCTGGTTTCTGAGGCTCTTGAAGTGGTATTGAATCAGTCAGCATCCGAAATAAAAGGAGGCATGGATAAAGTGTTTTGTGTGAATTCATGGATTGCTAGACAGAGAAAGTTGCCTAGAGATGTGGTGGTTTATTTTGCGAAAAGGGAAATTAGAGATGAAGTTATACAAGCTGCCTATGACACTAAAGTCGTGATTGCTGATCAAGAAGTTTTGGTTCTAAAAGAAATTCCTCCAAAGATTTTAAGGAGAAGGAAGGATTTTACATTTCTTGTGCAAGAGCTCAAGCAACGTGATATAAGGTTTAGATGGGAGATCCCAGCTGGGCTGATGGTGACGCATGAAGGTAAAAGGTATCGTCTGGTTACTGTGATGCAAGCGCGTGATTTTTATAATAATGTTTTAAAAGCAACTCCATTAACACTTCTGGAAGCTGCAAAGGGATCTGGAGAAGGAGAACATCAAGAGGCTGAAGATGGACAGACAGAGGAGAATGCTGCTGGAGGAGATCAAGTTATAACACTTTTGGATGATCCTAGAGAACAGAGGGTGACGCGTGCTGCTTTAAAACGATCAAAGAAGATAAAAGAACAAGAACAGCAGAAGTCTATGGAACTTTCACAACGTACTTACAGCCAAGTAGTGGGAGGTGGGAAAAGTTTTGGGTGAGGAATGTAAAATTTAAACAAGTTTGAAATCTAAGAGAGAATTTTTACAAAATGTTTTATAGATGGTATTTAGATTTTAAAAAGCTAAGTATGTATTTGATTCATTAGCTTAAATGTTGAGGTGCGGTGATGAAGACGTAATATATTTTCATATATGGTGGACCTGTAAAAAGGTTTTAATTACGGCAGCAAGATTTTTGATAGGTTAGTACTGGAAAGAGGAACTGCCGACCATAGAAGTGTGGGCTTTAGAGGTTTCCGATTTGGTTAAAATGGCGAAGATTTTGGCCTATTTGTAAGATTACTTGCAGGAACGCTATATTATGGAAGGGAGAGAATGGTTTGAGTTTGTCCAGAATAAGGATAGGGTTAAGAAGTTAAGAAGTTTTATATTTGAATAAGGCTTTTTTCTTTGTTTCTTTTTCTATATTAGTTTTTTATATATATATATATATTTAATATTATTAAGGTTTGTTTTATCCTATATAAGCTAGAGAGTGATAGATTTTAGAGTTTATGGTTGTTAATATATGGTTGTTTATGATTGTTTTTTTTTTATATATACCTTGTATTTAGCTCTGGGAAGTCGGGGGGGGGAGGAAGGGGGGGAGGGAGAAGGGTGGGGGAGGGGGGATTTTTTTAAGGGAAAAATTGTATGTTAAAACTTTTCAATAAAAATAAATAAATAAATAAATGGGCCTCCAAATTTTGGGCGTTACCACCATCAGCCAATTAATTTTTTTTATATAAACTTGCTAAATAAGATTAAGGAATAGACTAAGTTACCTGCCTGTTCCCACGCCACATGTAATATTCTCTACTAACTGTAAGGACATAATGTATCAGTATGGATACATTTTAATCTGTGTGCCATAAGCATATCCAAAGCCAAGTTTTATCCCAAGCATGCTCACACAGTTTTATGTAAGATAGGAACTCTAATCTTACAAGCCAACATAGTAGAACCTTCATCACACAAACTAGGACTTATATGGAAAGGACTGACATACTTGGAATATGTGCTTTTATCTTGATTTTCTGAAGATTTGGTTTTTAGAACAGGATAATCCTTCTCCATGGTTTTATTTGTTTGTTTAGAATAAATTGGCTTTAAACCATTAGCATAGATGGTTCCTGAGTCACATACAGATCCTTCCAGGGATCAGTTGCAGTCCCTAATATCTTTCCCAATAGTGTACATTTTTAACCAAACTTCTACACATTAATATATGACAACTACAGAGTGACAATAGTTTTAACAGGATTGTATGCCTAATTATCTGCTTGCTTCCTTTCTTGGCTTCTTTTCAGCCTCCCTACCTTCTTTTTCCTTTCATCTCAGGCATCCCTTAACTTTCTTTTATGTGACCATTAAGTTTTGCATTGTGAGCCCCAATATGCTGCTGAAAAGCTACTGCCTCCATCAGCCTTTGAAAGCTGAATGTTCCTCGCTTAAAGCTACAATTTGTAAAAGAATTAGCTGTCCCATGAGCGCAGAAGTATAGCAGAAGTTTCTATTATCTCTTACTGCAAGTGTATCTCAAAACAAGGTGCTATCAAGGGCAGCATAACATTTGATTAACTGAATTTCATCTTTTCTCTAGGACCTCAAGGCAGCTAACACTGGAAAATAAAGATTTTGTTTCCTGGGTGTTTTATCTTATAGTTTTTTGCCTTCTAATCACAAAAATAACCTATAACATAACTATAACATATCATTTTATAGAAATCTGTTTTTTTCACAATGGCAACTGTACATTTTTTAATATATGTTGGCAATGCTGCACACATGATAGAAACATATGAAAACATGGAACTGTTGTTGAAGCACATCCAGTACACAATGAACAAATGAAATATACATGGAGTTCTAAAAGTAGTGGTTCCGCTGCTTGGAAAGCAACTCAGAAATACCAAGTATTGTTGTTACATATGCAAATAGGACAGCCATGCAAGAGAGTCACATTATATTAAAAAGAAATTGTCACTCTGAAGAATTTGGTTTTAGGGCAGAAAAACATGCCACATGAACTATTTTTTGACCCAACAAAGATATTTTTGCTTCTGCTGCTTCACATAAAACTTGGACTGATGAAAAATTTTATGAAAATGATGAACAAGTTGAAGGTTTTTATTATCTGTGATAGATGTTTCCATGAATAACTGATTCTAAGAAAAGTATTTTTGTTGATCCACAGATCAGATATATCATCAATGACCAGCAGTTCAAAGATCTGTTAGTGAGGCCAGAGAAAATCACCTGGAAAGCAGTCAAGGATGTAGTTGAGAATTTTCTTGGCAAATACAGATCACCAAACTACATTCAGCTGGTTGACAAACTTCTTACAGCATTTAAGATTATGAAATGCAACATGTCAATGAAGATTCATTTTTTGCATTCACATTTGAACTTCTTTCCCCAAAATCTAGGTGCTGTCAGTGATGAAAATCATGAAAGTCTTCATTTAACAGCTCTCTCTCAACAGAGCAGGAGGGATACGACATCATCTACATTTCTCCTATCTACAATACAGTCCTCTCAGCAGTTCCAAGAAGGCTCCACATCCATTTGCACCACTCAGGTGACCCTGAGGACACAGATAAATCTCCAAGTGGCTTCAACAACTCTCTAAAAGTATGCAAATGACCAGCTGTCTGCAAGGAGTATAAATCCTTCCATTCCCTACTGTCCAGTCAGAGCTGAAGAAGCTTCTTGGATGAGAAGCAAAACATCTTCAAAGAAAAACAAGAAAGTCCAGTTGCCTCTTGAAAAAGTACCTTTGGGACTTCCTAGCTGTGTGTTTTCTGATTGTTGTGATTCTTTCCTTGCTTTGGATATACACTGTGCCTTGCCTTGTGAACTTTTCTTGCCTCATGAATCCTCTTATATTGCAGATATAATTTTGCCTGGTGGGTTTATTTTGATTGACAAACTTTCAAGTGCCTTGTGGACTCATTGGTCATTGCTCTGTGGACTAGCATTGGTCTGCTTGTGGCTGGACTTAATTGGGACAGTTATGGGTTTTTGGTGAAGGGAGTTGCAGGGGGATATTAATAAATCCACTAAACCACAGTTAGTGTGTTTGTGTAAGCAGGACAGCACTGTAACATGGGGGTCTCCATTTTATTCTTAACACAACCCCATGAAATGGAATGAGCTAGAAGTGACTGTACCAAAGGCATATTGAGTTTCCTTAGTTCCATATCTGTGCAACAAAGTTAAATCCAGTTTCGTACTCCATCAGTTTTTGCCATGAGCCAAAAATTCAGTAAGAATACACACTGTAGATCTGCCCTATATCTGAAACACTTGAAACAACACAGTGAAGTTCAGATTTCACATAGAGATCAATTTCAAGACAAGATTATATATATTTTCTTATATTTCCCTGAACCTCTTCTGAACATTTCTTACTTACTCAGTTCAAGAGCATTGCAAATCTTTAAATTCAGCCATCTCAAAAAAGTTAGTAATCAGATCACAAATGTTTTCATTTTATAACCATCAAAAAGAGGGCCTTTTATTTCTTTTTTTGCCTGCCGCTGAGTACTCTAATCACAAGGATATCTTTGAATGCA
Organism: Vipera latastei; assembly: GCA_024294585.1. Taxonomy (NCBI): domain Eukaryota; kingdom Metazoa; phylum Chordata; class Lepidosauria; order Squamata; family Viperidae; genus Vipera; species Vipera latastei. The sequence continues at coordinate 84,576,220 of CM044357.1, read as the reverse complement.
TTCAACATGATACATCTGTGAAATATTCATATAATGAAGTGGTTGATTAATAAAAGTGTGCAGAACCAGCTTGTGCAAATTTAGATGCTGTGAGCCAAAACACTTTTGGACATGAGATTTTATCACTAGTGGCAGACCAAAAAGAAAAAAAGAAACTAGAACCAAGGAAGCAAAATTGCACCTGAATCTATCCATTTGAAGATCTCACATCCTATTGAAAATGCAATTTGGTGACTTGTACAAAAGTACAGCCAAAAAAGAATATCAAAGTGGAATATTAGCATTGCCAAGACAAGCCCAGAATAAATGTGTGCATCCAATTTATGAAATTAAATTACTAAAGCAGCTGCCAATGAGGAGGATAGAAAGAGAAGAAGAGAGATCTAGTGAAAAAAACCTTTTTTTTTACATTGCCCTCTCCACAATCCAGTCCACATCTCAATTTGTAAAATCATGGTTAAATTTGTCTAATATGTAGCTCTTTTCTTAAGAACGGATATTTTTTTTGTATTTGCTTTTGTGAAGGTATGTAAGCCTGACATTTCATTTTTCTTTGTCCCTGCAGTCATGCTTTTATTTTCTACTTTGTATGGTGTAAAATGGCTGCTTTCTTGAGCAATTAGCACAGCCTTTAATGCTCTTGCTGTAAAAATAGTCCAGATGACCAGGGACAAGTGTTGGGGAGAAAAAACCAGGGCTTTTTTTCTCATAGAACTCTCAGAATGGAGTTCTGGCACCTTTTTTGGATGGAACCTTGTAGGGTAGGCAAGGCGGGTTGTATGACATGTGTGAGTTCCGGCACCTTTTTCTTTTACAAAAAAAGCACTGGAAAAAACACTTTAGGTTATTAAGTACTCAGGGAAACTGTTGATTGAAACCTCTACCACTAAATTGCTGCAGCCTATCAAAGCCATAATAGCAGCCTGCAGAATCATTATAATCAACTTTGGGATTGTATAACAGAAGCCTGTGTCCTTTTCTACTGCTACATAATTTTGTCAAAATCTTTTTCTGTTTTTTTGAATTCATAAAAAAGTGAAAATTCTAACACTTATCTTAGGATGTGGTAGAAACTATATTTTGCTTATTGATAAGCATTAAATGCAAGTTCTTACAGAGTGTGCTTATATCTTCTGTACACACTGTTCCAGTGTGGAAAAGATCATATAAGATGGTGAAAAGTACATATACCTGAAAATTACATGATAGGACATGAAAAACTTCTTCAATGATACTGTTCCCATGTATCAATCAAACTCACATTATCCCCACTGATATCACAGAATTGCTCTGTTGACCTCCCCACTCAACCTGTCATTATTCTTGTGTGTTTGGGAGTAAACTTCTTTGTAGCATCTGAATGGAGCTGTGATCTCTTCAGTTTGTTGTTATTTATGAACATTGACTTTCACAACTTTTTTATCCAACTTCTTCCCTTGGCACAAGTTTTTCTCACAGTACAACAAGAACTCAGCCATATGTAAATGTGCTAGGAAGGGGTACCTATTACGTTTATTCTACATGTTTAGATTTTATAAAAGAAGCTGTGGTGAGTGCACAATCTCTTACAATTCTCTCATGTGAATAATTAAGTCATTACACTGCTGGCCCAATATGCTATATATATAAATGCACAAACAATTGCACTTGGATAACAGGCCACAGCCTTCATCAATTTCTAGAACTGAAGAGAGAGCATATCCATCATAGTGGTGAAAACAGTGCACCAGCATGGTTATTGTAGGGAAATTGTGTAGAATGTTGGTGTAGCAACAATTGGTTTTTAGAGAAGAGATAGCTATGCTTCACACTAAGAGACTTGTGCCCCACTGAAGAACCCTAACTTATGCTCTTGCCACAAACATACATTAGGATTGTGACTTGAATGGGCATTGGTGGAACAGAAGACTAGAAAATGGTTAACGACTTTCTTCAGATCTAATGACATTAGTCATTACTTGTAAGGACCTACTTCAATTAGATCTCCCAAGAAAGCAGAAATCTTGAAATGTGCATCTTTTCAAAAGGAACTTTTACTGAGAGTTAGTGATGGCAAGAGAGCAAAGTAAGGTCTAAAGATTTGGCGCATAAAGGATTACATCAAAAGGCAATTCAGAACTCCTCCCCCGAGTGTCCAACCATCTGGTTGAAATCCAGCCAATCCACAGGTGCCACAATGTTATGAGAAGCTGGAGATTTACCACCCTTCTCAAGGTCTCACTCGGTTTCATTTCCCAATGGTCCAAGGCTCTGTTGTCTGGAGATAACGCAGATGTTTTCAGGTTGCAAACCTCTCTCCCAGAAGGAGGGCACCTCGTATAGAGTAGAGCAAAGCAAATACTATTACCCATGCAAGCACCCTCCCCCAACAGTATGGCAAGCCCCAAAAGTACATAGGCAAAAGCAAGAAAGGGAGTGTTTTGTTCAAGCCTACGGCTGGCCCTGTTTGAATGTCAGGGACAACCCCTTTTTATAGTCAACAGGCTGGAAAAAACCCAACCAAATTTATTTATAAAGAAATCAAAAGTTCAAACAAGAGTTAAACCAAAAGTTCAAACAAGAGTTAAACAGGAATAACAGACCAGGACTCTAGCAGAAGATCTTCAAACGGTTGCCTTCAGCAACCAGCACCTCCCACACCTTCCCCTTTTATCAGCAGTCCCAAGGCGTGGCTTCTCATTGGCTTCTCTTTCTCTCACCGAGTTGCCTCATTGCCTTTCTCTGTTCTACTCTGCTAGATTGCCTCCTGCTCCTAGCGTCCCTGAATAGATCCAGCTGTGAATCATCTACGTCGAATACCTCGTGCTCACATGGCTGAGTCTGAGTCTGAGTCTGAGTCATGACGGGAGGGGCCAGGCTGAGAGTCCTGCAGTGCATCAGAGCCTCCCTCTGACACCAAAGGCTCTCCAAACCCCTCCTCCTCCTCCTCTTCAGAATCATCAGACTCAGCTGCCGGTATCACAGGCTGACGCTGAATCACAACAGGGAGAAAGGAGGGGATGAGGGGAACAAAGCCAAATACATTTGAGGGGCTCTGACATTATTAGTCTTTTAGTTGGGGATACACTTGGTGATTAAAAAATAAGTCATTGCTGTCCTTTTGTCTTTCATCATGCCTTCCTTTATTAGGTACTTTAATGACCACCAATACATGTTTGCCAATGTTTAATTTATTCCATGTTCCTACTGCTCTAGAATAGACCCTCCCCTCTGTTTCCTTGCCACTCTGGACCCCCTGCCCCCATTGTTGAAAGAAAGGGGCTACTACTAGCAAACAGCAATACAGCAGCAGGTCATGTATTTTCCTCCCCTTTCTATCATGACTGGAAAGGGAGAGAGAATGGTCATTAGCAGATAATGTGAACAGGGATGTACATACAAGTAATCCAGTTCATATTGTGCATTTGGTCTTTGAAAAAGCTTTTTACAATGACCCTTGCCAAACACTCATTGGAGCTGTGAGTTAAGAAGACAAGCCCTCTTCTGGATACACTGTTGACTAAGAACAGGAAATGGGGCAGAAAGAAATATCTAATAGCAGATATTGTTACTAGAACATTCATAACATTATTGTTGTTATTGTCCTATTTCCTTTATATACAGTAGTTGTAACAGAGTCCATTAGTATAACATTTTATAGAAAAATATAAAGCAAATGATACATCATTTTAAAATTAAAACATCTCATTCTGTTTATTCTTCTGCCCCTGGAAGTAGGGCTCTTTCTAAAAAAGATAATGTGATATTTTCAAAAATTACTATTTAATTTAACACTTTCATTTAATCCAAAATGTCTCTTCAGGATATAGCTTTAATTTTTAGTTCCGATTCTGTGGATAATTCATACTGAATACATAGTTTTAGCATTTCATGTTGCAGAAATCCATCTATAGCATTTATTTAATCTTTGTTCCACAGCTTACTCACAATTAAGGGAGATGTTTAAAACATTTTACTAGTAATAATTTTACTAGCCTATAAAATTTTTCATCAAGGATATAAATATAGTATACTCTTTAGCTAATAGAATTAGAAAGGCTAAATTATTATATTTGTTTCTTATTTTAACATATTTTTTTCTTTAGAGACTAGTTGTAAAAACTTTAAAAAAATAAAATATATCTTCAAATAAAGCTCAGTTCCAGATAACTACCCATATACAGCTGTTCTTGGCAACACTAATGGAGTTGACTAATGGAGTTGTCTTAGCTTTTTCCTAAGATGTTTTTTGAATACCCCAATTTTTATGAAGTTGCTTGATCTTTTGGTAAAGGAGCTCAAACTTCATTTTAATTATCCTTTACAAACTGATTAATGCAGTTAATTAACCCTTTAGCCTCTTTAATCCTTCAGTATTATCCTTATCTGCAACCCAAAGTGCAAATATGTATGAGACCCAACTCAAATCAAATCTTTATTATAGTCATAGACCAGGATAAGGAGGGAGGGTCCAGCCATTAAAAAAGAATAAAGAATTCATCAACAGTAAAAATAAAGTTATAAAAAATATAAAAGCTAGAAAATACATAAAGTAAAAGTATACATAGAAAGTAAAGTATCTAAAAGAAGCGGTAGCATATAAGGTTAGTATGTGGAAGACTATATCAAGTGACAAAACACTCTAATGTAAGGTGCTCATTAAATGTAGTTTATAAATTTGGGTCCCAAACACAGATTAATATGTGGCAAATTTTGAATGCTGCTGTAAATCATGGCAATATTATATGTTGTAGCATAGTTGGTATCTGAAAGCACCATAGTGGTACAAAATTGTCCTGTGAACTCTGTGTCAGGACCCACCCCAATTCACATCTTAGGAAATAAAGAACTCTTGGACCCAGGCTTGTCCAAAAAGGAGATTTTACTAAAATGTAGTCGATTGTGGGAATACAAGACAGGATCTGGCATTGTGTTATATTTTGATACTATATAAAGGTGTCCCATTTCAACCCCCTCCCTTCAACCCCATTTGGTCAGAATCACATTAATTAAACTTAGGTGTCAGGCCCTTCCGTGGGAAAGGGTAATCTTCTCATGCTTTTTATTGTTATTGCTTTCTTCCTTTCAGTTTCAAATGGAGATACAGACCAGATCCCTTCTTCCCTAACTCTCCCCCTTGTTGTCCCCAGTTCAAAAGGTTTTCCTTGGTCTTTGAAGATAGCCTACAGGCAGGCTGAATACACCTCTTCTCCTTCCCCCTCGGAAAATGGCAGAATCCAGGGGGAGGCACAATATTTTAAACATACATTTATGAATGTGATATAAATGGATTCTGACAATCTGGCTATTTATGTAGTAATGATCAAATAAGTCCAATATGAATATCTCTGTTCTGGTGACATTATTCACTTAAAGCAGAGGTCTTCAAACTTGGCCCTTTTATGACTTGTGGACTTCAACTCCCAGAATTCCTCAGCTAGTGTGCCTGGCTGAGGAATTCTGGGAGTTGAAGTCCACAAGTCATAAAAGGGCCAAGTTTGAAGACCCCTGACTTAAAGGATGTGATGACATTCTTGGCCTGAAAAGAAAGATATGGAACAAAAGAGCAATATTGATATTACACTGTATTGATCAGGGAAGTTATAAGGTACCACTCACTTTCTAAACAGATGATCAGTATTATTTCAACCTTGATACCAATATATAACTTGTATACTGATAGGATATAAGACTAGTATTTATTTTTTATGTTCTTGAGATGGGAAATTAAAGTTGCATCAGATAGATGTGTGGGACAGTGATGCTTCCTCCAAATATTTATCCAATCAAGAATGGTAACCAAACATGCTAACTTTCCTATGGAACTACAGAAGAATTTGCATCTCAATTTGTTTACTGTCCCACTTTCCTTTTCTTCTTTGTATTATACCACTAAGATTACAATTATTTTAAATTGTACTTTAAGGTTCTGAAAATTATGCTAAGTATTTCAGAAAGGCAGCAGAATATCAGTACAGTAAATAACCAGACAAAAATGTATTTACCAAAAAAAAAAAAAATAGAAAAATTAGCCCTCCTGTTTAAGGGAATTGGCAGCTCAATTTAATTAAAACTTTCATGTTTTTTTTCCCCAGCCTCACTTAGAAAAGTAATATAAATGACATAAAAATAATACAGAAATTCATTTCAATATATTTTTAATACATATACATGTACGCACACATTGGAAAAATATTATTATCTACTTTTTAACACTTGGTACTGTGACATTTTTTAACCAAAGGAGTCAATTCATCACCATCAGTGGCTAGGACCAGGTCCTGATTTCTTTGCAGAATTATTTCATCAGTAACTATTCCTTTTGGCTGAAGACTGAAAGATTACTTCATAACAACTATGAAGAATTATCTGTAAAGAAGTATGAGATCTGAAAAAGTTTGGGCAATGCTAAATTATTATATAATCCCTCAAAGAGATATACCCAGAGTATTACTATTTGTAACAAGATATTTTTTGAAGGCAATCTTGCAGAGAAAGAGGGAATGAGGAGGAATTATAGCTTGAAACTAATAAGAATCAAATAGGTCATGGCACCTGTTCATGGAACATTCATTTCCCTGTTTGCCTTTCATAAAGCTTTGATGATGTGGCTCTGTCACAGGGCACGAAGGTCAGAATGTGTGGCAGAGCCCATGAGATAGTAATGTTGAGGAGGGATTGTGATTTTACCTTTGTTTCTTATTTTATACTTACTGTTATGCTGCTTACTATGCTGGATTTAACCACTGTTATCCACCCAGAGTAATCAGGATGAGATGGCTGGCCAAATGAAGAGAGGAGAGGAGAGGGAAAGGGGAAAAGGGGAAACAGGAAAGAGAGAAGAGAAGAGAAGAGAAGAGAAGAGAAGAGAAGAGAAGAGAAGAGAAGAGAAGAGAAGAGAAGAGAAGAGAAGAGAAGAGAAGAGAAGAGAAGAGAAGTTAATACATTTGCTTTAGGATTCATTCTTTCTTAGGGAATCACAGAGCTTTGAATAGCCATCCAAATAATTCTTCAGATCAGAAAACATGTTCTAAGCTTTCCATTCTTCTTGATCTCCAGAACTCTATGACTGTTTTGCAAATTAGGTTTTACTGTAAAATATTCATAATTTCCCCTTCATGGATTACTGCCTTGTCGTGGCGAAGGGGCTTGCGTAATTCAATGAAGCTATGAGCTATGCCGTGCAGGGCCACCCAAGACAGAAAGGTCATAGCAGACAGTTCTGACAAAACGTGATCCACTGGAGAAGGAAATGGCAACCCAGTCCAGTATCTTTACCATGAAAACCCTATGGACAGTACCAAAAGGCAAAACGATATGACGCTGGAAGATGAGCCCCTCAGGTTGGAAGGCGTCCAATATGCTACTGGGGAAGAGCATAGGGCTAGTACTAGTAGCACCAGAAAGAATGAAGCGACTGGGCCAAAGCCGAAAGGACGCTGTGGATGTGTCTGGTTGTGAAAGGAAACTCCAATGCTGTAAAGATTTTTTTCTCCATAGGAACCTGGAATGTAAGATCCATGAATCAAGGAAAGCTGGACGTGGTCAAACAAGAGACGACAAGATTGAACATCAACATCTTAGGTATCAGCGAATTAAAATGGACAGGAATGGGTGAATTTCATTCAGATGACCATCAGGTATACTACTGTGGGCAAGAATCCCTCAGAAGAAATGGAGTAGCCTTCATAGTCAATAAAAGAGTAGGTAAAGCAATACTGGGATACAATCCTCAAAATGACAGAATGATCTCAATTCAAATCCAAGGCAAACCATTCAATATCACAGTAGTCCAAGTCTATGCCCCAACCACCAGTGCTGAAGAGGATGAAATTGACTGGTTCTATGAAGCCCTACAGCACGTTATAGAACTAACACCAAAAAATGATGTCCTTATCATCATGGGGGATTGGAATGCTAAAGTAGGAAGCCAAAAGATAACCGGAATAACAGGCAAGTTTGGCCTTGGAGTACAAAATGAAGCAGGGCACAGGCTGATAGAATTTTGTCAGGAGAATATGGTGGTCATAGCAAACACTCTTTTCCAACAACCCAAGAGGCAGCTCTACACATGGACATCACCAGACGGTCAACACAGAAATCAGATTGACTATATGCTCTGCAGCCAAAGATGGAGAAACTCTATACAGTCAGTAAAAACAAGACCAGGAGCTGACTGTTGCTCAGACCATGAGCTTCTCATTGCAAAGTTTAGGCTTAAACTGAAGAAAGTAGGGAAAAGCACTAGGCCACTCAGGTATGAATTAAATCATATCCCTGTTGAATATACAGTAGAGGTGACAAATAGATTTAAGGAATTAGATCTGATAGACAGAGTGCCTGAAGAACTATGGACAGAGGTTCGCAACATTGTACAAGAGGTAGCAACTAAAACCATCCCAAAGAAAAAGAAATGCAAGAAAGCAAAATGGCTGTCTGAGGAAGCTTTGCAAATAGCTGAGGAAAGGAGAGAAGCAAAAGGCAAGGAAGAAAAAGAAAGATACACCCAATTGAATGCAGAATTCCAGAGAATAGCTAGAAGAGATAAGAATGCCTTCTTAAATGAACAGTGCAAAGAAATAGAAGAAAACAATAGAATAGGGAGGACCAGAGATCTTTTCAAGAAAATTGGAGAGATGAAGGGAACGTTTCATGCAAAAATGGGCATGATAAAGGACCAAAATCGCAGGGACCTAACAGAGGCAGAAGAGATTAAGAAGAGGTAGCAAAATTACACAGAAGAACTATACAAGAATGAGCTTAACGTCCCTGATAATCACAATGAGGTGGTCACTGACCTCGAGCCAGACATCCTAGAATGTGAAGTGAAGTGGGCCTTAGAAAAACTGAGCAACAACAAAGCTAGTGGAGGTGACAGTATTCCAGCTGAGCTATTCAAAATCTTAAAAGACGATGCAGTAAAAGTGCTACACTCAATTTGCAAGCAAATTTGGAAAACTCAACAGTGGCCACAGTATTGGAAAAGATCAGTTTACATTCCAATTCCAAAGAAAGGCAGTGCCAAAGAATGTTCAAACTATCGCACCATTGCACTCATTTCACATGCTAGTAAAGTTATGCTTGAAATCCTACAAGCTAGACTCCAGCAGTATGTGGATTGAGAACTACCAGAAGTACAGGAAGGATTTCAAAGAGGCAGAGGAACTAGAGATTAAATTGCCAACATATGCTGGATCATGGAGAAAGCTAGGGAGTTTCAGAAAAACATCTACTTCTGCTTCATTGACTATGCTAAAGCCTTTGATTGTGTGGATCATAACAAACTGTGGCAAGTTCTTAAAGGGATGGGCGTACCAGACCATCTTATTTGTCTCTTGAGAAACCTATATGTGGGCCAAGAAGCAACAGTGAGAACTGGACACGGAACCACTGATTGGTTCAAAATTGGGAAAGGAGTCCGGCAAGGCTGTATACTGTCACCCTGCCTATTTAACTTATATGCAGAGCACATCATGAGAAAGGCAGGGCTAGATGAATCAAAAGTTGGACTTAAGATTGCCGGGAGAAATATCAACAACCTAAGATATGCAGATGATACCACTCTAATGGCAGAAAATGAAGAACTACAGAGCCTCGTGTTGCGGGTGAAGAAGGAGAGTGCAAAACCTCGGTTGAAACTTAACATTAAGAAAACCAAGATCATGGCATCCGGCCCTCTCAATTCCTGGCAAATAGATGGGGAAGAAATGGAGGTAGTGACAGATTTTATTTTCCTGGGCTCCAAGATCGCTGCAGATGGGGACTGTAGCCAAGAAATTAAAAGACGCTTGCTCCTGGGGAGGAAAGCCATGGCAAATCTAGACAGCACACTAAAAAGCAGAGACATCACCCTGTCAACAAAAGTGTGTATAGTCAAGGCTATGGTCTTCCCAGTTGCAATGTATGGCAGTGAAAGCTGGACCATAAGAAAGGCTGAGCGCCAAAGAATTGAGGCCTTTGAACTATGGTGCTGGAGAAGACTCCTGTGAGTCCCTTGGACTGCAAGGCGATCAAACCGGTCAGTCCTAGAGGAGATCAACCCTGACTGCTCTTTAGAAGGCCAGATCCTGAAGCTAAAACTCAAATACTTTGGCCACCTAATGAGAAGGAAGGACTCACTGGAGAAGAGCCTAACGCTGGGAAAGATTGAGGGCAAGAGGGGACAACAGAGAATGAGGTGGCTGGATGGAGTCACTGAAGCAGTAGGTGTGAGCTTAAATGGACTCCAGCAGATGGTAGAGGACAGGAAGGCCTGGAGGAACGTTGTCCATAGGGTCGCAATGGGTTGGATACGACTTCGCAGCTAACAACAACAATTCATAATTTACTAAAGGCACTGGGTTTTGGTGGGTTTATACATTAGTGAAAACAAAAAAAATAAGGCATTGTTTTGTTAGTCATCCATTTGCCAATATTGGAAAGTGATATGTGGGAAAAATTTATTTCTCTGTTTCCCTCTCTACTGCCATACATATATTTTCCCCACCCACAATTACGTATAGCATGTGCTTCTTTATGTGAAATAATAGAATTGATTTCCAAACTAATGTAGTATATAAAGGAAAACAATCTCTTTTTCTCTATATTATAATATTGCCTATAACTGTGATTTATGGAGGACATATTTCAATTCATTTATATCTAACTGCCTATTAGCATCACAATTACATTAGAATTGTAATTTTATTCACTTTACAATTGAATTTTACTGCATTATCTTGAAGTGTATGATATCTTCATTTTCATATATTCCAAGAAGCAAGTTAGCACAGATGGGAGAATTGCAAGAGCACATTTAATCATCTCTGTACTTCCTCCAGTTAACATTAGATTACAATAATGAAAGGCAGATTGAGAGTTATGCATAAACAAAGAACTTCATCTTGCATTATTCCTTACTTTGACATCTAGACTGGTAAGGAGACTTTCAAATTGCGCATATGCATTGCAAAGATGCTTAGGGAAATATATATATTTAACAAAAACATCAGGAAGAAAAAATAGTAGATAGAAAAAGCTTTATTTATTATTTACTGCAGTTATATCCTGCCTGTGATGTAAGGATGAGAGAAGACCAGAACTCAAATCATCAAAGGAGCCTTGTGGTTTGGCCTTAACCATTATATACATTATATTGAGAGCCCTGGTGGCCAGTGGTTAGCATGCAATACTGCAGGCTATTTCGCTACCTGCCAGCTGCTTGCTGTTTGGCAGTTCAAGTCGTTTGTCGCCTCCCCATTTGGAGAGCTGCTGCGTTCGTCTGCATTTGAAAGAAACATGGAGCTGCTGCGTTCGTCCGCGTTTGAAAGAAACACAGACGAACGCAGCAGCTCTCCAAACGTGGAGGCAGAAGGGGAGGCGATGAACACAGCAGCTCTCCAAACGGGGAGGCGATGAACGCAGTAGCTCTCCAAATGGGGAGGCAGAGAGAAGGGGAGGCAAACCACCTGTTCTCTCTGCGGGGGCTTGCAGGGCTGCTTCAAGCCTCGGCAGAGAGAAGGGGGAGGCAAACTGCCCGTTCTCTCTGCCAAAGCCTCGGCAGAGAGAAGGGGGAGGCAAACTGCCCGTTATCTCTGCGGGGGCTTGCAGGGTTGCTTCAAGCCTCAGCAGAGAGAAGGTAGAGGCAAACCGCCCCCTCCTTTCTGCGTAGGCTTCCAGGGCTGCTTCAAGCCTTGGCAGAGAGAAGGGGGAGGCAAATCGCCCGTTCTCTCTGTGGGGGCTTGCAGGGCTGCTTCAAGCCTCAGCAAAGAGAAGGGGGAGGCAAACTGCCCATTCTCTCTGCGGGGGCTCACAGGGCTACTTCAAGCCTCGGCAGAGAGAAGGGGGAGGCAAACCGCCCGTTCTCTCTGCGGGGGCTTGCAGGGCTGCTTCAAGCCTCGGCAGAGAGAAGGGGGAGGCAAACCACCTGTTCTCTCTGCGGAGGCTTGCAGGGCTGCTTCAAGCCTCCGCAGAGAGAAGGGGGAGGCAACCCTAACCCTAACTCCCCCCGCAAATGAAGAGGTGACGAAGGCAGCAGATCTGCAAGCCTCCGCCACCACCCCCCACTCACCTTTCTAGTCCTCCCGTCTCTTCCTCCACTGCTGCCAAGTGCAGTCAGAACAAACAAAGAGGTTTGTGGGCAGTCCCACAAATGGCTTGTGGGCGGTCCCACAAACCAAAGTTGAACCAATCAATTTAAACTTTGCAAGTTTTTTTTGTGAGAAGTTTGAATTGATTAAACTTTTTTAGTGCCTTTTTTTTTTCAGGAGTAAACATGGCGGAGGAGGACTGGGAGCCGCACAGGACGGCTCAAAGAGCCGCATGAGACTCTGGAGCCGCAGGTTGCCGACCTGTGGGATAGGAGGTAGGTACTTTATTAAGATCCATTACAGCAATTACAGAAAGAGTAAGAACTTAATGTCTTCACATCAGAAAAATGCCATTAAGCTTGAGGATACTTCAGTATATGGTAGGCAGGATTAACTGACAATTTAATTTAAAATTTATTAAACTTGTATGCTTCCTGCCTTTCAATTACTTTGGAGACCATGCAAATCAATAGTAACACTGAGGTGGTAACTTTATACTACAGAGCTATAAGTTTTGAAATGGAATCAAAACAGTGGATGAGGGTATAGCCACTGACTGCAGGAAGAATGTACACACCTTGGTATATAGCAACAACCAGTTGCAAATACTACAAAACTATATATGATTTGTCACATTTGTGCATAAAATTATTTATATATGTGAAACTCATTAAACAACTGATCATTAATCGTCACTATATAACAAAGCAGTGGGGACAAAATTTACATTTAATCCATTTACTTGCCTCCATCTTTCAGGATTGCATTGATCATTATTATTCTAGCCAAGTTTGTTAGATTATATATTGGTAAAGATAAAATCATGTTCATGTCAAGCTTGACTCCATGTAATTTCATGGACAGAACCATGCAGTTTTATTAGCAAAAGTACAGAAGAGGTTGGTCACTGCCTTTTTTCAGGATGTTTTACAAATTTCCGTCCTACCCTACAGCCCTAATAGTCTCCCATCTAAATACTAAGTAGGTTCAATCCAGCTTAGCTGAACTCTCACAAGGTTAGCTGAAGACATATAATTCCAGCATAAATTTCTCAGTATGAAGTTGTGATTGTCGCAAAGAGGAAATTACAAAACACTATTATTATGCATCAGAATTAATTAATCTATAGGATATGCTTGCATGCAACATAAACTTACATATAAATTATCCTGATTATTGCTTTTAGATATCACCTAACCTCTTCAATATCACTTAAATAATCCTTTTAAATATATTAAATGCATAGTTGGGAGGTAAAATTAATTGCCTATAATAATTTTGGAGAATCCATTCAGTTTACCAGAATTAATCTATATATTACTAAAACTCCTTTGTGTGTTTGTCACCTTTAATTGGGTGAAATGGCACATCACAGGGCAGCATTTTTTTAATCAAGGTGTCTCAGATAGGCTGAGTTAAAAAATGCATCCAAGATCCAGAACCCATTACCAAGGATCTTCAAATAAGATGTATTCACAAAATTGTGGCCACTGCAGCACTGTCATAGTTAGCCATGGTCACATGACCATGATTTCCAACTACATTTTCCAGAACCCCACGGGCTGCATGGTACTAGGAAAGATGGGAAAGGCATATCCCTGTCCTCTTTCCTGCCTCCCTCTTGCCTCTGCATTCAAACAGCTGGTAACAAGGTCTGACTGGCAAGCAGTGATTGGCTGCTTTGGAACCAAGGCCAAAATCTGAAATCTCTCAATGACAGTGGGCAGGGGCAGGGAGAAACAACAGGGAGTGATTCAGATGCATATTTGCAAGATAGGGATGTTTTGGATGTGCTGTTGTTAGGTAAGCACTCTTTCTCCCCGGAAGAAGGGGGCCCTTGGGGAAACAGCTGGATGGGGAGTGGGGGTGTAGTTTTCTTCAAGGCCCTTTGTTCCTGCTTTCCCTGGCAAAATGACAGGCAGTTCCATGAATCAGCCAAGCGGAAGGAGAAAGAGGAGGCTTCACTGGGGCTTTGCTGAGGGTCATTAGGGAAGTGAGAATAGCACCAGCCTATATTATATGTGGAAAGAAGGATGATCCTAGGTTCTCTAGTTGTTTATAATGTCTCGAAAAGTCATTATGCCTGATGGGACAGCAGAAATCCAATAGAATCTAATGCTTCTAGAATATCCAATTAGGTAAGTCTTCAGTAAAGAACTGCACTGTTTAGCCAGCAGAATAGAATCAATCAAGCTTTGAATTTTTATATTGTTGTTTTTAAAAATTATATTTAAGGAATATAATCTGGTGGGGCAAGCCAGTGGTAAGAAAAGAAAAAGACCCACACACTTGTGGACAGGTATCATATATATTGTTACAAAATTTCTTTTACAATGACATTTTTCTCATTGTGAGGTACATCACTGGAAAAATACAGATTACAGTCTTCTTGATTTCTTAAATCTATAAAAAATTACAATAGAAAATAATCCTATTGTTGTATTCAGTATATTTAATCTTTTAAGCTCATCATATTTACTGTAAACTCTCTGTGAGTAAGTCACATACAGTATATGGATTTTTTTCAGACAGCTACTGAGAATGAATGAAAGAATTGTATATCTTCCCATTTTCTATTAGCCAAATGTCAAATGCACTGATTTCAAGGAAAACTGTACTTTGTCACTCTAAAAATGCAGATTGTAATTTTGAAAGTCCTTAGTACTGGAACTCAAACAGTATAAAACATGATGTCTCAAATAATCAATTAGTTTATCAACTAAGGAATAAGATAAAATATCTATAATCCTATTGACATTGGCATCTTCAGAGAGAGAAGACAAGGACTTCACTTTCATAATGTTGTCATCACATACTATAACATCATTGCACAAATGATCAAATTATATAACTTTACAATACAAATGTAATCTATTATTTGCATGATAATGTCACAAAAGAATAATATTATAATGGATTCTTATACAGCACCTATCATATTTAGCAAGACTAAAACTAATAAATGTACTGTTTTCATTTGGTTTATTTTAAATAATGTTAAATCAGGATCCAATTTAAAGCAAATTATTTAATTCCTAGAACAGCTAATATAATATGATTAAATAACAAGGTTATGAAATATTTCAAGGCAGAGGCAAATTGTTTAATTCCTGAGGCAGAATCTTTCTAAATGGGTTAAGAACTAAGAACTGAAATAAGAGCAGAACTATTATTTGATAACACATGATAGATAAGAAGTTCATCTATGTGATGAGAAAAATGGGAAATCCTACATATTTCAGATTTTTCCTTCCATGTAGCTGACACTGCAGTGCATTGAGTAGGATGTATGGTGTGTGTTTATGTGTGTGTGTGTGTGTGTGTGAGAGAGAGAGAGAGAGAGAGAGAGAGAGAGAGAGAGAGAGAGAGAGAGAGAGAGAGAGAGAGAGAGAGAGAGAGAGAGAGAGAGAGAGAGAGAGAGAGAGAGAGAGAGAGAGAGAGAGTTGAAATACGCATTGCAGCATTGTAATGCTATGTCCAGCATTACAGAATGGATACCTATAATAGCTTATAAGAGTCAGCAGACACAATCCAAAGAATAATCTTCATATAGGGAAAAAGTACTTATTACAATACAATACAGTTTTATTACATCATGGAGATGTTAGTACTTATTAAGAGCCAAGTGACATTTTAAATGGCACAGGCAGTGAAAAAGCCAATTCATTGGATCATGGGGGTTAAAGAGATAGCAACTCTTCCTAGATTTGGAAATATGATATGAGAGCATAATGGATGCACAGCTTCTATCATGGGTGTCATTCTCCACTTCTATATTTACAATCTCTATCTATAAAAATGCCTTGGAAAAATATTCTAACCAGTTTGCTATTCTTAAACTGTCCTGCTTAGACAGTGAACAATAAGCAAGCATGAATCCTTGATCACTAAATATATTAAAATTAAGCTGTTTACACATAGCCTTAGGTAAATACCCCTGATAATTGTCCAAAATATAACTAATTTTATTTATACATGTGCATTTGAGTGAATAACAATTCTTCTGAAACTGATAGAAAATTATGAGCCAAAGTAAAAGGGATAATTGTTCAATTTCAAATCATTGTTTATTTTAAAACAATGAAGTAATTTTATTATGCAAAGTGTCCCTATTTACTGTACTTATTTATCACAGTAAGCATAAGGTGAATATCAGCAACTTACAATACAAATTGCTAAACATATCACCAAGGCCAAATGAGAAATGGAAAATATCTGCAATAGCAAGATCTTTACTCATAACTACACACAAGATTTAGTAATCCAAAATTTCAGGAGAAAATATGACCCCATATACATTCATGCTTCTATTAATATAGATTATTATGAAAGTATGTATATTTATTTGAATGTTAATTAATAAATCTCCCTCCTTTGAGAACATTTTGGAGGAACCATTGCAGAAAGGTTTATCCTTACTGCATAATGATCTTTACAGAAAATATAGACCTGGCATTTAATCAGCATCATTACCCACAAGCATATTTTTTAAAAGATAATATTTAAATGTCTGGTTAGTCAGATTATCTTATTTGGGGGGACAGGTGTGAAAAATTATCCTGGAATATATTTCACCTAGCTGTAACTACTATCAGGAAGTCCATCTGGAACACATCATAAGAACATTGATTTAGACCTGAGCACATTATTCAAAAGGATACATGATGTTTGTTCATCTGTGCCATTTTAAACTGGAGACCCCAAATTGACATGTCAAAGGGAAGGATTTTAAGCTAGTTTTAACAGTTTCTTTACTGTACTATCAGCCCTCCTGGGTAAATCAGAAAAAAAATATTGCTACTTTATTGTAATGCTACATTAACAGAATCTTGCAAATCTGAAAGCACAACTTCTCACAAATACTTTTAACTGCTTGATCCATTAGGGTGGGTCCTTCATAAGTTTGTCTTTATGACCATTAAGCATTGGGGTGTCCTGCCTCTCTTGTCTGATTGTCTCCTAGGCAGCATCTCTTCCTTCCTTTTCTCATGTTCCATTTCATCTTCAGACCACAATCTTCAGACCACAATTGCAATATAAAATAGTACAAACCCTTCGAAGTTTGACATGGTAATCATAGAGCTATCAGCTATTAAGTAAAATTATGCTGACTTGCATTCCATGTGGCTCTATTTATCTCAATCACAACAGGAAGCACAGACTACATTTTTCCTATCAAAATCAATGCTTGATTTCATTTAAAAACTAGATTTTTTTGCACATGATGGAAAGACAATTTAGAGCCAGGTTTTTTTTAAAAAAAAATCTGGTTTTCTTTCAGTGATCCAAAAATTTAACAAAAGCTGAAAAAGATTGACAGAATCTTTTGATCATATAGTATATGATCAACACATAGAATTTAAGCCCAACCCAGTACAACATGAACAACAAGAAGATAACACATTCCAATGGTACAGGATATGACTGTCATGGGGAACCCCAACCTGAAAATTAAAAAGAAAGAAAGAAAGAAAGAAAGGAGTCAGCATTTTCTTGTTAACATTCTCATTGAAATTTAGCAATAATTAACAAGTACAATAACAAAGCAATGCCAAGTTAACATTGTAATTGATTATGTGTTATAATTCTATAGACATAATTTACAAATTTATGTCCCTCTATAATACATCAGACAAAGGAAAGCAAATCTGAGGAAATATCTGTCAGGACCCACTTCAAACCCACATCTTAAGAAACCAGAACTCTTGGAAACAATTTCTTCCAAACAGGAACTTTTATTAAGAGTAGGTGATAGCAAGCATAATAGACAGGATCTCAGAATTCCCCATGCAGTGCAGTAGATTATAGTATTCCCAAGCAGGACCCCACCCCATAGATCGACCTCCCAATGTGGAATGGCCAATCCCCAAGTATTAAGTGTGTTGTGGGAACCGGGGAGATAACATCAGCCTGTCTCCAGCTCATGCAGTGAGGGTTGGCGGCTTCTTCACACCTTCCTCTGAGAGTGTAGACATAAACCAGGTGCTGAGGTTACATTCCTTATTTCCTCCTTTGTTCTTAACTGACCATTTAAAAGAGTTAAGAGAGAGAGATAACACAGTAAACAAGTTGTTACATTTTAGTGGGCAGGTCAAGGATACAGACCCAATAAACAAAGTAAAGGATTACATTGTAACAAATAGAGGGAGTGAAAGGGCTCGTTGCCTTGGAAGAGTGAGGAAAATTCTCAGGGATGACTCACACCCTGGATGGATAGGAAATATAGGAGTATAGCCAGCCGTACCAACAGGCTGAAAAACAGCTTTTATCCATGGGCTGTTAGGCTTTTGAATGGGATATAATCTCTGTGAACTTATGCAGAATTGACTTGGGAGGCCGGTGTGTGGTGTAGTTGGTTCACATGGTGTGGTAGGATGGAGGGTTTGTTGTCATTGTGTGTTGGGGGGAGGGAGCACGGGGAGAGGCTCAGCTAATCTCAATGTACACATGTTGTACTTTGACAATAAAAGGTTTATTTATTATTAATAGCCCTGCAGGCACATCCCCCCTCCCCCTTGGGAGTATGACAAAACCCAGGAACAGGTAGAATGAAATAGAAATGAAATGAAATAGGAATAGGAATAGGTTCTGACAATATCATCATTATAAAATACTAGATTAGAGACTAGTTTCAACCGTGTATTAAAAGGAGACTTAATTGTAATGATTTCTGATGGATTATGCCAATACATTGAGTAACAGTTATTTCAATTTTATTTAAATATCTAGAGTTTCATTCCCCAAGTGCATAAAGGAAGGATACAATTGGCAGAATGAAGGTCGAAGAAGAAAAAATACTTTGCAGGTTATTTTCAGTCATGAACTGGAAATCAGAAAGTAAAATTGAAGCCAAATATACCTAAGCATCTTTAAAAATACTTAACTCCTATAGAATAGAGTACATTACAACCTATTCTAAGTCTTCTGTATTACTTACTATCAATATGCTAGTGGTATCTGAAGTTACTTCTAAGTGTTGGGCATAATAATTGAGAGTCTAGGATTTGCCAGCAAAGGACCAAATGAGAATAATCATGGCGTACTCTCACAAACCACACATTATTGACTTAATGTTTCTCAATAACATTTCTACTATATGGCAAATTTTGTAGATTTGCAAATTTTGCAATATAAATTATGATAATAAAAGCAAGTATCTGGCTCTAAATTTAGAAAACTCAGTAGTTCAGAAGGTAATTACACAACGTAAAGGAGTTCTCTCCCTAAATAATCAAGGGAGTGTACCACAAAGGCTGTTTATGTGTCCCATGTTCCTTAAAGTGCTGCAATTTTATCATGGCAGCCAACCAGCAGGGCATTTTGGAATATTTGTGCCTTCTGATTTGTGGTGGCCTTTTGTTCAGGGGCCACCAAACTCTCAAAATGTCAAACCTATAATCTTCAAACAGTTCATTTCATCTCCTCTCATGGCCTTTCTTTTGGCCGCAAGAGTTTAGTTAGTCACTTCATTTATCACATATTCTAACCCCCAGACATATCCTGTACCTGATCTCAGATAGAAAGGTTCAAATCACTGCCTAATTTTAGACAGGACTCTTTTAACTCCTGAATGTTAAGTATTTTGTCTCTGCTTTCAATATGCTATGTAGACAACTATATTGAAAACCTTGCCAGAATTTTTTTTAAAGGTGAATGACACCACTTACATTTATCCACCTAGGAGATTAGTTTCCTTATTAAAACCTATCTGTATGTTCTACTACTTTAAACAAAGCAACTATCCAAGTAACTTTTAAAGCCTCTTTGGACAGTTGTTCCAATACAGCAGAGCTGGAAGTATGGGCAAGATGAGTATATATTACACTTCTACTAATTTAATTGAAATACAGAAGCTCAAACATTTTAAAATTAAAAAACTAATTTATTTTTAAAAAATTCAAATACTTTCACATAGGAAAGCAGCACTTTCTAAAAATTAGCAAATGCACCTAGCAGAAAAATGTCCTAGTTACATATATTATGGTTGGGAGCATTAGCAATGTGTTATTCATATATCTAGAGGGAAGCATGGGATCAAGGGTCTGGAATCTCCTTTGGAATTCTTAAATTAGCCTTTCATCTGATTTTACTCAAAACATATTTCTCTGTCAGAACCCATATCTACAGGGTTCCCCTTCCCCCCTCCTAACTCACTCTTTTTCTTTCCTCTTTCATCCTGACCTGAATCTCACTCTCTTCTCTTCCTGGGTTCTGCATACTCCTGGGGGGAGTGCTTGAGGGTTATTGCCTTGACTAATATTATCAGCCGGCCTGATTTTATCTCCCTTTTCCCACATGGAACTTAACACCTGGGAATTGCCCTGTTTGAACTTCTAATAAAAGATCCTTTTGGAAGAAACTGCTTCCACAAGTTCTACTTTCTTGGGATGAGGTTTTGAAGTGGGCCCTGACATTCTCATCACTTTCTTCACCTCTGTGATAAAGTAGTAGATAAATAGTAGATAAGTGGGTTTTTATTTGTACCACGGGCTAGAATCTCAGCTTTTTTCAATAAACAGACACTATTAAAGTTATTTTGGATCATGAGGCAGAATACCCCACAAGTTCTTTTCCCTTCCTTCTTTTGCAGTAAATGTTCAATAATATAAAATAAGCAAGCATTTTATATGCATTAATAATGCCCCAAATTTGTTGACACCCTTTTTACCTAATTTACCTATACATTTTATGCAATGATCAGACATTAGTAAGCGTTCCATTCTTTCTACAGACTGGATATTTTTACATCTACTGTAGCTGTTTTCCAAAGCATTGACATCATGTCCCAGAATTTTTTATCATGTACATGCTACTTGGAGAAGTTGGATGTTGAAATTGATACATCTGGAAATTTCCCAGATCAAAAAACACTGATGTAGTCCATTACTGCCAGATTCCCATCAGCCGCCCATAGATACAAATAGAAAAACTTTTACTGGTACTTAACTGAAAAAAGCAGGGAGGATTGAAACTGAGCCCTTACATTGTGCTCTTATCCCTTCAACACACTGTATGTGTATACAGCCTAAAAGTGACAAGCTGCTGCAATTGTGTTTTTCAGTTAAGCATCATCTATAATTCTTCACAACTCAGTCTCCTAAAAACAGTCTAAAATAACATGGAATTCTTCAATTACTTTTAATTATCTCATAGGTCACCTAAATGTTAAGGGGAGAAAAGAATATGCAATCTCAGTCTATTGCTGTTGCATCTGCTGTTTATACCTTCTGTCCTCATGTTCTTTTGGCTTCATGGATTCTTCTAATGATTTATAAGTAACTGACAAAACAGGCTTTTCAATCTAATGAACTTTAAACTGTCCCCACGACTGAGTAGATTTTTTTTAATCCATCTGCCTTTGATTCAGCAGAAAACAATAACATCATGAAATGTTTGTCCATTGGTTACATTAGGTTAGGTTAGGTTAGGTTAGGTTAGGTTAGGTTAGGTTAGGTTAGGTTAGGTTAGGTTAGGTTAGGTTAGGTTAGGTTAGGTTAGAAGAGGTGAAGGGCCCTGCCTGTATTTGAATCTAAATCTCAAAGAGAATGCCAATTTGTGCTCACTTTTTCTCATCCACTGCAGAACCTCAGACAAACCTTTGTCCTAGTAATAATTGGATCAGGTGTGGAATTTAAATTCACATTTAACTGAGAGATTGAAATTATAACAAAAAGAAGCAAATAAATCACTTTACACAGAGGACAAGCATTGGATCATGAGAACTGTCTTCTTGAATCCCCTAAATAACATATTCATTTACACCATTACATCTGTTTGTTTGCATCAACATATGTTCACAGAAAGGTATCGCAATGTGTCAACTATCGTATTAAATAAATTATTCTAAAATTAAATCTCCCAAACTCATTTCCTTGTCATAGTTATATGCATTCCTAACTTCATGGACTTTAGAAAAATAATAAAGGTAGTCTCTTTTAGATGGCATTGAGGAATGAAGATCTCACCTAATGGCTCAAACAGCTTTTTATGAGCAGTATTTAATCATTGTATTCATTATTATTTGCTTGTACAAATTGTTTTTATATGTGTATTACTTTTGTATATTGCAAGCTGTCTAGAATTTCTGGCATCACCATCATACAAATGCAGGCAAAAAAGTAAAAAGTTCAACTGTATCAGCCTGCAATCACCCATGGCTCTCTAATAATCTGTCATATACAACCTTTAAACATTAAGTGGACTTTGAGTTCAGAAATGACAACATGGGATCTTATAATTTTTTCATAGGAAATTGGAGTTGCTACTAAACTAGCAAGAAAAAGGAGAAAGACAGAGACTTTAAAAGAACTCTATGAAGAAAAAAAGAGGAAAGATGAAGACATAAGGACTGAATTGTCCAACACAAGATTGGCTCTTGAGGCTTGGTTGTTCCCAGGAGATCCTGGGCCAAGTGGGGGAAGTCTGAAGACCCATGAAAGAATAAATGGACTGCCATGGGACAAACCTATACTTTTGAAGGTTGAAGAGAAAGAAGCCACTAAGAGAGAACTAGAATGCCAACTAACATAATTATCAGTGAATTGGAAAAAATAGTTGCAGCCAAACACAAATGCTTCTTTTTGTTGTTGTTGTTTACTAGTTTTATTCATTTATAACATAAAATGTGAAAATACAAAAGCAAATAGTAAGGGACAACAGTAGAGAAAGGGAAAACAAAAAAGGTGTGAAGAAAGGGAGGGGAAGAAACAAAAGACATTGATTTCCTTACTCTGTTGCAGTAAAATCAGATCTCAACTTTTTACATTTGGGCCACCAAAAGCATCCCTTATTCAAAGTTCTTAGCATATTCTTTTTTTTTTGTATATATATTTCATTAGAATTTTTTAACATAACATAAATCATTCAGTAATTTGTAAACAGTATGTTGTCTGGGTAACATTTATAAGACAATCCTTAACAATTAATTTCTATGATCTACAGTATATTCCATATGTTAATTTCATTTGATTTTCCCTTTCCCCAAAGTATCTTTCTTTGCAAACATTAGATTAAAACAATTCTCATTATTTTAATTAACAACAATTAAGTATATAGTTTCAATAATCCTATTTGTCATTTTCCAAGGGACGCGGTGGCTCAGTGGGTTAGGACGCTGAGCTTGTCGATCAGAAGGTCGGCAGTTTGGCGGGTCGAATCCCGAGTGCCGCGTAGCAGAGTGAGCGCCTGTTA
This sequence comes from Vipera latastei, assembly GCA_024294585.1. Taxonomy (NCBI): domain Eukaryota; kingdom Metazoa; phylum Chordata; class Lepidosauria; order Squamata; family Viperidae; genus Vipera; species Vipera latastei. Next base: position 84,552,983 of record CM044357.1, on the reverse strand, counting down.
CTCGTCCCAGCTTCTGCCAACCTAGCAGTTCGAAAGCACGTAAAAATGCAAGTAGAAAAATAGGGACCACTACGGTGGGAAGGTAACAGCGTTCCGTGCGCCTTTGGCGTCTAGTCATGCCGGCCACATGACCACGGAGACGTCCTTGGACAAGCGCTGGCTCTTCGGCTTTGAAACGGAGATGAGCACCGGCCCCTAGAGTTGGAAACGACTAGCACGCATGTGCGGGGGAACCTTTACCTTTACCTTATTTGTCATTTTAGTTGCCTTATCGTAAATCCTGTTACCATGTTTATTTCAGCTTATTTCTCCCCCCTAAATATTCTGACTAGTGACATTCTTTTCAACAGTTAACTATATTTACATTAGTTGATTTAATTCTGTTTTTCCCATATAAGCCCTCTCATGCTTTTATATTTCTTAATCAATAAGTAAAAAAGTAGAAAGAGAAAAGAAAAGAGGAAAGAGACAAAAAAGAAGAAGGAAAAAAGAAGAAAAAGAAAAAGAAGAAAGAAAAGGGAAACAAGAAAACGAGAGAAGAGCACTGAAATACAAAAAATAACATACAACTTAAAATATGTATCCCTCCTAATTTAATATATATTTATTCCCTCAATTTCTTATTCTTTTTGACCATAGCTAAGAATGTATTTAATCTATTTAAACTTTAAGCATTCCATTCAATAGTTCTAATCATCTAATCCTTTAACTCTCATTCAAAACACATTTTTATGCTTTTCTTATCATCACATTTAAATAACTAAAACATTTGCTTTTGTTTAAATCATTTCAATGTTTTTTTAACAGAAAGAAAGGGAAAAACATATTAGTTAAGAAAAAAGAAAAAAAGAAAAAAAATCATCCCTCTAAGAGTAATATATTTCAAAGTTTTTCCATTTCTTTAGCCATATTCAAACAAATGTTTCTTTTTTAAGTATTCTTTCTGATAAGTTCCATCATCTATTTTCTGGATTTCTATTTTAGTCTTTTTTCTCTGGCCGTTGCCTTTCTTAATCAGTATGTTTTGCTGCATCATTTGTTTCCCTGTAAGGAATTTTTTCTCATTCTTTTCCTTATCTTCAAAGTTGCTTGGACGTGTTGAAATATTTCCCATTTGGATTAAATCATGATTTTTTTATTTTATATGGTTCCATCTTCAAGTCTCTATCCTCAGAATTATGTTCAGCCATCTCTACTGTATTTTCCTGGGAAATTTCTTGGAGTGAAATTAAGTTGGAAATAAGTTGATTCACGCTCTCAAGGTTATTCTGGATTTCTTTGTAGTTTAAAGTCATTGTCCTTTGAAATTGTTGCCGCTTATCATAGATTTCCTTTTGTAAAGTATTCATTGCTTCAGCTTTGTTACTGTCACTTTGTTTACACAGCTGCATTTTCTAAAAACTTTGAGGGTCAGAGAAAAAAATCCTCACCCACCAGCAGGTGTCAGTGTTTGCTCATTTTTCATTTCTTTCTAGTCTTTATTTCTCTCTCTAAAGGGTAAGTTTTGCCACTTCCTATAACCAAAAGGGAGGGAGCAGAGTCCCCCTCCCCCTTTCCTTTTTCAGACATCTCTTATTTTGGGGACTTTCTTCTTCAGGAAAATAAGTAGGATAGAGAAAATCAATATTCTTACCCAGATTCAAGCATGGTGTTTTGGATCTGGTTAATTTGAAAGCTTATGACTTCTTGTTGTTTCCAACTATGGCTGAACAAGCAGTTAGTCAACCCTTTCTTCTGTTAGTTTCTGGGAGGCTTCTCCTGGACCATTTGGAGAGTCTGCCATCTCTCCTAAGTCCCTGGGATTTCCTTTATTCATTCCACCCCTTCAGGGTGGGTTCTGGCCCCTTAGGGTCCCCAACAAAAAGAAATTCCAGCCGAAGAGTTCGGCATTCCGAATCTTCAGACTGCTCGCTGGAAAACATGAACGTGAAGTCCTCAAGGTTCTTAGCATATTCTTATTTCCCTTTTCATACCAAGATATATTCTGATTACAAATCCTAACTATCTAGTTATAATAATACTTCTATTTCTAACAATCTATTCTTAACCTTGGTGGAGCAAGAGCCTTGGTGGAGCAGTGGGCTAATGCCTCCTTAAGTAACACCAGCTGCCTGCAATTAGTGCAGGTTCGCATCCCACCAGGCTCAAGGTTGACTCAGCCTTCCATCCTTCCGAGGTAGGTAAAATGAGGACCCAGATTGTTGGGGGCAATTAAGCTGACTTTGTAATAATGCCGCTTGGGGGTGTGTGAAAGCCCTTAAGCAGGCATAAACATAGAATGAAGGCTACTGCTAAGCTTGTAAGCCGCCCTGAGTCTTCGGAGAAGGGCGGGATATAAATGGAATTAAAAAAAAACCATATTCAAACCTCTAATTAGTAATATAACAGCTCCTCCAATAGGTCAAAGCTTCTGTTTCCTTCAATCTTACTCTAGCTTTCTTTCTTTGCCAACTAACTTTCCAAGTCAGTGCATTTGGATCATCAAATAATTCTTCCTCTATATATTATTTGAAACAAGAGAAATAACTTGGTTAAAGTGTTTTTGGAAGAGTTAGCCCATTGATATTCATTAAACTGCCTCCCTCCTTCTCCAAATCCCCACAATTCTGTTAACAATTTTATTTTACATTCCATAAGCTCTCCTTCCTTGTCATCCAGTATGTTCTGAAACCTTGGTTTGTAAAATGTCTTCTCCATTTCCAATATTATCATTGTGTCTTCTGAGTTTTCATTTATTTCCTTTACATCATCAATATTTGTATCAGCATACTCTAGTTTTCCTTTGATTTTCTGGGTTTCTGGTTCCTTCTTTATAGTTGTTTTCTGAGTTTGTAGATTTAATGTAGATGTAGATATGGCAAGTTAAGGCTACTGGGAACAGATGTTAAAGATGGTGCTTTTCTATTTAAAGCTGAGTATGAAACATCCATTTTATTTTATTTTTTGTAAGTAGCCGTTATAAATGTATCCAACCAACTGTCTGTTCCTGAATCTCCCCTAAGCATATATAAATAAAATTCAAATTTTTCTGTCCAGTAAGAAATATATCCTTTCTGTCCAGGGAGAAAAAAGAAGCATTGAAGGTTGTTTAATAATCAAGATTTATAATCCAAAGCGTTCCGTATGTTTCTTCTACAAGAAAATAAATCCACAATACAGTTCTGAAAGTCAGTATTTATGTTCAAAATCCAGACAGGCCAAATTTAGAATATTTGTTATCATCTCTGCCACACAGATAAGCAGCCCCCAAGTTACTTTTTTCTCAGCTACAATTCTCAATAGTAAAAGCTTCCAAGACCAGCCAAAGTCTTATCTAGTTCTGGGCTTCGAGCCAGGTTTCTTTTAGGGATAAATAAGTTGTAGTGCTATAAGTTACCACTAGATGTCATCAATGATCTCTGGCGGGCTCGGGACAGGGGTTGTTCCTCTGTCCTAGTCCTATTAGATCTCTCAGCGGCTTTTGATACCATCAACCATGGTATCCTACTGCGGCGTCTCAGGGGCTTGGGAGTGGGAGGCACCATTTTACGGTGGTTCTCCTCCTATCTCCTGGGCCGCTCACAGTCGGTGTTGACGGGAGGGCAGAGATCCACCCCGAGGCCTCTTGTTTGTGGAGTTCCTCAGGGGTTGGTTCTCTCGCCCCTCCTGTTCAACATCTATATGAAGCCGCTGGGTGAGATCATTCGTGGTTTCGGGGTGGAGTATCATCAGTACGCTGATGATACCCATCTTTTTCTTTCCACCCCAGACCAACCCAGTGATGCCCTCGCCGTGATGTCCCGTTGCCTGGAGGCGGTCCAGGTCTGGATGGGGAGAAACAGGCTTCGTCTCAATCCTGCCAAGACTGAGTGGCTGTGCATATCGGCATCTCGGGTTAACCAGACCATTCCACCTTTAACGATGGGGGGTGAGGTGTTACCCCCTGTTGATAGGGCTCGCAACTTGGGCGTCCTCCTTGATTCCCGGCTGAATTTTGAAGACCATATAGGAGCTGTGACCAGGGGGGCTTTTGCCCAGGTTCGCCTGGTGCGCCAGTTGCGACCCTACCTGGACCGAGATGCCCTATGCACAGTCACTCATGCGCTCGTGACCTCCCGTTTAGACTACTGCAACGCTCTCTACATGGGGCTGCCCTTGAGGACCACTCGGAGGCTTCAGCTGGTGCAGAATGCAGCCGCACGAGTTGTGATGGGGGTTTCCCGATACTCCTATGTAACACCTCTACTCCGCGAGCTGCATTGGCTTCCGGTTGCCCTCCGGGTGAGATTCAAGGTGCTGGTAATGACCTATAAAGCCCTAAATGGCTTGGGTCCGGGATATCTGAGAGAACACCTGCTGCCAGCATCAAGTTCCCTTCGTCCAGTGCACTCCCACAGGGAGGGTCTTCTCAGGGTGCTGCCGGTAAAAGATTGCCGGCGGGTAACGCCCAGAGGGAGGGCCTTCTCAGTGGGTGTGCCTGCCCTCTGGAACCAGCTGCCCGTGGAGTTGAGGACTGCCCCCAACCTCCGTTCATTCCGCCAGGACCTGAAGACCTGGCTCTTCGAGCTCTCTGGCCCAGGCTGAGAATTTTAATTTTAATTTTAATTGGGGGTTTTATTCTCTCAGGGACTATTATAATCTTTTTAATTGTTTTTAATTTTTGTATTTCCTGTTTTAATTCCCTGTAAACCGCCCTGAGTCCTTCGGGAAAGGGCGGTATACAAATCCAATAAAATAAAATAAATAAATAAATAAATAAATAAATGCCATTTTCCAGTTTTTAGATACAAAACTTATATTGTAAACTTTTCAAGTCTTTTTTTTAAAAAAAGGTCTTAAAAATACTTTTAGTCCCCAAATTTTCAAGCTGTATGTATATATTAATTCCAAATAAGTCATATAGGTTTTGCCATTTTCCCCAAGTAATTAATTTGCTGCTTTTCTTTTCTGAGGGAATGGGGCGGAAATTCCCTTTCCTTCTTTCATCAGGGGGAATGCTTTGGGCAGATTTTCAGGAAGAGGTCTTAAAATCATAAAGAGAGGATCTGGTCTCACCCAGTTTCATCTACATTGTTGTAAAGTTGCTTGGTAGTGCTTGTTGTCATCCATTGTCAGCAGCTTCGGACTGGCTATACAAATGCAGCCAGTCTTTTCCCCGCTGGTTTGGAGGGCTTCCTTGTTTCAAATGGGAGGGCTGCTGCCCCCCCTACGAACAACAAGAGTCCCCTCCTTGCTTTCCGCCTCTATTGGGTGACTTTCGACCCTTTCCAGGGTCCCCAAGCAGGGCAAAACCAGGTGCAAAAGACAGAGCCCCATTTTCCTGCATCTGCATTCACGCAATGTCAAAACTGGAAGCCAACTTTTTACATTTCTATAGTAGTATGCACTAGCCATTTCTGTATCAGCAAATCAGTCTAATCAGTAAAACCCCAAATCATAATATTTTTTCCACCTCAAGCACAAAGTCAAGAAGCAGTTTCCACAAACACTTCTCACCCCATTTCCCTCATGCATTCATACATTTACTCACAACTTTACTCACAACCATCCAACATGTTGATGCTATTGCCTGGATAATTGAGCCAGAACCTGGTATTTTTAACAATATGTTAATGTCCAGAAGCAGCCCCACCCTACCCAGGCTCTCTACTGACTAAAGTAAATGCTAGGACAGAGTGGGGAGATGTATGAAGAGGGTACATGATGAGCAAGCCACAGACAGGGAAGTAGAGGCAATATCTGGAGATTGGCTGCTGTTAAAAGCAAGCAAGAGGACTATCATTAAACTGCCAGGATCACAGCAAGTCACATATCCTGGTGGAACACCTGCTTGGAGCTTTGCCAAGAGGTTGGTAGCAACTAGAAAATCAACCACACTGAAGCAGCTCCTTATCCCAACATCTGTAAGAATCTTTGGAAGGAGTCAAAGATTGTCTGTTACTTTACAAACTTATAATTACTATTAAAGACATATTTGCATGATATTACCTTGCAAGTCTTAGAAGTGTGAAGGCAATAGTCTATTGTTGGACAAAGTGTGTGCTGCAATAAAGCATTGTGCACAGATTTACTACAATGTGTGGTGTGTCCTGTGAAAGCAAAAACCCTCACCCCACATACTCATCTCTAAATAGGAAGCAGCAATAAAATACAAGTATAACAATAGTTCTATTTAGCCTATACACTAGGAGACTATACACATAACTTGATACACTTCACCAAAATGTTTTAATTTAGTATTAGAGAAGTAATTTGTTTTATAATGCCTGAGCAGCTGCTCCTAACTACAATAAAAGAATGCTGCCTAGAATCAAAGCTAAAGGATTGTGCTGCTTTGTTTGCTGACGCAAGTAGTCTTTCATAGGCTGTGTCTTAAATTAAGAACCTAAACACCCACAAATCCCAGTGACATTTCCCCTTCAAAATCACAAACCCTGCCCCTCCCATTGTGAAAGCACACAATTATTACATCTTTTTAACACATGCATAAGAATAGACATGCTTCCTTTCTCTCAAATCTACCAAAACCTTGTCCCTCCTCTCTATTTCCCTTGATTAGTTTCTTTTGCCCATCCGTCTGACTTTGTAAATCCTCACAAATGAAGGCAAATAGACACATCCCAGGATAATATTGCAGGATGCAATCTGGGTCAGTCACCAGGACCAGAGGTTTCAGACTTTGTAAATCCACAGCTTCTCCCAAATCTTATCCTCCCCACTTCTTTACAACACTCTCCCCCACTCACCATCTTCCCCATCTGTTCCTCAGTTTTCCTCCCATTGGCTTTCTCAATGGTTTTTGAAGGTTTCCTCTTGCTGGCTTTCCTGCTCCCCTACCCAAATCACCCAGCCTGCTATTAAACAGCTTCCCAGGTTTGAATTTCTTTGCTTTCAGATTTAACTAAGGGCTTGGCTGGAAAGCAGAAAAACCCTGAGAAAACAGAATACAAGCAAGGAGTGGCTGCTGTGAGTATTCACTATGTCAACTGTTTTTACATTATGAAGAGCGATATGTAACAAGGTGAGTTTTAGTTCCAGTTTAAAAGGTGTTAATTTCCCCAAACCACCCATCTTTAATTATTATATAGCCTTTTAATAAAACACCAAATATAAACATCCCCCAAAACTTCATCTAAAGCATATATACAAATATGCTTTCAGACCATCATTTTTTCTATGTTAGAAGATTCTGCATTCCCTCTAATTATGTGTGATACCACATATTGCTAAAGCTTCTGGGAAATCCTTCTGATGTAACATGAAAATAGCTATGAATATCTTATATTTGCATAAAGGTGCCTATGCCCTTACGTTTTAGTTACCATACTAGCTAGTGAGGAATTGAAATCACAGAATGAAACCTATAATCCTGTTTTGTTCTGAATGCTAAAATTATAAGAATCACTTCTTATTTTTCTTCCCCTTGAACCTCTGCCCAGTTTCTTCATGCAGCTGCTCTCAATTAAAAACTCTTAGACTAGTAGGAAATAATGAGAACAGTTCTCAAGGCAGACAAATTAAAAGCTTAGTTAATTTATTTCTGTATGAAATCTGGGTCTCCCCCTCCCCCCTAACAAAATGTGCACTAAACATTTTTATTGACCTTCTAGAGAAAGCAAAATAAGCATCACCCCTGACAGCCATTGCCCTTGGGGCATGATAGCTTCATGAGTTATCTTTTCTGCTGATGAAAAGGCCTTTTTTTCCAGTGCCAAAACTTGACATTTCAAGGTGACAAGGTTTGAAAAGCCTTTTTTTTTCATTAGATACTTCTATTACCTGAGTGATCAGGCAATCTCATTTCACCCCATATCCCCATGCTTTTCTCCTGGTCCATGATTTATACAGACATTTCCTATACCACAAAACACTTGAATCTTCCACACAGAATGGCACATTTGAGACATTTTTTGGTTAGCAACTTGTTCAGTCACTACAGGAAGGAATGGATTCCACTAAGCATCACTAGGCAGGAAAAGCACAACATTCCTTTAAAACTGTCGTGGGTTCCTAGTTTCTAGAATGGCAAATCGGAAAAGAAGACAATTTGACCATGGGAACAATTCATTGCTACTTTGTAACTATGTATTCTTCATAGGACTGTCTATGAAACGTGCTCAAAAGCTATCAAGGTGTGCATGGCAAAAACAAGACACCCTTTAAGGAGATTTAAGAGACCTTGGAATCATAAAAAGAACAATGTTTTTGAATTTTGACAATTTGGGTTGCCAACTGGTGGTATAAAACAAAATCTAACCAAGGCAATAGAAAAGGATGCTAGAGGAGATGCAATTCTGTTTCAGTCTTCCTATTTTAGGAAGCATTGTAAGAATCAAACTGTAATGAAAAGTTAACTATGTTCTATTTAATATGCATAGTTTTAAAAACAGAAAAAACAGGTACTCAATTTTTTAGTGACCACATTTGGGACTGACAACTGTGTTATGAAGCAATGTGGTCACTAGAAGGTAAATCAGATGATCATGACTGTGCTTTCCTTTTTCCCACTCTTCCATCCTTTGAAATGCTAACCCTGGAACTGGATTAGCCAGCTTGCAGCTACTATCTGTAACTGACAAGGCTGATCACTTACATACCTCTTGCTTTTGTTTTTCTCTAATGATTTTACTTCAGTTTCTCTTTTTCTCCACTTTACCACTCTTTGAAACTGTCTCCAGGCACTGGGATAATTAGCAAGAAGCAAATTAATATTAATGTTTACATTCACAGACATGCTCAGAGATGACAGCCGTGAGCACACTACACTAATAGTCTCATGAACTTCCCACTGCATGTCTGCTTACTCTCTTGTAATCCCTTCCTCTCCAGTCTCTCCAGCCAATGATGGAGGGAGAAAAAAGCAGATCTGCATAAGAAATTGCCTAGAGATTGCTTGGGTTCTGTTTTTTCCTCCTCGCTGAGTGGACAGATTGTTTAAACAAGTGAGATGAGAAAAAAAATTACACCAGGATGTTTCCATAGCACTCTCAGGGCTGCTGATACCACCACATTCCTTTCAATGTGTTCCCTATTGTTTGCCTGCTTGTTCTGTTGTAATTCCTTTCTCTCCAATCTCTTCACTTTGCAAGAGAGGAAAAAAAGAAAAACAACAGGTTAGGCACAGGATAACATATATTCACTATAATGGTGTTCATGTGACTGTGAATTAATGTTTGTATTTACATTCATCAGGAAGGAAAGAATTACAAAAGAGTAAGCAGACACACTGTGGAGAATGCACATTTAAAAGAATATGCTAATATTCCTTAGGAGGCAAAAAAAGAGTTCGTGATGAAATTAGGGTTAGGCAGCACTGCAAGCCTGTTGCAGGGGGAGAAGGAGAGGGAGAGAGGGAAGGAGGGAAGGAGGGGGAGAGAGAGAGAGAGAGAGAGACCCACCAAGACCCACATTTAGAACACAGTTATAACTGCAAATGATCATTATCCATGACAGTCACTAAACAAGGGCTACCTGTATTTTGCTGTATTAAGAAGATGGTTTCTTAATTCTGCAATATTTTATACTAACAATGTATGTACATCTATAGACATTACAGAAAAGATTATTCATTTGCTAATTCTTAGGACCCTGCTTTGCAATTCAAAAATCTTAAACAAACATACAGGGCTCTCAAACTTAAAATGGGTTTACAGTAATTGTTTCCAAGCTATTCAAAAGTTGGATAAAGGGTAAAAGTATAATCTTTTAAATTATATTATGCATAACATAACATAACATATAAATATAATATGAACATAGCATAAGGCAAGCAAGCTAAAGTCTAGTGAATTTCACTTTGAGATATAATTTTAAAAGCAAAAGAAAACATTGATTATAATATTGGTGAATCGAATGAACTTGCTATGAAATTAAAATTTGTAGAGCCCATCCAAAGTGAATATATCCAGCATAAATCTGTGAAGTTAAAAATTAAGGCACAGAAAACTGTGATTCAAACATGTTTGCTGAACACAAATTGGATAGTATAACAAATAGTCTGATGGAAATACATTGTAAATTTTCTGAATTAATTTTATAATATGTTAGCTGGAAATTGCACTACTTGGGGAAAAAATATATCACCCATCCATTAATATCAGTCCTCTACATTTTCAAACACTAAAATGGCAATTTCATGCCTTAAGTCAGCACGTATGAGTGTTTCATTTGTTTTAACTACATCTATCTGAATTGTATAGTTGTTTGCAAAATGAAACTCCTGTTAGACCAAATCTCATCAAAAATATCAGTTGAAGCCAAGATTGCCAAACAGATGTTATCATACTTTGGTCATGTCATGAGACCTGACTCACTAGAAAAGTCAGCCACGCTGGGAATGATCAGCTGAAAAGGGAGAAGGAGTTGCCTAGAGCCACTGGCTGGACACTATAAAGCAGATATGTCAAACAGAAGGCCCGTGGGCCAGATCCGGCCCAATATGTGGTTCAGTCCAGCCTGGGAACCTGCTCTGGAAACAGTGAAGGACTGGCTCACCACACCTCAGCCAGGCCGAGGTCGACCGGGCACTGATCTACAACCTGGTTGTGTCCATCAAAGCCAGAATGCGCTCAGTCTTGAATCCACGGGGCAGTCCCGCCCTGCCCCCTGGGTGTGTGCACAAGCAGAGTCCGGCAACCCTGCTGGCTGTCTTGTACTGCAGGCTAACTTCACCCAGGATGCCAGCACTGGTCATCTCCTGTGCGCACACCCAGGGGTTGGGGCAGAGGTGGTGAGGCAGCTCCTTGCTGATTCCAGGGCTGCCCCATGGAACCTTTGTTCCTTTTGTAGTGGAGAGGGGAGTTGGGAGGGATCAGCAGTGGCTGGGATTGGCACTGACTGGGAGGCTTTGCTGGAGCTTTGCAGATTCGGCAGAGAGGTTGGGAGCTCCAGTGGCCTCCATGGTGGCTGGCAGTGGGGCAGGGCTCTTGGGGAGGGATTTTTAAAGGGGAAGAGGAGATTGACTGGGGGAAGAAGATTTTATTTTCCCTTTTCTGGAGAGGCAAGCCAGAAGGAGGGAGAGCGAGGTAGGAAGTTGGCGAAAAGGCTTTTTATTCTCTCTCTGGAGAAAGAATAAAAAGCTTTTTCACCAACTTCCTACCTCACTCTCACTCCTCTTGGCTTGTCTCTCCAAAGAGAGAATAAAAAGCCTTTTTGCCAACTTCCTACCTTGCTCTCCCTCCTTCTGGCTCCTGACCTCTCTGCCAAAACCGCAGAGCTCCAGCAAAGCCTCCCAGCCAGTGCCCATCCCAGCCAGTGCTGATCCCTCCCAACTCCTCTCTCTGCTATGCTACCCCACCTCCCACCAAGACCTCCAGCCTTGCAGCCATGAGGCATCCCTTTCAACAAGACCGCCCCCACCCACCCACACAGTATAGGAATGGCCAGGAGCAGCATGTTAGTGCTGGCAATCTCTCCCCCTCCCATCACCCTTTCCTGAGCATAGGGGAAGGAAAAAGATGAGAAGGCAAAGGAAGGAACAGAGGGAGGAAGGAAGGACTGAAGCAATGGGACTTCTGGTTTGCCACAGCTGCCATTGACACCTGGGAGATTAGCTTTGTCTCCCTCGTCCAGTTTCGCATTGCTGGGGGACCCTGAAAAGGGTCAAAAGTCACCCCATAGAGGAAACCAGCAAGGAGGGCCCCTCACTGGATTGCAAGAGAGTGGTAGCTCTCCTGCTAGAGCAGACATGTCAAACACAAGGCCCGCGGGCCACAAACGGCCCGCCACATGATTGAATCCGGCCCGCACAACTCTCCCAGAAATTACAAAGGTCCGGCCCCCACCACCTTGTCGCCGGCCCGGCTGAGCACTTGCTCAGTAGGAGGCAAGTGCACGTGGGCTGGTGGAACCCAGCACTATTTGCATCTTATTAGTCTCCTGCGGCTCCAAAAAAAAGTGGAGGAGGAGGAGGTAGGAGGGAGTGAGGTGGGACGCGGGGGGGGGGGGAGGACGAGCAACACCCAGCCGGTGAGGGGGAGAGATGCCCAGGCCAGCCCCAACCTCCGCAAGTGAAAGCAAGGGAGATTGCAATTGAATCCTGCAATCTCCCTGCGGCCCGGCTTTCTCTTGCAGAAGGCAGGCTGAAACGGAGCAAGCAGGCTGAAACAAAGCTTGTTTCAGCCTGCTTTCTCTTGTAGCAAAAGAAACTGAAACCGAGCGGAGGAGAATGCAGGAGCGCGAGATCGGCCGATTCACATTCCTTGCTCCGTTTCAGCCTGCCTTCTGCAAGAGAAAGCCGGGCCGCAGGGCTGCCTCTGTAGGTACTGCTCTAACGCGGAGAGGGAAGGACAAAGAGGGAGGGAAGGAAGAAAGAAAGAAGGAAGGAAGGAAGGAAGGAAGGGACAATGGGAGAGGGAGGGAGAGAGAGAGAGAGAGAGGGAGAAAGAGAAAAATAGAGAGAGAGAAAGAGGGAGAGAGAGAGAAGGAGAAAGAAAGAGGGAGGGAAACAGAGGAAGAGGGAGAAATAGAGGGAAAGAGAAAAATAGAGAGGGAGAGAGAGAAGGAGAAAGAAAGGGAGGGAAATAGAGGGAGAGAGAGAAAGAGGGAGAGGGAAAGAGGGAGAGAAAGAAAGGGAGAGAGAGAAGGAGAAAGAAAGAGGGAGGGAAATAGAGGAAGAGGGAGAAATAGAGGGAAAGAGAAAAATAGAGAGGGAGAGAAAGAGGGAGAGAGAAGCAGAAAGAAAGGGAGGGAAATAGAGGGAGAGAGAAAGAGGGAAAGAGGGAGAGAAAGAAAGGGAGAGAGAGACAAGGAGAAAGAAAGGGAGGGAAATAGAGGAAGAGGGGGAAAGAGAGGGAGAGAGAGAAGGAGAAAGGGAGGGAAATAAAGGGAGAGGGAAAGAGGGAGAGAAAGAAAGGGAGAGAGAGACAAGGAGAAAGAAAGAGGGAGGGAAATAGAGGAAGAGGGAGAAATAGAGGGAAAGAGGGAGAGAGAAGGAGAAAGGGAGGGAAATAGAGGGAGAGAAAGAAAGGGAGAGAGAGAGAAGGAGAAAGGAAGAGGGAGGGAAATAGAGGGAAAGAAAAATAGAGAGGGAGAAGGAGAAAGAAAGGGAGGGAAACAGGGAGAGAGAGAAAGAGGGAGAAATAGAGGGAAAGAGAAAAATAGGGAAAGAAGGAAAGGGAGAGAGAGAAAGAAGGAGAGGAGAAAGAAAGAGGGAGGGGGAGAGAGGGAGAGAAAGAGAAGGAGAGAGAGAAATTAAATTAGTAACATGATTGTTAGGTGAATCTGGTTTCCCCACTAACTTTGCTTCTCAGAAGGTTGCAAAAGGCGATCACATGACCCTGGAACAATGTGACCATCATAAATATGAATCGATTGCCAAGCATCCGAATGTAAATCACATGACCCTGGGGATGCTGCAATGGTCATAAGTGTGAAAAATGGTCATAAGTCACTTTTTCAGTGTCGTAACTTTGAACGGTCACTAAGTGAATCATTGTAAGTCGAGGACTACCTGTACTTTATCATTTTTTTTCCTTTTTTAGGGGGGGGTCAAGTTTTTGACATGTTGCTGGGTGACATTGCCTTGTCCTAAAAGTGGTACAATGGATGAAAAGGTTGAAAAGCCCTGTTTTAGTATACTGGTACTATTTGGTTCAGAATATTTTTTTTCTTGTTTTCCTGCTCTAAAAACTGGGTGCGTCTTATGGTCAGGTGCGTCTTATGGTCCGAAAAATATGGTAGCTCGCACGCAAAACAAGCACGGCAGAGGAGCCCTTGTGTGAAAGAAGCCTGGCAGAGGAGCCGGAGCGGCTCCACTGCTGGGGGCGCGTCTTGGCTGGGGCCTTCCAGGATCCGAGCCGGGCGCCTCTGCTCGCCACTCTGGCTCCTCTGCCGGGCTTGTTTCGCATGCGAGCTACTTTGCTGGGCGCTGCTGAGGGCGAGCAGAGGCGCCCGGCCCAGATCCTGCAAGGCCGAGACGCGCCCCCAGCAGTGGAGCCGCTCCAGCTCCTCTGCCGGGCTTCTTTCACGCATGGGCTCCTGTGCCGGGTGCTTGAAGTGCAAGGATCACATCCAGGCAAGAATGTTCAGCTCACAGAAAATGAGATTCTGGGCATATGCCTGAAGTCACGAGAGATCTTCCTGAGCCAGCCCATTTTGTTGGAACTAGAAGCCCCACTCAAGATTTGTGGTAAACAGCGGTATAACATAAAATTATGGAAGACCTTCACTGATTGCTTCAACTGCCTACCTATCACTGCCGAGGGCAGAATCCTTTAATTCCAGGCTGTGTTATGGGTAATTTTGCAGCTGCTGGGTTTCTGCTGCACATGGTAAAGCTGTAAAATGGAAACTGAAGTGGGATCCCCTGCTGCCGGTGTGGTTTTGAAAAGCTGGCATGGGTACAGAAGTGTGATTATGTGTTGAATTGCTGTTCAAGTGTGTGTACTTCAGGGGCACTCCTAGCCTGGGGAAAGTAAGTCTCTGGTCCTTTTTTAGGAAGGTTTCCTGAATTTGAAGCCCTCTACCACACCAAAAAGGACATAGAAATACAGGTAGTTCTCATTTACCGACCACAATTGGGACCAGCCACTTGGTTGTTAAGCAATGCAGTCACTCAGTGAAACTGCAACTGACTTAGGTTCTTACTTCAGCTGCCATTTGCCACACAAACCTGAAAAAGTTCTAAATGCAAGGATTGGCTGCAAAGTTACTTTGTCACCACTGTTGTAAGTGTACTGTTGCTAAATGAGGACTACCTATCTTACGGCTATGCAATGCTCATCGGGGTGCCTGCAAATGAGCCAATATCCGGCCCCACCCCACTAGGCTTTTTCGGGGGCCTCGAGGCCGAAGGGGAAGTTGGCCCTCTGGGAACCAGGTTGAGTGGCACTCTGCCTGCTTCAAGTGCACCTACCTACAAGGGTAACCCTGGTGTGATTGCTTGATTTGCTGGTATAGTATAGCTGAGCGCTAAAAACTGTTTTTGCCGCCCTGCCTGCCCCTCAGGGGCACTGCTGCCAACTTTCTTTCATTTTGAGTAAGCTGTGCTGAGTGAGCAGCATTGAGCTGGCCACGCCCACCCGGCCACGCCCACTTGGTCACGCCCACCTGGCCACACCCACCCGGCCCCCCGAGGGCAACCGTAATGCTGATGTGGCCCTCAATGAAATTGAGTTTGACACCCCTGTGCTAGAGCCAGCGAATCCCTCCAAACCAGCAGATGAAATATGGCTCGTCACTAGGCTGTAGACAGCTGAAGTCACGCTTACCATCTGGCAACTTCAAAGCAGTGTGGAAAGGACTGGTGAGATCTACCTCTCTTAAATCCTAATTGCTTTCAGGCTGCTAAAGTACTTTCCCCCTTGTGGACAGGGAAGGGGGATTTCAGCCCTCCCTCCAGACACAGTGGCGACCAACTACCCACGGATGTTTAAAACATTGAAAAAATAATTGGACCCTAATTGGGAATCTATTTCCTAAAATTGGTGGATTAAAAGACTCTTTATTCTCTATTTCCTATTTTTCTTCAATTTTGATTCTCTATTTTTGTTGATCTGGGTTTTTTCTTTTAAAATAGAAGAAAAAACTGAAAAGATCAAAATAACTTTGGAGAAACATCTTGTGGCCAAACTTGATATTGCAATCTGTTATTGTGCCAAAGAGACCTGGCTGACAGCCCAGAAAAATGATAAGACACCTCAAACTCAGCTGTGCTTTTTATTTAGTGGATTTTTTGAATGTAAAGCCTTTTAGTTTAAATATACTATTAGGGATGGATTTGCCTCACGGAAGAAGAGCAGGATCAAACTCTTTGTTTGTTGAAAGAGATTATTCAAACCTTACTCAAAGCTGGTGATGAAATAAGAAGCTACAGAAAAAAATAGAAGACAGCCCAGATATGCAAAAGCAAACTATGACTATAATTATAGAATCATCTATGCAGGATACTACAGAAAAAATGGAACAATTAAAATATCAAGACAGAAGTCTCAACTGCTCAACAAATACATACAATGGAAAATACAGAAAAGAAACTGACAAAAGGGCAAGAGGTAAAGATTTCCTATATAAAACAGAAGGAGCCTGAGGATATAAAAGGAAAACAGATGGAAGAGAAGGTAAACAGTACAAGACAAATAGGTCGAAATGGAAAAACAAGAAGACCTGCTGGATTGGCTAGTCCTCTTAACAAAATGGCGACTGAATGGCTTTCTCAATACCAAATAATAGATACAATAATCCAAGGAGATCTGCTGGATGACCCAAAAGCAAGGACATGGAAGATGATTTGGCAAAGTAAGAAAGCCAGAATAAGATTGAAAAAGAATGGGGTTTTGATTTATAGATGAGATTTAAAATGGAATATACTTAAATAGATAAGATGGGTATTATGAGAACTTAAAATAGAATATACTTAAGAAGACAATATGTGTACTTTGAATACAATATATTGTTATGGGTTGAGATAAAGAAAACTTTGATTAAGTAAAACTTAGAAATATAAACACTAACAATTAAATTTGAATATTGATCTGTGTATAAAGGTCTTGTAAAGGTGATTAAGGCACATATAAGTTAAAACCTTATTGATGATAGCAATAAATATGTTTTTATGTCTTAAAATAGAATATAGTTAAGTGGATAAGATGTGTGCTTTGAATATAAGATGCTGTTATGAGTTAAGACAAACAAAATTTGTCTCAGAAGCTAAAATATTAACAGGTTAACTGGAATATTGATTTGTGCATAAGGATTATGTAAAGATGATCAAGATATATATAAGTTAAAACTTTATTGATGAAAGTAATAAATATGTCTTTATGTAGTAGTAAGGGAAAAATATTAGTTTTAAATATGAGATAGTAGATATAAAGAGGAAAAGAGAGGAAGTACTAAATGTGGAAATAAAAGAAATTTTGGTTATTAAATTTAAGACCTTAAAATACTTGAGAATTATTAGAAAATAAGAATATTATATTGCATTACTAACTTGTTGATGTAGATGGTAAGAACTTATATAGACAAGATGTGTATCCTGAATATCAAACTTTGGAAGGAATTGTGATAAAGGAGTTGGGATCATTTAAAATTTGGAAATGATAATTATTAAATGTTAAATTCAAATATTAATGGAAAATTAAAAATGAGAAAAATTGATTAGGTCACTGATTGTCTAAAAGATTGAAAGTTAAAGCAATTAAGATATATATAAACTAAAAATTACTGATAAATGTTAGAAAGTTATTTTCCATCTGATTGATAGAACAAGAATTGTATTAGTTTAAATATGAGACAGAAGGGATGCGGTGGCTCAGTGGGTTAGGACGCCGAGCTTGTCGATCAAATGGTCGGCAGTTTGGCGAGTTGAATCCCGAGTGCCAGTTGAGTGAGCGCCTGTTACTTGTCCCAGCTTCTGCCAACCTAGCAGTTCAAAAGCACGTAAAAAATGCAAGTAGAAAAATAGGGACCACTATGGTGGGAAGGTAACAGCGTTCCGTGCGCCTTTGGCATCTAGTCATGCCAGCCACATGACCACAGAGACGTCCTCGGACAAGCGCTGGCTCTTTGGCTTTGAAACGGAGATGAGCACCGGCCCCTAGAGTAGGAAACAACTAGCACACATGTGTGGGGGAACCTTTACCTTTACCTAAATATGAGACAGTAGACATTAAAGGAGACAGAGAGGGAATGGTGATTGAGATTTGTACGAATGATATCTATGTGTAATAGAATTATTGTACTCAGATGCCATGTTGCTTTTCAAGCATTTAAATGTAAAATTAGAAAATCAATTAAAAAATTATTTAAAAAAGGAATGGAGAAATGGAGGGTGGGAGGAAGGGAAAAAAGGGGAGGAATGGAGGGAGAGAGGAAGGGAGGGAGGAAAAAAGGGAGAAAGGAAGGAACAGAGGGAGGAAGGAATAGGGAGGGAGGAACAGAGGTGAGAGGAATGAAAGAAGGAACGGAGGGAGGACAGAATGGAGAGTGGGAGGGAGGGAGGGAAAAAGGGAGGGAGGAACACAGGGAGGAAGGAACAGGGAGGAAGGAACAGAGGGTGAGAGGAAGGGAGGAACGGAGGGAGGGAGGAAGGAACAGAGGAAGGAAGGAACAGAGGGTGGGTGGGAGGGAGGAATGAACAGAAGAAGGGAGGGAGGGAGGGTGGGAAGGAAGGAGGAAGGAAGGAACAGAGGAAGGAAGGAAGGGAGGGTGGGAGGGAGGGACCATGTCTCAGCATTCACCCCAGTTCCACTCTCCTCCACCGGAGACCCTCAGATCTGCCTCAGTCCTGCCCAGGCACCCCTGACGCAAGCGATGTAGAGCTGGCCATGCCCACTCAGTAGGCCATGCCCACCCCAGCCATGCCCACTCAGTAGCCACATGCATCCTGGCCAAACCCACCTGGCCCCATGAGGGCAACCACAATGCTGATGCAGCCCTCAATGAAATTGAGTTTGACACCCCTGCTATAAAGGATAACAACTGGATGACTATGGTGATTCTGGAAGAGGCAGTGCAAGACAGAGGGGCATGCAAAGTGCTGGTCCATAGAGTGGCTGAGGATTGGACATAACTGAAAGATTGACAATGACAACATTATGATAGAACCATTCTCACTAAATAATTTCAGATAGATCTAATATATTCATAATATATTTGCCTTAATGCAAATGTCTCTCTTCTGTATCAGCCCTGGAATCTTGCCTTGATTAATACACTTTGGAGATTCACTTCCTTAACAAACCAATAAACAGAATAGATGATGGTAACAGATGTTCACATTTTTTTTCCTCAGTCAAATCATTGGATTTTTAAAAAAAATCTCTCTTTGTTCTTATGAAACAAAATATTGCTGGAGGAAGAAAATATGAAAAGGGATATCATGACATAATTCATTCACTGGATATCAACATGACATTCATAGCTTAGATTTTTCAACATACATATACATGGTTTTAGCTCTATGACTTCAAGGATCCTTCAAACAACTTTTGTATAGTAAGTAACTCTTATATTTTGCAAGCAGCGTCTAGAGTCCTGTTTTTAAAAGGTTAGCAATCTACAAACCTTGGATTCTGTGTGCCACTCCAGCACTTCAACACCCAGCATATCTAAATCTTCTCACCCTTTTAAAAAGAATTCGGTGAGCAAACCAGATGCCTGAAACAAGTTGTTAAAATACCTCAAAGGTTCTTTTTTCAAAAGGCAACTGGACTTTGTTTTTCCTTGAAAACACTTCGCTTCTCTCCAAGAACTTTTTCAGTTGAACAGTGAACTAAAGAATCTTCTTGGATGAGAAGCAAAATGTCTTAAGGAAAAACAAAATCCAGTTGCTTTAACTGTTCGGTTTTGAATCACTAAAGCATGGGAGGAATGTAACCTGGATGTTTTGACAAGATAAGGAATAGCCGCTTCAGAAGAGAAGTGAAACTTTTTGTGTTAAATTAATTGGTAAATGTGATTCATGATGTGTAAATAAGGGAGGGAAATTCTGTATGATGTGGTGTGTCAAGGGGAGGAGAATTCAGATTCTGGCATCCACCCATGAGTGCCGATACTCTGTTTTCATTATTATAGACTTTTTTGAAATAAACAATCATGCAGTGTACTTTGATCTGTCTTATTAATTGGAACCATGACATCATGCCAGAATATTTTTTCTTTCAAACAGCCTGGGAGTCCTGGGAGTCCTGAGCCCCCACCGCTGTCTCTAGTCAGAGAGATAAGCTGGCAAAGATTCAAGGAAGAATCTTCACCATGGGAAGAGAAAGCCTGGCTGCTGGCAAAACCTCAGAGGAGGGAGCAATAGATGGCTTGTTGTGCGAAGATGAGTTTGGGCACATCTCCAACTCTCAGCAGCTAAGTGAGCCTATCTGGTCATCAGGTTGGAACCACTCCAGTGAAGACAACAGATGTCTTGAGACTGCACTGCCAGAGTCCTCAAAAGCAGAATGGTGGAGAGCTGCCAGACCATCTGCCACTGAGAATTTGGGTGAGTGGAAAAGCCTGTCTGCAGACCAGACAGCCTGCCAGCCCCAGGAGTCCCCTGCCAGGCCCGCCAGGCCCACAGAGACAGAGGACCCCAACCTGGGGCCTCTGCAGCAATGGGAGGTTGGGAAGCCCCCACAAGTGAAAGGCCAACAATCTCTGAGCTTGCCACTGCTAATAGAGGCCTTGCAACAGCTGAGGGTGGTGCAGAAGCCTGGAAATCAGAAGCTGGTGGGAGGATAACAACAGCAAGGGTGGTAGCAGCAGGGCCCGAATGTGCAACCCCTGAGCATACAGCAGGACCAGGGGGGCCAGCAGCAGTGGGAACCCCAGCAATCAATGATGGCCCCACTCTTCAGAGCAACCTTCGATGGGGACCCAAAGAAACTGAATTTTTTCCTAAATCAAGTACGCTCTCATTTGAATCACTGGGCCTATCTCTATCGAGACCCAGGTGGTATGGTAGATGTGATTGCGTCCAGCCTAGAGGGAGAAGCATCCGAATGGTTAAACAATTTATATAATGAGCAAGCCCCTGAATTGGAGGACCCCCACCTCTTCCTCCTAGGGCTGAGAGAGAGATTTGAGGACACATCCATTGCCCTCAAAGCAGAAGAACAAATCCACAAGATAAAACAAGCTGGCCGGCCTGCCCTGGAGTATGTGTGGAAGTTTCGCAAAATAGCCAGTCGGATAGGGAGATGGCCTGAGCAATCCATAATTCATCATTTCAGGGAAGGGTTGGATGACCACCTTTCTCAGGCCTGCATATACCGAGCTGTACCTGACCAGTTGCAAGAATGGTACCGGGCAGTGGTAAGATTACATGTTCAGCTCACCCACTATAAGAAGCCTCTCCTACCTGAAGCCAAGCCAAAGTCAGAACAACCCAAATGGCAATCACCCCCACGAAAATCTCCAGCTACTGTGATGGCTGAAAGACCCAGGCCACCTGTAGGCCCAGCAATTAAGTGTTTCCGGTGCAGACAGCAAGAACATCGAGCAGTGAAATGCCCAGTCACCTACCCCCAACAGCGGAACAGACCAGAACCAGCAGTGAGAAAGAAAGCTGCACAGCAGCTAATGGGAGAGAAATCCAACCGGATGATGCAGGAACCTGTTGCCCAAGTCATATCCCCCACACGGGAGGATTCTGGAACTCAGGCTGGATCTACCCCCATTCTAACCTCTTTCGACAGTGATGACGAAGGAGAGAATGACCTGATGATGAGCCGACACATCCCACCTTTTTTACTACCTGCCAAGCTCATAATCCCTAAGTTGGGTACGCAGGTAGATTTAAAGGTGCTAGTTGATTCTGGATGCTCCCGATGCATCATTAGCTTGCATTTGCCATGAAACTAGGCATACGAGCAAAACTGCTCTCCAAACCTGTGAGGTTTGAGCAAGCCGATGGCTCCTTGATGGGAGGGACTTTAATCACACAATTAATGGAGCCCCTACACTTAGAAATATGTGAGCACTGGGAATTTATTCGCTTCCTGGTGGCCCCAAAAATAACTGGGACTGTGATCTTAGGATTAGTCTGGTTGGACAAATGGAAGCCATTTATCTGGTGGGAGAAATGAATGAGAACTGTGAGATTAGCTATAGGGCCTGATGCCCCCATTGATTCAACAGACGTTACAGGGGATTTTAGCCCACCCAATGAGCGAGCGCACATGGCTGCCTCACGGCCACCAGGTGAGCCGCTCATCCCCAGTGAGTACCAGGACCTAGCGGAGGCATTTAGTGAGAAAGAATATGATACCTTGCCTCCTCACCAGCCCAATGATTGTTCCATTGAACTGTTGCCAGGGGCCAAACTTCCATGACCAAGAATGTACGCCATGTCCTCCCTTGAAATGGAGGAGATGCAGCGATATATGGATACAAACCTAGTGAGGGGATTCATTGAAAGGGCCAAGTCTACTGTGGGAGCCCCTGTGTTGTTCAAAGAAAAAAAAGGTGGGTCTCTTTGTCTCTGCATAGACTATAAGGGCTTTAACACGGTGAGTGTGGAAAATAAATACCCTCTCCCCCTCCTGAAAGACTTACTAACTCACCTGGTAAAGGGGAATGTCTTTGTTAAGGAATTTGTTGTGCAGAGGTCTCCTTGTGCTACCAAAGAGTTGCACAGACAAGGAAGGGTACTGAGAGCAGCAAGAGTCACACAGTAAACACAAGAGTACACTGAGTTGTAAAAGCAAAAAGTAGTTTACTTTTGAGGTGGTGTAAAAACCAAAATGCACAGTCAAAAATAAACAGTCCAAGTCATACACAATAGCAACAGTCCAAGGAGTAATCCAAAATACAAAGTCTTCTTACCGGTCCAGAGGTTAATACACAGTTGACAGTAACAGAGCAAAAACAGTAACAGTAGAGAGCAGTGAATTCAGAGAGAGAAAGAAGCTACATTCCTAGCTTCCTCTTATGGCCATGAGAACACTTACACACCCATTGGCCAATTAACATCTTAAAGACATAACATCTTGGTTAATATATTTTCAACCCAACATTGTAGGCTAACACCATATGCCTAACAGTCTTCACTAAGTTAGACCTAAGAGAAACATATCTACCGACTGCATGGCGCTCCTAAGCAAATAATTTCAGATAGAGGAGTGCAGTTAACAGCAAAATTTTGGAGGAATTTCCTTAAATTAATTGGATCATCTCAAGGCTTATCATCTGCTTTTCATCCAGCTACCAATGGGGCTGCAGAATCCGCTAACAAAATGGTGGAGCAATACCTCAGATGCTGTTTCCTACCAACAGACAAACTGGACTGACCTCCCTTTCGCCAAGGTGGCCTACAATAATTCTGTTCACAGCAGCACTGGCTACACGTCTTTCAGAGTAGCCACAGGAAAAGAGTTCAGCCCAATGCCTAATTACCCTCAGGTGCCCTCCGCTTCCCAGACACTTGATCAGTAGGTGAGGGGGTGAGAAGAAGTTTGGAGAAACTTGAAAATGGCACTAAAAAAGACTTCTGAGACATAAAAAACAGGCTGATAAAAAGAGGGCTCCCCAAATAACATTCCAAGTGGGGAAAAAGGTTTATCTGTCAACTAAACATTTATGCCTTAAATTACCCAGCAAGAAATTAGGACCAAAATTCTTGGGGCCTTTCCCCATTGTGAGAATCATCAACCCAGTCACAGTAGAATTGAAACTCCCCAGACCTTTGGGGAAAATTCACCCAGTTTTCTATTGTAGTTTACTGAAACCTTTTCGGGCCTCCACTTTAAGACCTCCCCCTAAGAAGGCACCTGTACACGTCATAGTAGCAGGTCAGACACATTATGAAGTGAAACGTATTCTTGACTCAAGAATCTTTAAGGGAAAATTGCAGTACCTAGTACAATGGAAGGGATACCCATTGTCTGAAGCCATTTGGGTGAAATCTAGCGATGTGAAAGCTGACAGACTTATCAAAAAGTTTTATGAGAAGCACCCCAACAAACCAAAAGCCAGCCCTTAACTTGTGTTTTATTTACATTACAGGATCTGTCCTTTTTGTAAGGGGGGCTGGATGTCAATGCTGCAAACACTGACATGTTTTTGCACTGACATTATTAGAGGCAGCCTTTTGTTTTAACTGTTTGGTTTAGAATCACTAAACCACAGGAGGAATGCAACCCAGATGTTTTGACAAGATAAGGGATAGCCGCTTCAGAAGTGAAGTGAAACTTTGTGAGTTAAATTAATTAGTAAATGTGATTCATGACATGTAAATAAGGGAGGGAAATTCTGTGTGATGTGGTGTGTCAAGGGGGGGAGAATTCAGATTCTGGCATCCACCCATGAGTGTCAATGCTCCGTTTTCATTATTATAGAGTTTTTTTGAAATAAAAAATCATGCAGTGTACTTTGATCTGTCTTATTAATCGGAACCATGACATATGGTCTATGCACATATACAGACCACCCACTTAGATAAATCTTTATTTTATACATTTGTGCATGCTTAATTTGCATACCATCAAAATTTAATATTATTACCATATTAAAATCTATTGTATGATTTTATAGAAAAATACACATATATTATTTATGCTCAGTCTTTATCCACAAAGTTATATGTGACATATTGTTTCCAGGCACATATTCCAACATAAACATTTTTGCTGAGTTTTTAATGAGTCTTGATTTTAACTAATTTTTTCTAGGAATAACAATTTCTGCAGTATTTCTGCCTATCAGGCAGATGGTTCAGTTGCTTTTTTAAAAAAATATCATCATCTTACTGCAAAATATATTTAAAAATTTTAACAGAGATTTTTGTCAACATTTAATTATTGCAGTCTTAATTTTAGATCAGTATCTGAAATGATCTGCTTAGACTGATGGCCTTTCATCACATGCATGTAACCATGGTATGTAGGTGTACTGACTACCTCTTTATTTTGTCACATTCTTCTGACATTCTCCACCTGAGCTATGAGATTTAAATTACCCATCCTGCTTCCATTTTCCATCGAGGATAATCTGCCACACTTCCCATTCCATATTGGTGATGGAACAATTCTGTACATAATGCTGTACAAAGACCTGCATTGGGATGGGATGAGCCAGTCACATATTGATTAGATTAGGCCATCTCTCTTGTTTTCTGAGAAGTCCTTGACACCTCACAAAAGACACCCTATCTAAGTGGTTCTTCACTGTCCAGCCACACCCCACTTATCAGTTGTCTCAAGACCATCTCTGTGTCTAACCATCTGTCAAAATCATCCACAAATCAAAACACTTCTGGGATTGGTTGATGGTTTGTTTGTTTGTTTGTTTACAGATGATTAACACAGGTGTTTAGCTGTCTGTTTTTCACTTATTAGTGATACTGAGAAAAGAGAAAGGCAGCTTAACCCAGCGCTCTGCTTAATGTGCCCCAAACACCGTGTCAGTACCAATTCAGAACCAGTGATATCCAGCAGAATGGGACTGGTAGGAGAGACTGCAAGTATGCTGTCACCAGCTGCCTCAAGGAAGCCTAATGACTGCTTTAACTAAGTAGTAGGGAAAAGCTCTTAGTAAAGAAATATTACTAAAACCTGTTTTATAATTAACTTAGATACATTTAAATCTCAAGAATGCAGTTCAGTTCCACCTGAACTGCCACTTTTGGAGCCAAGAATGAAAGGTGCTTAAGCACTTGCAAGACTGAACAAACCTATTTCACCCTTTGAAGCCTGTAAGACAGGGTTTCCCAGCCCTGGGCTGTGGACCAGTACCAGTTGCAGCCTGTTGGGAACTAAGCTGTGCAAGCAGTGGGTGAGCCCGTAGAGCTTTATTTGTGCATGTGCAGATTTAGGTTGCACACACAAATCCATTTCTCCCCACCATCACTACCACTGGTCCATGGAGCCAAAAAGGTTGGGGACTGTTGCTCTAAGATCAATGGGAGGAAAGGGGTGGGGGATATCCCACCCACCAAAAGGGATATCTGGGAAAAGATGAATTAATTCAGAGGTGCAAAAAAATGCAGCTGAGAGATGCAAAAAGTGACCTTCTCTGCATTTTTTAATGCTTAGATTTGTCCACTTTTTCCATCACTCCCATGGAATTGGAATGCTGACTAAGTTTTAATGGGATAATCTTTACTTTATCAAAGTGCAATCTTTCTGGATTATTTGGATTATTACAGTTTTCTTTGGCCCTTTCATTCTTGCAGAACTTGAGACAATGTTTGGAAATGATGGGTCAGTTTTCTCTTTTCATAATTTTCAAATAAATACTCCCTTTGTGTTTGAACTATTGGTTCTGCTGATATAGTGAAAATAGGGGATTTATTATCTAAGAGAAACATAAAAGTATTCTATTTATGTTCTTCTGTAGAAGAGGGAGTTGTGTCTTAGAAACAAATCTTATGAAATGCACCCATGGCCTTGAATAACTATACAGCTATGGATGGAAGGGGATGCTAAAGAGAAGAAGAGAACCAGGAAATACAGGTTCAAATGTTATAGTTTCATAATAATCAAAAAAACAGACAATGATCTATCTTTAGGTTTTGTAAGTTCCCAGCTCTGCAGAGACCTAAACAGAATGTTAGATGTTTTGAAGTTTTGAATCAGGTGGAATAAGGAACAGCCAATAGAAAATTAGTGAGTAAGAAAGCTTAAGCATTCTTTTCTGTGCTTTCTTCAATACAATTCATCTTTTTATCAGTGTGCTGCTCTTAGATTTCAATATTATTTGCAAGGTAAAAACTGTAACAGACCTGTAAATATAGCTTTGTTGTCAAATTCCTGGATAACAAGTACTAAACTGAGAATATAAGAAGCCAAAACAACTGATTGTCAGTGAGACCTGAAAAAAAAACTTTGCTTTCATGTATGTGACGTGAGGACTCTTAACACTTTCACTTTAACCTTGTTTAACTTTTTTTCTTTTTTTCCTCTTATGATTACACTGAAATTTACAACTGAAAGGATACTCTTATCTCAAGAAAATTACTGCCATGTTATTGATGAGAACAGGACATGCCCTCCTCACCCCAAAAGACAAAATATCTTGGCAAATACAGGAAGAATCCAATACAAGCTAGTCTGACTCAGCAGCAGGGTAAGGCTAAATAAACAAGCACTTAACACACAGGCTACAAAGTATCAAATCTAAACCACAGGAATGCAGAACCCACTAACAGCAATTAGGATTGACAGGATTAGCATAGAAACACTAAAAAGTACACAACAAGAAAATAATTACACCGGACCCCTCCTGGAATAAAAATTAACACTTTTTAGACTGAATTAATAAAGGAATTAACCCAACAATAGACACTGACCAACAAATCAGAAAAGACAAATTTTAAACTCACCAATCAGAAATGACAATTTTGGAAACCATGAAAGGGTATAAGAACTCATGTTTGAGGACCATTCTGTCTAGCTAGCCAGGGATTCATGCTGAATTGTCACTCATCTTTAATCTCCATGATTAAACCTCTCTTTCCAGTAGCTGGCTTCACGTTCTATTTGTTCTCCTCTGTGCTGCTTGTGAGAATCCTGGCTGGAATTCCTCCCAACAATTACCTGGCGACCAATGAAGGAACTTCCAGCTCACCCAGGCACTGGACCGGGCCCAGAAGAGCTATCACCCAGCCAGCAGCGGACGCCTTGTTCCACGGGGAAGTCTCCATGGACCCTGCCCAGTCAGCAACAGGTATTAAAGGGAGTTTTTGAGTCTTGCGCTCAAACAGCTACCTGGAAAGAGGGTAAGTGCCACCAAATTTAAATTCCTAGATTCAAAGGGTCCGAAAAACAAAAGGAAGAGTATATGTGGGGCACCCTTCTCTGAAAATCAGCTGAATCTCACCCCCTCTGTATGTCCTCCAGCCACACCCCAGCCTGCTGCTAGCTCCCCTGGAGCCATGGCCAGCAGGGCCCAAGAAAGCAAGGGGAGGACATCGGAGCGTAAGACCTTCTGAGAAAGGGAGAGCCGAGCAGGCAGTAAAAGTATCATAAAATCTTTTGTATTGGTAGACCAGACCCCTTTTGGAAACTTTTTTTTAATTGGTAGACCAGGACCCCTTCTGGAAAATCCTTTTGCATTGGTAGACCAGGACCCCTTCTGCCAGTAATTTATAAGCAAAAGCCCCAAGTTAGGAAATTAAGTCCCAGGCTAGGAGCATCCCTCACCTCTGGAAAGTAAGCAGAGGTCCTCCAGGACATTTGAAGTCCGCAAACAGTGGTGGTAAAAAGTGAAGTAAAGCTGGTAAGAGTGCGTCCATGTACCTTCTGCAGGGGAGCAGAAAAATCCTCAACAGACTCCTTTTTTGTCTGAAACCATGGTGGTAGATCCCTAAAGGAGCTACCAGTATGCTGTGAGGGATCCAGAGTGCTCCGTGGGTCCCTTTTTGACCGAAAACTGTGATGGTAGGAAGAAGTCTCACTAGGAGGCTTCAGTGTGCCGGACCCGATAGAACCAAAGTGACCCCCTGCATCAAGAATAAGGGAATCATGGGAGGTTCTAGTTCAAGGGTCGAGATAGGCTCCCCAGTGAAAAGCTTGCTTGAAGCCTGGGACGGGAATCAGCTACCCATTCAGGCAGGTATGAAAAAGAACCTGTTAAAGCAATCATGTAAAAAATGGGCTTTGCTTAAAGATGAATGCGGAAAAAAGTTTTGGCCAGAAGGCGGCACATTCAAATTCAAAGCACTGAAAGGACTTAGATCCAGAACAGAACCAGCCCAGCTACCCTATTGGTATTGCTGGGCTGAACTATCCAGATTAAAAAGCCAGGCTCAAATTGAGGTCAAACCTCAGCCTCCCTTAGATGACCCCAAACCAAAAATCATGCCCCCCTACTGAACAGGCCTGAACCCAGGTGATTGAGGGGCCAGACTGAACATATTTTAACCCACACCCCTTTCTCCCCATCTGACTTGGTTGTTTGGAAAAAGGACACTCCTACTTTCTGATCAGACCCCCAATCAGTCATAACAACTATAAAATCAATTGTGGAAACCCACAATCCATCTTGGGCAGACATGACCCAGCTGTTACATGTGTTTTTAATGAAAGGCGAGCTAATGAAGCTTTTTCGAAAATCTGAAGAGATAGCCAGGTGACCTATATTAATTACACCTGGGCAAGTAGCCCCTGCTAGAGTTGCCTGGACCCTTAACTGCCCAGACTGGGACTATAACAATCAAAACTACTGGGACGAATATACGAGGGCTAAAAATAATTTAATGGAAGCCCTCCAGGAGATAGGGGAAAGGCCCCTGAACTCGTCTGAATTCCAAAAAACAATGCAGAGGGACAAGGAAACCCCAGGTGCTTCCTGGGTCTGTCTCTTAGAAGCCGGAGTCACATTTGCTCATTTAGACCTAGGTCCTAAGCTGTCAAAAGTACCAGAAAATTCTTGCTGCTACCTATGTTAATCAATCAGCAAGTGATATCTGGGGGCACTTTCATGAGATAGTCTCTAACTGGTCAACATTAGACATCTCAGAGTTGTGCAGAATTGCAAATTTTGTATTTGACCAGAGGGAAAAATTAGCAGAAGAAGAAAAAGAAAGAAAGAAAGAAAGAAAGAAAGAAAGAAAGAAAGAAAGAAAGAAAGAAAGAAAGAAAGAAAGAAAGAAAGAAAGAAAGAAAGAAAGAAAGAAAGAAAACAGAGAAAGGGGGAAGGAAAAGAGGCATAGAGCAGAAAGAAGGGATGACTTACAAGCCTTTGCAATGTTAAATGAGGATAGCAGACAAAGGCAATACAGACCCCATCAGGGAAGGACAAAATGCCGGCAGTGCAAATTTAAAAGGGAAACATTCTGCAGACATTGCCTTCATTGTGGGAGGGAGGGACATTTCAGGGAAAACCAGAATCATCATAACCAATGAAGACCCCCTTCCCTAGGGAAACCACACACCATCAGAACAAAGATAGGGATCGACCCCGACCCCAATGGGAGTAACAGGAAGATGACATGTCCTGACTAGAAAGCAATTATAAGGCCACATTTCATGGGCTGGCTATTCCCTTAAAGGACGACCCCGATGGAGAGCCCCTTTTGACAGTAACTATAGGGGGAAAGGCATATGAATGTCTCATTGACACTGGAGCCACCTCCTCTCTTATCACTATGGCACCCTTTAAAGATTCAATAGTGCCTGGGGCCAAGGATAACATAGTGGGGGTGGGAGGAAAAATTATCCCAGTCGAATTCATAAACAACTTAAAAGTGGAAGTTGGCCCTTTTTCCCTAGAACACCTATTTACCATTGTCCCCAATCTCCCCTCATGGGCAGGGACTTGCTTTGTAAACTGGTGGCAACCATTAAATGCACTACAGAAGGGCTCCACTTAGACATCCCAAACACGCACATTTTACCATGGTATGTTCAATTGAAAAAGAGATCCAGCTGCCTATCGATCTCAGAAGCCTACCGGCCTCTCTATGGAGTTGGGATCCCACTGAAGTGGGATTACTGAAGGAAGCCACCCCAGTTACAATTCAAGTAAAGGCAGGACCACCACCATGCATTCCCCAGTACAAAATACAGCCAGAAGCAATAGAGCCCATTCAGAAGCTAATAACAGCATATCTAAAACAAGGGGTATTGCGCAAATACAATACACCTGGACTCAGCTGCCACAAGGCTACACCGAGTCCCCCACCCTATTTTCCCAAATTTTAAAGGAAGACCTTGCTTCTATTTCCCTGCCACACAATTCTACTTTAATCCAGTATGTGGATGATTTATTATTGGCTTCTGAATCGGAGGGAAGTTGAAAGGCAGATACCTATCACCTATTGGAATGCTTGGGTGAAAGAGGACACAAAGCCTCACCCTTAAAGCTACAGTACCTAAAAAAGGAGGTGATTTACTTAGGGTATATTATTGTCCCGGGATTAGAAAATTAGCACCAGAGAGAGTTAAGACCATTTTAGGAATGAAACAACCCCTTATTTTAAGAGTTCCCCACAATGTATTTGCAATACTCTTAAAGTTGCAGACTCAGGCATTCACCCAACAATGCGTGGCCTAATAAGAAGCAGAACTATTCACTTCAGAAAACATCACCTTTGAACACTGCAACACGCTCAATCCATCAACATTATTGCCCACTAATCTAGCAGATGAAGTATTACATGACTATTTACACCTAGTCCAAGATGCTGAACTACCGCGTCCCGACTTAACAGATGATCCTCTTCCAAACCCAGACCTAGAATTGTTCACTGACAGCTCCTCCTACCTACTTGATGGGACCCATGTAACAGGAGTTGCAGTTGTCTCTCTGCACGAGACAGTCTGGGCCTCCCCACTGCCGCCACACTACAGCACTCAAGTGGCTGAGCTTATCGCATTGAAAAAAGGGTGCAAAATAGCAGAGAACCGGTCTGCCAATATATATACAGATTCCAGATATGCTTTTGGAGTCTGCCATGCGACCGATGCTCTCTGGAAACAGAGGGGTTTCTTAACATCTAATGGCCAACCGATTGCCCACACTGACCTCATATCTGACCTATTGAAAGCTATCCAACTACCCTCATCCCTAGCAGTCATCCATTGTAGAGCACACCAGAAGGATGATTCAGGGGTCACAAGAGGAAATCAATTTGCTGACGTCACAGCCAAGTGGGCTGCCACTCAACCCAAAAGTGCATAGAAGATGTCTGTGTCCTGAAAAGCATTGTTGTGAGGGCGAAATGAAAAACCGTGGCTGACTTATGAGGTCTGCAAGATGCTGAAAGCACAGAATGTGGCTTTTAAATCTTGTGACATGCTGGCACTTAGAACAGCCAAAGCAAATCTGAAAAGTGCCATAAAAGGTGCAAAGCAAGCCCATTGCCAGAAAATTCAGAACTTTTTTCAGGACCCAACAAACACCAGGCGAATGTGGCAAGGGATCCAGGCCATTACGGATTACAAGGGGACTCCATCGAGATGCAAGAACAGACACAGACTTCCTAAACAAACTGAATACATTTTTTGGAAGATTTGAGGCATCAAATAGCACTCCTGCTAGGAAAGCTACGTCCCATCCTGACAAGCCAGTGCTAAGCTTTGATGTCACCTCTGTCCAGAAGACACTGCAGAAAGTTAATATTCAGAAAGCAGCAGGCCCAGACAACATCCGTGGACGTGTCCTTAGGGAATGCACAGATGAGCTGGCTTGTGTGCTCACAGATATTTTCAATCTCTCATTGCAGCAGGCAGTGGTCCCATTGTGCTTTAAGATGGCCATCATTTTGCCAGTGCCAAAAAAGTCCACAATTACAGGCCTCAATGATTACCGTCTGGTTGCACTGACATCCACCATTATGAAATGCTTTGAGAAACCGATAAAAGACATTATCATATCCAGCCTCCCACCAGCATTTGACCCACTTCAGTTTTCCTACCCCTGGGCCAGGGGTCGGCAACCTTAAATACTCAAAGAACCACTTGGACCCATTTTCCAGAGGAAAAAAAACACTGGGAGCTGCAATAATCACGCGCGCATGCGCGCACACACAAGGGGAGAAACTTGATTGAAGAGTTTAATTAAAAAGAAATAGAGGCTGCTGTGCATGAGTTCTCTCTCTCTCTCTCTCTCTCTCTCTCTCTCTCTCTGTCTCTCTCTCTCTCTCCCTCTCCCTCTCCCTCTCCCTCTCCCTCTCCCTCTCTCTCTTTCTCTCCAGCTGGCTTCACGCTGTTCTGGACAAGCTGACACACATTCTTATTGGGCTGGCTCTCCTGCCCTGCTTTCTGCTGCTTCCTGCTTCCTGTGGAGATGCAGCAAAGGCAGGAGCCCCACCCAATAGGTTTGTCAGCTTCTTGGAGAACAGCGTGAGTTACACGCACACACAGAGAGAGAGAGAGAGAGAGAGAGAAGGAGAGAGAGAGAGAGAGAGAGAGAGAGACAGAAGGGAAGCACAAGTGCCTCTCTCTGTCTCTGTCTCTCTCTCTCTCTGAAAATGGCTGGGAGCCGCAGGAGAAGGCTGAAAGAGCCGCATGCGGCTGGGTCTTCTAGACTTAAACACTCCTTTGTGCAACTGGATTCTTGATTTTCTTACCAACAGGCCCCAATATGTGCAAGTTGGAACAAATATCTCTAATACCATTTTCTTGAGCACAGGTTCTCCTCAGGGCTGTGTCCTAAGTCTGCTGCTGTTCACCCTGTTGACCCATGACTGTTGTGCTAGGTTTGCCACCAACCATATTGTGAAGTTTGCAGATGATACAACAGTAGTGGACCTTATTAATTATGACAAGGTGGAAGCTTACTGCAAGGAGGTTGAGGGATTGGTGAACTGGTGTAAGGAAAACAGCCTAGTTTTAAATACCAGAAAAACCAAAGAGATCATTGTCGATTTCAGAAAAGGCAGGCACAGCCACACTTCTCTGTGCATAAATGATTCACCTGTGGAGATGGTTACCAGCATCAAATTCCTGGTGTGCAGCTAACGAGTAGGCTGGCTTGGTCACTCAACAGTGAGAAACTGGTGAAGCGGGCACAGCATCGCCTGCATTTTCTGTGTTGCACGAGAAAAGCACATCTTCCTTCCCCTGTCCTGACCACTTTCTACAGGGAAACGATTGAGAGCATCCTGTCATACAACATCACATTCTGATTTGGAAGCATCCCTGCTTCAGAAGAGGAAGGTGGTGCAGAGAGTGGTGAGGATGGCCGAAAAGATCATTGGCAGTTCCCTCCCCTCCTTCCAGGACATAGCACAGAAGCGTTGCTTGAGCAGGGTCCATGTTATGTATGTATATGTAGGGGTGTGGGTTTATACATATGCAAAGCTTTTTTTCTCATAGAACGCTCAGAACGGCGTTCCAGCACCTTTTTTTGCAAAAAAAAAAAAGCTTTTGCACAAGTTGTGTTGCTATTGGCTTAAGCCTATTGCAAGCTTTGCTCTTTTATGACTCATGGACTTCAACTCCCAGAATTCCTGAGTCAGCTATGCTATTGGCTTTTGGAAGCCAATAGGAATTGCTGCTGAGCTTGCCAAAAGACCCAGCAGGCAAATGTTGCACAGGCAAATTGCAGCGAAGCAGGAATTTTGCACTCCTTGCTGCTCCCCAACTACACCATCTCAACTAGATAAGTAAGATATTATTTGCAAATAGGATATCCAAGTATGACTCAAGGAAATTTTCCCTGCATGGAGGGAGTAGTGGTTTTTTTTCACTTTCTTTTACTTTTCAAATTGCTGTAGGGAAGAAATGATGATTAGAAAAAGGCAGGAAGTTATTTTTGTTAGGAAGAATTCATTTATCCCATGCTAGATCTTTGGGAGCTTAATACCACCAGCACAGAACATTTGCTTTTCTAAAACTTCATTCAAATTCAATTCCTGATAGGGGCATTTGGAAAAAAATGTTATTTATTAAATTTATATGCTGACTATCTCACCAGGATGACTCTGAAGCCAAGGAGAGGGCTTGCAACTTCTGTTTGTAGTTATCCACATTTCTGCACACTGAGATAATTGGCCATTGTACAAATACAGAGCCTATCATGCTTTTATATTTATATGGAACAGATACATTACCTGAAATTCTTGGAATGTGTAAAAAATTTGAACCAGCCCAGAAACTCATTTCCCATTGTTTGTGTATATAGAAAGTAAACCCTGAAATAGATTTGGAAAGAGCAAGGACTTTGATTAAATGGAAATGTTGCTAAGCATAGAACTGTTGAGTTAATTTGCAGCTGTTTCTGCTGTTTTCTTTTTATGTGCTTATGATTTTACATCGCATTTTAAAATCAGCCAAATTGAATAGGAATAAGATTGTGACTGAAAGAATACTAATTCTGAAATATAGTAAATATCTTTAACAAGTAACATTAAATTTAGCTTTAGTGTAATTTGCTTGTTTACTGTAGCTAAAACTGGAAATTATATTTCTAAAGCATTAGTTTGGATCATTGGAAAGAAAAAAGATTTAATATTTATGATTCAAAAATATAAATATGTGAGAAACATGTTTTTAAAGACCTTTGCAGCTTGTTCTCATATATACCCTGCCACAAAGGAATAACTAAAATTGTGAAATTTAGAATCTACCAAGCTTCCCTCCCATGGACAGAAGACAATCCATGGGAAATGTGAATCCATAATCCATAGCTTTAGCAGCAATAATAAATCTAATTATGCTATGCATATTTAAGTTAGCCAAACCCTGGAGCAGTGGTAGCAATCTTCTATCACAATGGCAAGCCCTTTAATATTATGTATTATTAATCATGTAAGTGAAGAAATGAGGAAAATTGTGGTTAAAGAAATTGTTTGATCCAATAATAAAATTTCATTGATAATTGATGAATCAACCACAATAAGCAAAAAAAACTACCCTCATAGTATTTGTTCGATGCTGTATCGAAGGTATGGGAATGAATTCACCAGTAAATTTGTTTTTGGACTTGGTAGAACTTGAAAAAGTAACAGCAGAAGGAATATTTGATTCCTTACTCCAATGTCTTTACTCTTATGGGATGACAGAAGATTATTTGAAAAAATATTTGATTTCTCTGGCATGCGATGGCGCCGCTGTGATGGGATGTAAAAGTGGAATGAAAAAATTGCTGTTAGAACATTTTCCTTCTATTATAGTTTGGCATTGTGCTAATCACAGACTAGAATTATCAGTAGGTGATGCTGTCAAGGAAACTTCAGGAATAAATAGATTCCAATCATTTATTGATAAACTGTATGTCATATACCATGCTTCACCAAAGAATAGCAGAGAGTTGCATTCATGTGCAGAATTACTGGGGACTGAGCTCCTGAAAATTGGAAGAATTTTAAGTACCTGATGGGTGTCATCTAGTTTGCGTACAGTTTTGGCTGTATGGAATAATTTTGAATCCCTTGTGTATCATTTTGAACAACCAATGCATGATCCTACAAGAGATAAAAATGATAAATGCACTTATGATGGCTTGAAAAGAAAAATAACATCTACAGAATTTTTATTGGACCTAGGATTGATGTGTGACGCTCTCCAAGAATTGTCAGATTTAAGTTTGGATCTACAGGACTGCAACTTCGACTTGTATAAGGTAAATAAGAAAATAAAAATACTGGTACAAGTTTTTGAAGAAAGAAGACAGAACTTTGGGCCCTATTATAAATGTTTTGTTGCTGCTGTAAGTGATCTTCACTTTTGTGGAGTTTTACTTCACAAAAGAGATTCAAAAAAGGATCCTCCCACTGACCCAAGTATATTTTATACAAAAGTGAAAGAGTCAATTGAAAAAAGATTACTTGATAGCAAAGACGATGAGTTGGCGTATTGGTCTCGCATACTTGATCAAAAACATTGGCCTGAAGATGTTAATACTCAACTGACATTTGGAGAAGTGGAAATTAGAAACTTATCAATCAGACTGCAACTAAATGAAAGAAAAATGATTCGTGGATTCCGTGAATATATTCTCTAAAAGACATATCCAGAAAAACTGTTGCATTTGATACGGACTCTGAATACCATTCCTATTTCTTCAAGTGAATGTGAACGTGGGTTTTCACAGATGAATCTAATTGCCACCCCAACAAGAGCTTCGTTAAAGACTAAGACAATTTCAGCACTTTTGTTCATCAAACTTGTCGGACCACCTCTGAGACTTTTCAATCCTTCAAAGTACGTTGATCCGTGGTTACTCAGAGGACAACATTCGGCCATAGATACTAAGAGCAAGGAAAGGAGTCAAGAAGATTTGCCAGACGAGAATTGGACAAAAGTTTGGAATTTTCTATGAACATTTGCCTTAAATACAATAAATTAAATGTATGTTAAGAATTGAATATATAATTGTTTAATTATATAAATAAATATATAAATAAAATTATATAAATAAAAGATTAACAAGATGAGAGTTCCGGCACCTTTTTTTTTTTAGAAAAAAAGCCCTGTGTATATAGTATGGTTAGGTCAAAAAATTCCATGACTATTTATATGGCAGAGACTTCACGGTCTTTACTGACAACAAACCACTGTTGGGACTTTTCACAACAGACAAATAAACCCCCCACATACTTTCACCAAGAATGTTGAGATGGTCTATTTTCTTATCTGCATACACATTTAAATTGATTCACAAACCTGGTAAAGAAATGGGCCATGCTGATGGCCTCAGCAGACTCCCACTCCCACTGCCACTGACAGAACCAGACCCAGCCCCTGCGGCCAGAATCCTGTCCATTCAGGACCTGCCAGAATTTCCCCTCCATGCTGGGGACATAGCTGCAGAAACAGCTACAGATAGAACACTGAGTAGAGTGCTCTCATGGGTACACAGAGGATGGTTGGATAAAAGCCCAGACTCTGAGTTTCAGAGTTACTTTGTCAGAAGACACGAGCTATCAGCCCACATCCTGTGGGGAAACAGAGTCATAATCCCCTCGTCACTGAGAGAGAGGGTCTTACAGTCATTACATGAGGGCCATCCAGGCATTGTCAGAATGAAAGCCTTAGCAAGAAGCTACCTATGGTGGCCTGGCCTTGACAAGGACATTGAAGCACAGGTACATGGTTGTTATACATGCCAGCAATCTAGGCCTGAGATGCCACATGCCCCAGTTCACAGGTGGGAGGATTTTTTTTTTTAATCCCATTTATATCCCACCCTTCTCCGAAGACTCAGGGCGGCTTACAATCTAAAGCACAAATCAATGTGCTTAGCAATAGCCTTCATTCTATGTATATGCCTGCTTATTAGGGCTTTTGCCCCCCCCCCAAGTGGCATTATTACAAAGTCAGCTTATTGCCCCCAACAATCTGGGTCCTCATTTTACCTACCTCGGAAGGATGGAAGGCTGAGTCAACCTTGAGCCTGGTGGGACGCGAACCTGCACTAATTGCAGGCAGCTGGTGTTACTGCCACCATGCTAAATCAATACCTTGTTGATATAGGTCTTGTCTAGATTTCAATCTTCCTTCATTATCCAATAAGTCCTTATATGTTACAAGTTTATCACAATTAATTAAGTTTGGGTAAGCAAAAGTTTCAATTGTTGAATGCCATTCAGGTATCTTAATATAAGTTTTTTTCCTTTATTTTTTCCCATTCTAATAGAAGTGCATTTCCTATCGTATGGTTCTGAAAGTATCTATGGGCTTTATTCTTCCCATACCATAGGAAGGCATGCCAGCCGATCTGCAGGTCATGCCCCTCAAGATATAATAGTCTTTTATCTCTGAGTGTTATCCATTCTTTAATCCACATTAGAATAGCT
The DNA here is from genome assembly GCA_024294585.1 of Vipera latastei. Taxonomy (NCBI): domain Eukaryota; kingdom Metazoa; phylum Chordata; class Lepidosauria; order Squamata; family Viperidae; genus Vipera; species Vipera latastei. The sequence continues at coordinate 84,515,392 of CM044357.1, read as the reverse complement.
GCTTGGTAATATAACTTCCAATCTGGGAGTTCCAGTCCTCCCCTTTCTATAACATCTTGTAACATTTTCACTTTGATTTGTGCTTTTTTCCCTTGTCAAATAAATTTCAATATTATGGTGTTCAGTTCCTCAAAAAAGACTTTTTCTAATTTTACAGGAATAGTTTGAAATAGAAAGAGTATTTTTGGTAAAATGTTCTTTTTAATTGTAGCTATTCTTCCCAGCATTGAAAGTTGAAGGTTTTTCCAATTTTCTAAGTCTAGTTTTATTTGTTTTAGTAACTTTATGTAGTTATCCTCTTTTATTGTTGCACATCTTGCTGTTAAGTAAATTCCCAAATACTTAACTTTTTTAACTATTTGAAGGTTTGCTTGCTTTTTCAAGTTGCATTTTCTGTTTTTTTGTTAAGTTCTTTGTCAAAACTTTAGTTTTTTCTCTATTTATTATCAAACCTGCTACATCACCATATTGTTCTATTGTATCCAACAGTTTCGTGCTTGTTTCCAAATGTTCTTCCAATATAAAAACCAAGTCATCTGCAAATGCTTGTAATTTATATTTTTCACCCTTTATCTCTAGTCCTTTAATCTCAGATTCTTGTCTAATGTTTCTGTTCAATACTTCCAGAGTTAGTATAAATAGTAGTGGGGATAAAGGACATCCCTGTCTTGTGCCCTTTTTAATATTAAAGTTTTCCGTATAGTCTCCATTTACAATTATTCTAGCAGTCTGTTTATCATAAACCTATATCCTTTTGAATCAGGGGACTGGATTTACAGCCACAAGTCACTGCTACAACCAAAGTGGAATGGGCCCTTTCAAGTTCTGCTAACCACCCAGACAGCAATGAAGGTAGCTGAAAGGAATGCCTAGATCCATTGGACCAACATCAAACCAGCAGTTGTAGACCACAGCATTATACCTGAAGCAACACCAAAGGTTCCACCCCTGAAACTTAGAAAAATCCCAGAAACCAAAGAATGGACACTAAAGACCCTTTTTGAAACTGAAACAAATGTTAAATTCCTGTATATTATTTGTATTGTATTTTTGTATTTGAAATGTACCTCTGGGTTCATAGAACCAAAATTATTTCCAGAAAAGGGGAATGTATGGGAATGTTTAACAAGGGAGGTGCTGAACACCACAGATTTTTGCCTTGCCAGGGGTAGATCAATAAAAGACCACATGCCTGATGGGAGTAGCAATAGCACCATGAGCCATCACTAATGACACTAAGTTAAGAGAGTTTCTACTCACAGCCTCATATTACAATATTTTTGATTGGGGCACCAGTGCAGACATAAAAGACAACAACATGTATATATTGCAGGTGGCAGCTGTAACCCAAGCAGCTGGATGTCACATGCCTAAGGTCTCAAATTGCTACAACCCCACTAACACTGAACTGGCCTGCAACAACACCAGGGCCATCACCTTTCCATACAGCCATATGAAACTTCCTATAGGATGGTTTTTTCTGTGTGGCTTAAAAGCTTATTCCTACCTGCTAGCAAATTCCACAGGAGGCCCTTGCACATTAGGGTGATTAACCATGTTAATGCCCTCCTTTCAAAGGTGGAAAAAGAGGAGCTTCCACACATTGCCTCCTGACTGTGACTCAAAGGCCCCACTGCTCACCAAGGCTGAATATGTTGCATTGGCTGTCTCTGTAGTGGGAGTGCCAGGGCTTGCAGCACAAAATTCAAGGAACATAAACAGCCTGGCATGTACCCTAGCTAAAAGCCAAAATACCACCTCCCATGCCCTAGATGCCTTAAATAAGGATGTCAAGTTTCCAACGTAGGGGCTTTTCAAGTGACTCTGAGGCATTATTTACCTTAAAAGTCCTTTATTAGCCTAATACACTGGCAAATGCTTGCTCAAAGGAAGCTGGAATCTGAAATCTCTGCCTCCTTCCACAATATATTAAAACACAATTCTCCACCAATTCTAATTTTGTCATTAATCATATTCTCCAATTAATTTAAAGAATCAGTTTCCCTTCTGTTAGAAAACCCGCCAAGCTCTTATCTTCTTTAATTTCAGATGGCCTTGAGGAACAATCCTCCTCTTCCCCCCTCCCAACCTTAATCCAATCTCTTAAAGCAATACACAAGTTTAACACATGAAATGGCTACTTCTTCATCTCTTGTCAAGCAATAACATTCAATGTTAAGGCAAGTCAGAGAAGCAACCCTTGAGAATAGAGCAGCTATTGACTACTTATTGTTAAGGCACAATCATGGCTGTGAAGAATTCCATGGGCTTTGCTGTTTCAACCTATCTGACCAATCTGGACTAATTGAACAAGATATCAAACATTTAAAAGAACTAGCACATAACATTGGACATAACCAATCATCCTGGGACCTTTCCTGGCTCTTCTCATGGTTACCAGACTTTCATTGGTTGAAAATTCTCATCGCTAGCATAATCACAGTCATAGTAGGTGGAGTCCTCCTTTGTTGCCTATGCCAATTAATTCCTTTAGGGTTGAGATGCCTAAAGATCTGCACAACTCCCATCAGAGGCAAAGAACAGAGCAAGAAAACTTCTCTCATGATGTGCCAAATTGGCCAACGCTACCAAGTATATGAACCAGTCGGGCTGATCACTGAAACATCAGTGATAGCTCAAAATGGGGGAATTGATGAGAACAGGACATCCCCTCCTCACCCCAAAAGACAAAATATCTTGACAAACACAGGAAGAATCCAATACAAACTAGTCTGACTCAGCGGCAGGCTGAGGCAAAATAAACAAACACTTAACACACAGGCTACAAAGTATCAAATCTAAACCACAGGAATGCAGAACCTGCTAACAGCAATTAGGATTGACAGGTTTAGAATAGAAACACTAAAAAGTACATAACAAGAAAATAATTATACCGGATCCCTCCTGGAACAAAAATTAGCACTTTTTAGACAGAATTGATAAAGGAATTAACCCAACAATAGACACTGACCAACAAATCAGAAAAGACAAATTTTAAACTCACCAATCAGAAATGACAATTTTGGAAACCATGAAAGGGTATAAGAACTCACGTTTGAGAACCACTCTGTCTAGCTAGCCGGGGATTCATGCTGAATTGTCACTCAAGTTTAATCTCTGTGATTAAACCTCTCTTTCCTGTAGCTGGCTTCACATTCTGTTTGTTCTCCTCTGTGCTGCTTGTGAGAATCCCGGCTGGAAGAGCCTGAATGGGAGAATTCCTCCCAACATTCTAAATGCAAGCAACTAGCCAGATACAGAAACTGTCTTTCTGGTTTTCTCTTTAATCTCAGTTTAGGAACTTCTCAGTCACCTTGAAACATTTGTACTAAATTTAGAAAATGGCTTAGCTAAAAGAAAAGGCTTATAATTCAAAGGGAGAGTATCTTTTACCAAACATCCGTCTGAAGCATTATTCTTGGGCATCAAGGGAGCTTTTGATGCATCTCCTATTGCATGGCAATGTAACTTCTCAAATGTATGACAGATTTTCAGATCTCTATGAACATCTCTGGCGGACTTGGGACAGGGGTTGCTCCTCTGTCCTAGTCCTATTAGACCTCTCAGCGGCTTTTGATACCATCGACCATGGTATCTTACTGCGGCGCCTCAGGGGGTTGGGAGTGGGTGGCACTGTCTTACAGTGGTTCTCCTCCTACCTTCTGGGTCATTCGCAGTCGGTGTTGACAGGGGGACAGAGGTCGGCCTCGAGGCCTCTCATTTGTGGAGTCCCTCAGGGGTCGGTCCTCTCGCCTCTCCTGTTCAACATCTATATGAAGCCGCTGGGCGAGATCATTCATGGTTTTGGGGTGGGGTATCATCAGTACGCTGATGATACCCAGCTTTTTATTTCCACCCCAGATCAACTCAGTGATGCCCTCTCCGTGATGTCCCGTTGCCTGGAGGCGGTGAGGGTCTGGATGGGGAGGAACAGGCTTCGTCTAAATCCCGACAAGACCGAGTGGCTGTGCGAATCGGTGTCTCGGGTTGTCCATTCTATTCCATCTTTATCTATAGGGGGTGAGGTGTTACCCCCCGTAGATAGGGCTTGCAACTTGGGTGTCCTCCTTGATTCACAGCTCAATTTTGAAGATCATATAGGAGCTGTGACTAGGGGGGCTTTTGCCCAGGTTCGCCTGGTGTGCCAGTTGCGGCCCTATTTGGACCGGGACGCCCTACGCACAGTCACTCATGCGCTTGTGACCTCTCGGATAGACTACTGCAACGCTCTCTACATGGGGCTGCCCTTGAATACCACTCGGAGGCTCCAGCTGGTGCAGAATGCAGCTGCGTGAGTTGTGATGGGGGTCTCCCGATACTCCCATGTAACACCTCTGCTCTGCGAGCTGCATTGGCTTCCAGTTGTCTTCCGAGTGAGATTCAAGGTGCTGGTGATGACCTATAAAGCCCTAAATGGCATGGGTCCGGGTTATTTACGTGAGCACCTCTTGCCAGCGTTAACTTCCCATCGCCCTGTGCGCTCCCACAGAGAGGGCCTCCTCAGGGTGCCGTCAGTCAGGGAATGTCAACTGGTGGCTCCCAGGGGGAGAGCATTCTCTGTGGGCATGCCTGCCCTCTGGAATCAGCTTCCAGTTGAGCTCTGGATGGCTCCCGACCTTTGCTCGTTTCGCCGCGACCTGAAGACTTGGTTGTTTGAACAGGCCGGCCTGGACTGAGGGATTGGATTTTAGAGTTTAAATTTTAAAAAAATTTAAATTTTAGAATGTATTTATTGGTTAGGGCTATTGATTTAATCTTATTTTAATTTTTATACCTTGTGTGTTGTTAGCGTTTTAATTGCCCTGTACACCGCCCCGAGTCCTTGGAGAGGGGCGGTATATAAATCTAATAAAATAAATAAAATATATCTGTATGTACATGAAAACAGATACTCTGTTTTGTGCAAGTTCTATATGCCCTGCAAGTTCATACAGATGTTGGCATATTTACAATACAGATTTAATTTGTTTTCAAATAGATTTCTCTACCCCCACCAACAGTTTTCAATTATTCTTAGTAGCTGCAGCTTCTACTAAAATATTTACTGCTTAAGAAATATACAAGAGCATCAGCTGTCAAGTGATAAATCACACTTCTTCCTCCAAACCTACAGGTACCCCATCCTTCCTCAACATAAGGTAAGAATAGAGAAAGACATGTTTACAAAGAACTTAATAAAACATATGTAAAGTGCTTCTTCTAAGACTCATTTGTAGCATGACATTATGGTTAAACAGATTATTAAAGCTAACTGGGTACAGTTACAACAGGCTGAGTCATATCTCAAACTTTAATAGCCAGGCAAAAGAGTAAACAAATAAAATGCATAAAATCATAAGAATCATGTATAATAAAGTTAAAATAAAGATAATAGGTGAAACATTCTAGACATTCAGTCAACACTGATCCTTATATAAAGAAAGTCAGCCCATCAAGGCTGTGAAGATGAGGAAGGTCCACATGATGACTAGAACTATACTTTATTGAGACAAGCTAGAACCTTAACACAATAACAGAGTAACATAGTTGCAAACCTGTTTTATCTCTTCCCTCCCTCTTTTACCTCAGGGAATCAGATATTTTCCCAGTTTCCTAGGTTCAAAGTATGTTTTTGCACATGTTGCTGAATTTCTGAATTGTTTCTCCAATATCATGTCCATGAGTTTGCCCTTTACCATTATTTGATAAGTAGATTCTTTTGCAACAAGAACTTAATGGTTTTCTGCTCAAGCACATATAAAACACAGAACGATTATGCAATTAAATCAGCTCTACCATAGATAAAATTGCTCATAGTGTATTATATGAACCGTGGTGGCGCAGTATTGCGGGCTACTTCTGTTCACTGCCGGCTCCCTGCAGTTCGGCAGTTTGATTATCACCAACTCAAGGTTGACTCAGCCTTCTGATATCAGTAAAATGAGGACCCAAATTGTTGGTGGCAATATGGTGACTCAGTAAACTGCTTAGAGAGGGCTGTAAAGCACTACGAAGCATTCCTATTTCATATCTACTGTATCTATCTATCTATCTATCTATCTATCTATCTATCTATCTATCTATCTATCCCCTCTAACCCAAAAGCAAATATCACCTTTCCCAGGGTTCGGCCATACTCCCAAGGGGGAGGTGGGTGTGCCCGTTTATTGCCTTTGCTTCATCTGCTACAATGTAACCTTTTGCTTTCATTTATTACCTTTGCTTCCTCCATCTACTATAATGTAACATTTCGTTTCCCTGCGCTATATCTTTCCCTGACCTTATCTCCCTAAACTGTCAGAAAGAACAAAGGAAGGCATAATGAATGTAAACCCCCTGCCTGGTTTATTTCTACAATCCTGGAGGAAGGGGTAAAGAGCCGTCAACCATAGCTGTGTGATCTGGAGATGGGCCGATGTTATCTCCTCTTTTCTCACGACGGACCTAACAACTGGGGATTGGTTAACCCACGCTGACCAAATGGACTGTGGGGTGGGGTCTTACTTGGGGATACCCTAACCTATCATTCTGCATCGGAAATCTCAGATCCTATTATGCCTGCTATCAACTACTCTTAATAAAAGTTCCTGTTGGAAGAGATTGTTTCCAAGAGTTCTGCTTTCTTAAGATGTAGGTTTGAAGTGGGTCCTGACAATAAGTCTAAGTGCTATTGTATTGCTATAATAATTCCAATCTTAGAAGGCTATAGAACAATGTTCATATTCTTTCTTCCCATATATTTAAATACCAATGTCATGGTTCCAATAGATGAAACCAATAAAAGAACTTCAAGGCAAGAATTCTTCCTTAAAGAACATTTTATTAGGAAACAAAGTATCGGCACTTACATAGTTGAACCCAAAACTGAGATTCCCTCCCCCCAGATACAAAGTAACAAGTTGCAATTCCCAACCCACAAACGCTGTCATAAATCACATTCCCCAAATAATGCAAGTCAAGGGCTTTTATCACCAGCCCCTCAGCCTGCCAAAACCTCATCAGACCATGTCCTTCAGTTCCCACACTTCTACATTGTTATGGCTAGCTAAACCCTCAAGCATTTACCCCATCCCCCCTTCTACATCTGAACTCTAAAAGAATAGGAAAGGCACACTAGAAGCAAAAGTAAAAATGGCTGCTGATTCTTAGTTGTCAGAGTGACGACATCCATTGTCACAGCGTTAACAACCAAATCTGAAGGATATGTATGTAACATGGCATGGTGGATGACACCAAACAACATAATTAAAGGTGGAAGAGACTTCATTCCAAACAAAACATGAATCAGCAGCTGGATACAATCCAAATCATAAAATGTAATGACACTATTATATATTCTGCTTAATTTGGAACTTACGTTTATTTAATACAGATATGAGGATTTTAATTTTTCAGAGTGCTTTAGAGGAACTTTTTTTTGTACCTGGCATTTGCTTTTAAAGTTATTTTGAAAACCAAAGAAAAATGACAAGATTAGACATTGATGGGTGGTAATATTTTCAAAATTCTATGCAGTAGTCAAGGAAACATTCTCCAGCTATGCTTAGTATTTTAAAAGCCTGATACACTTACTAACAGAAATATGTGGCTTTTTGTAGAGGAAGACCCTTCTCTTGTGCTTTTGGGACATAATACATGACAAGGTGAGATATGGATTCACATGAGATCCAGTCAAATAGTACAAAATCCTGTGATTAGGTCACTATATGGAAAATGTGATTAGACCTGACTCTCCATAACTGAGCTGTGAAAACAGAGACATCTGCAGAGAAATTATCTGCATGGTAGATAAATTTAATCTGAATATTTAGATGAGCCTGATATGAGAAACCATTTTACAGGAGAAAGTAAGGGTTTTGTTTTATATAAGTTTCATTAGTAGAAGTTGGATCTCATTTATCAAAATAATATAGTACAGGTAGTTCTCACTTAATGACCAATCACTTAATGATTGTTCAAAGTTACAACAGACCCCAAAAAATCATGACATGTCCTTGAAGTTACAACTGCTCCCTCCCCCGAGCAATTGCATTTGGCAACAGGCTCCTACTTATGACCAGTTATGCTCCACAGTCACATGATCACAATTTACAACATTTTTGACATTTTTCTGACAGAAAACAGCAAAAATTCCCATTGGATATGAACTGCTTAATGACCACACAATTCGATTAATGACTACATGGTTCACTCAACAATCATGGTAACTCACTATACAGCTATTGTAAAAATATTCATAAAATCAATATGTGTCACATGATAACCAGCTTAGTGGCCACAATGATTTACAACCAAAATTTCAGGCCCAGTTGTGGTCATCAAGTGAGGATTATCTCTAATGTATTTTTCCATTACCAAGTGATTGAAATACCCATGTCAATTTATTTCATATATTGGATTATGCCCATCTTTTAGATTAGTATTTCTCAACCTTGGCAACTTTAGGAAATGTGGACTTAAACTTCCAAAATTCCCTGTGTTAGATAGGGGATTATGCTAGTGTGAAAGTTGTCAAAGTTGAGAAACACTACTTTAGCCAAAAGATGTCCAAGGCTGGGAATTTTCAAGCAACTATGGCTTCTCTCCCTGCATTCCCTTCCACAAACCACAAACCACAAAGAAATAGGGAATTCATCTAGAACAGTGTTTCTCAACCTAGGATACGTGAAGATGTATGGACTTCAACTTCCAGAATTCCACAGCCAGCCAATTCTGGGAGTAGAACTCCATGTATCTTCAAGTGGCCGAGATTGAGAAACACTGCACTAAAAAGAGAGATGGAGAACTACAATGGATTATAGAAAGAAACCAAATAATTAAACATTGCCCTCATCCTATAAAATATTTAAAGGTAATTGTGCTTTGCAATTATCTTTAATATTTTATAATCTGCAATAAGAGATATAAAAGAAACATAAGGAAAGTGAAAATGCTGCTGTTGCTGACCTAAATTCAATATATAAAGAATTATTAGCCTGAGATAGTGAAGATGTCAAGAGGAATTCTTATCAAATGTAGATACTAAGAATTTGGAAATGGCACTCTAAAATTACTAGCTTCTGGAGTTAGGAATAAAAATAACTTGGAATATGTAATTAATAAGTACCCTTTGTCTAAGTAAAATTAGATGCAAAATGCACTTATAGAATGCTCTTTATACATTTAAAAATTCTGAGGATAATGTGATCAGAAACACATCAGATGAAATAAGAAATAATAGAAATCACTTTAAAATGACAATGCTGTAGATATAAATAGTTTTAAATCTGAATACAACAAAGCTTTTTTTAAAAAAAAATCTACATAATATTATGGTATTATCATGTACCTTCCTCTTGCTAACACATCCAACTTCTGCTTTATTCCTAAACCCAATAAACATCTTCAATATGCCATCTTTATCAGTCTATATTACTGTAAATCAGTTTAAAACCTTACTGCCTTATTGGTTAATAGATTAAATACATTTTAACTGATTACGGTACATATATTTTGGTTACAATGTAAATATAATAGATTCAGTCAGAAAGTATTAACTATAGTGCATTATAGTAAAGATGAATTATCCCATGACTTCTCTGCTATCTTCAAATATTTGATAGAATGTAAAGTTGTTGTTTTTTTAATTAGAAATGAGATTTGAACACTTCACCAGCGTAGTTAATCAGTTATATTCAACAGCACCAGCAGCAATTTGCACTAATGGATTAAGCGAGGATGTCTTTCAAATAAAGGGAGCCAAAAAAGATGCCCATTCTCATTATGCATTTGATTTCATTATATATATATATTTAGCCCAGAAGATTAGGAAGAATATGAATACTGAAGGAGTTAATGTAAAACAAAATATCAGTAATAAATATATTTGCAGATGATATGCTCATTTCCTTAAACATCCAAATACAAATATATCTTAATTGCAATTTTAATGAAGTAATATATTTACAAGTTAGCTTTGATGTATCTTCCACTGTGTTAATTAACATCCACAAACTATCATAGAAAGTACCATTTTCAAAAGTAACATAGCTCCATATTGATTCATATGCATGGAGATATTTAAAAATAACTATCTCAAAGCATAGGCCAACTACAAATATAATTTTGACTTTGTCATGAAACACTCTTATTATTGTTGCTGAGTACAATAACTGCAGGTATAATAATTAGATTTCTTATAATTTTCTGGTTTTGATATAACTTTATATTGCACGCTTCTTGGTTTCATATATGGCAAAAATGTTTTGATTTGATTACTTGGGGAACCATCTCTGCTGTGGCTCCTGCCCTTTGGAACATCTGGCTCCCTGAGGTGAGATTGGCTTCCACCCTCCTGACCTTTCACAAGAATCTGAAGACCTAGCTCTGCCAGGTGACTTGGGGACCCAACAGGGAAGCATCACACTAGACTGATGAATTAAGAGGCAATCCCATCTCCAGCCTTCTGCATCCTGTTCTCTCCCTCTCCATCTTTTAACTATAATTTTATTTCAATTGTAATTTCCATTTTTATTGTTTTACAAATATTTATCTGTTAGTATTATAATGTTTTACACTACCCATTTCGATACAAGATAGGTGGCAAAGAAATTTAATAAATAAATAAAAATAAAAAATAACTAAATTAATATATAAGTATTTTTTTTTAAAAAAACCCTCTAGGTTTAAATACAATGGACATTCAGAAAAGCTGAAACAATTTAAGCTTCTCAACTAAGAGAACTTAAAACATCAGCAAATCAAATAATGTTCAGTGGCTACAAATTGGATAAATATTGAATTTCCTACTGGCTAGGACAGTACCGAGTATCTATTGTCTCAAATCTTAAAACTTTTTTCTGAAACTTGGAAAATATGGAAGCAAGGAGTCTAAGAAGTCACCCAGGTCATAGTTATCCCAAAGGTGCTGTTTCATGAGGCAACTGGACTTTCTTGTTTTTCTCTGAAGATGTTTCGCTTTTCATCCAAGAAGCTTCTTCAGGTCTGACTGGATGGTGGGGAATGGAAGGATTCATATTCCTTGCAGACAGATGGTCATTTGCATTCTTTTAGAGAGTAATTAAGGCCACCTGGAGGTTTATCTGTGTCCACATTTTGGACAGAGAGGACCCGCTGGTTTGAAAGGAGGGTCAAAGAGGCCATCTATGTCAAAATTGAACAGCCCTCTCTCAACAGAGGGGGAGGGATACTATATCATCTATTTCTACTCTACAACACAGTTCTTTGAGCAGTTCCAAAAATGTTCCACACCCATTTGCACTATTCAGGTAACCCTAACAACACAGATAAACCTCCATGTGACCTCAGTGACTCTCTAAAAGAATGCAAGTGACTAGCTGTCTGCAAGGAGTATAAATCCTTCCATTTCCCCAACAACCAGGCAGAGCTGAAGAAGCTTCTTGGATGAGAAGCAAAACGTCTTCAAAAAAATCCCAAGAATCCCAAGGATATGGAAACAACCATTCATTCCTGATCTGTTCCTATTCTTTGATCTTTTCCTTTTTAAACAAAAGGACATATTTGTTCAATATAAGAAATGGGAAGATAATAATAATAATAATAATAATAATAATAATAAGAAGAAGAAGAAGAAGAAGAAGAAGAAGAAGAAGAAGAAGAAGAAGAAGAAGAAGAAGAAGAAGAAGAAGAAGAAGAAGAAGAAGAAGAAGAAGAAGAAGAAGAAGAAGAAGAAGAAGTAGTAGTTGGAAGGGACCTTGGAGGTCATCTAGTCCAACCCCCTGCTCAGGCAGGAAACCTTATACCATTTCAGGCAAATGGCTGTCCAGTCTCTTCTTAAAAACCTCCAGTGTTGGAGCATTCACCACCTCTGGAGGCAGGTTGTTCCACTGGTTAATTGTTCTAACTGTCAGGAGGTTTCTCCTTAGTTCTAGGTTGCTTCTCTCCTTGACTAGTTTCCATCCGTTGCTTCTTGTCCTGCTTTCAGGTGCTTTGGAGAATAGCTTGACTCCCTCTTCTTTGTGGTAGCCCCTGAGATATTGGAACACTGCTATCATGTCACACCTCACTCTTCGTTAAACTACACATACCCAATTCCAGCAACCGTTCCCTATATGTTTTGGCCTCCAGCCCCCTAATCATCTTTGTTGCTCTTCTCTGTACCCTTTCTAGAGTCTCAACATCTTTTTTACATCGTGGTGACCAAAACTGGATGCAGTATTCCAGGTGTGGCCTTACCAAAGCATTGTAAAGTGGTATTAGTACTTCACTTGATCTTGATTCTATCCCTCTGTTAATGCAGCCTAGCACTGTGTTGGCTTTTTTTGGCAGCTGCAGCACACTGCTGGCTCATATTTAAGTGATTGTCTACTAGGACTCCGAGATCCCTCTCACAGTTACCACTATTGAGCAAGGTACCACCTATACTATACCTGTGCATTTGATTTTTCCTGCCTAAACGTAGAACCTTACTTTTTTCACCATTGAATTTCATTTTGTTAGATAGTGCCCAGTGTTCGAGTCTGTCCAGATCCTTCTGTATCTTAAGCCTATCTTCTGGAGTATTGGCTATTCGTGCCAGCTTGGTGTCGTCTGCAAATTTGATGAATTCGCCATCTATCCCCTCATCCAAGTCGTTAATGAAGATATTGAAGAGCACTGGGCCCAGAACAGAGCCCTGGGGCACCCCACTACACACTTCCTTCCATGTAGATGCAGTTCCATTGAGGACCACACGCTGAGTACGGCCTGTCACCCAGCTACGAATCCATCTGGTGGTGATGCTGTCTAACCCACATTTTTCTATCTTATCAAGTAGTAGGTTGTGATCTACTTTATCAAATGCCTTACTGAAGTCCAAGTAAATTATATCTACAGCATTCCTCTGGACCACTAATTTTGTCACTTGGTCAAAGAATGTAATAAGATTCGTCTGGCATGATCTGTTTTTGACAAACCCATTTTGACTTTTAGTGATGACTTTGTTTGCATCAAGGTGTTCGCTGATTTGTTGTTTGATTATCTTTTCCAGAATCTTCCCAGGTATTGAGGTCAGGCTGATAGGTCTGTAGTTTCCTGGATCTATTTTTTCCCTTTTTTGAATATGGGAACTACATCAGCTCTCTTCCAGTCCTCTGGTAGTTTCCCAGTGCTCCAGGATCTATGAAAAATATAGTTCAGTGGTTCTGAGATCACGTCTGCCAGTTCCTTGAGAACTTTGGGATGTAATCCATCTGGTCCTGGTGATTTGAACTCGTCTAGGCTGGACAGGTGTTCACTTACCATTGTTTTGCCTATCTTAACTTGCGTTTCTATTCTGTTTTTTATGGCACTGGTTTTGGTAGGTTGGACTGTTTTTTCCCTTTGTGTAAAGACAGATGCAAAAACGAGTTAAATAAATTCAAACGGGCTTTTGCTCTAAATGTACTCCGTTGATGATGGCAGGCCCAAGATCCAGTCTTCGAAAAAGTTACTCCCAAATATACAAAGGTATTAACCTGCTCAATTGGTTCACCATCTAATTGCCACTTATGTCTCTGATGGTTTCTTCCAAACACCATTATTTTCGATTTAGATTTGCTAATGATTAGGGAGTTATCCTGGCAATAAGAGCTGAATCTTCTTAATAGCCTACGTAATCCTACTTGTGAGTATGATAATAAAATCATATCATCAGCATAAAGCAAGCTGCTACAGTAAGTATTTAGGATCATCGGCATGTGTACCATGGAATCCTTCATTAACCCTGGCAACTCATTGATGTATAAATCAATAAATAATGGGGCCAGGATACACCTTTGCCTTATCCCTTTATTTGTGTGAATCCTGTTAGTCAGGGCCCCATTAACCCCATACCGCACCCTCAAACAGGTACTTGTGTAAAGGGCTTTAATCAAAGCCAGGAGTCTGGGTTCTATTTTAAGAGATGTCAATTTACTCCATAGTACGTCTCTATTTACCATATCAAATGCTGCTGTAAGGTCTATAAAAGCAGCAAACAGGGGTCTTCTCTTATAGGCATATTTGGCAATTAGATGGTTCAAGACACAGCATTTATCAATAGTAGATCTGTTTTGTCTAAAACCTGCTTGTTTTTCTGTGAGGATGTTGTTTTCCTCTACCCAGATTTCAATTCTGTTCAAAAGGTACCTAGCATATATTTTTGCTACAATGTCAATCAGGCTGATGGGCCTATAATTACTAGGATCCTTTTTATTCTCTTTTTTATATATGGGGACAACTATTGCCATCTTCCACCCGTCTGGTATATGGCAGGTGTTATTTATGTGTGTAAAAAGACCTGCTAATACAGGGCCCCACCAGTTGGGAAATTTCTTAAATAATTCTGCTGGTAAAAAATCCTTGCCTGGGGCTTTATTGCTCTTTAAGCTTTTAATGATGGACTGTATCTCCTTTTCTGAGACTGGTGGCCAAGGGGGGAGAGTTCTAGGATTTACCAAATCACTGTTTAAAAATAATTTCTTTACCGGTTCGGTGGGGGCAAACAAACTAAAGAACCATAGTTACCCAGGGTCCCTAGCTCCATTACTCAAGGTTTATAAGGTTAAGGTTACGACAATGCTCTTGTATGGAGCAGAAATTTGGGGTCTTTACTCAACCACAGTTTTAGAACAAACACAGTCCCAGCACCTGAGATGTATTTTGGGTGTAGATCCAAGAACATCTGCTGCAGCAGTTAGAGCTGAATTGGGAATTCATACAACTCAGGCATTATCTAAAATTAGAGCTTATAACTACTGGTGCAAAGTTAATGAAATGGAGACTGATAGACTCCCCAAATTATGCCTACTAGAGCAAATAAAACTACAATCACAAATCTCCTGGATCACCAAACTAACAAATTTTGTAAGAAGCTGTGGCCTTCCTGTTTCTTGCGTAACAGGAGAACAATCTTAAAAAAGAATTGCCCAAAGAATTATGGATATAGAAGCACAAACTGATATAGCTATCCTTAGTAAGGTGGGTAACTTGAAATGGCTGAGTAAATACAAATGTACTTTTCAAGTGGACAGTTATTTGAAGTCACAACTCCCAAAACATCTTAGGGAGATATTTACGAGAGCAAGATTCAAACAGCTTGACACAATGGTCAGATATGGGAGATTTCATGCTATACTGTACAATTAGCGTCTCTGCATTTGCGGAGCAGCAGAGGTAGAGGACCTGGCTCACATCCTATTTGACTGTTGTCTGTATAAGAGGGTGAGAGACAGGTATCTTGGTCTATATACCAAATGAATGACCCATTGGGATCCCCATATCAAAATAACTTATCTTATGTCCGTTCAGAACTTGAAAATAACATTTAACGTAGCACAGTATTTAAACAAAATGATCCGGTTAAGATCTGCATATGTGGGATGATTGGGGTAGATTGTAAGGGCAACTCCGAAATATAATGTTATATTTTATCTATATCTTAAATTTGTATTTTATTACTATTTCATCTTAAATTGTATCATATTTAATTCCATTTTAAATTGTATTTTATCAAATTCCATTTTGGATTGCTTTTATCAAGTTTTGGTGACGGTTTGTTGCTGGAACTTTGCACTTTGATATGGCCCAAGGGCTAATCAATAAAGTTGTTGTTGTTGTTGAGTTAAATAGTTCTGCTTTCTCCCTATTGCTTGTCACCTTCTTGCCACTTTCCCCCACTAATGGACCAATCATAAATGATCTTATAGAATTACAGATTTATTTAAATAGAAGCTCAGTACTGAATATGTAGCAAAAGATATCAGATATCAGATAATCAGATATTAACCTAGTTTCAAATGGATCAAGTCAACCATCGCTTCTCTATTTACATAGATTATTTAGAATTTTGTAGAAACATTTTCCTTTTTAATTTGTACATACGGTAATAGAAAGATCAATCATTCCTTTATAAAAATAACTGATCTTGTCAATTAAAAGTATCAAGAAAAATAGAATACTGTATAATTACATTATTTAAAATATACCTTATTAATGTTATATTATATTACATTATTTTAGAATATACTATATTCATTCTATATTACACATCACATACTATCCTGCAACAAATATAGGATCATGGTCTGAAATTTGATTTTGACTAATCTTCAGATTCTCTGCAACACAAAATTTTAAATATTAGCAAGTTGTTAGGGATTAATCATTAAAATATTCCATTGGCAATATTACACTTCATTCAATTATAACATTTTATTGTTCTTTATAATGGGTTGACAGGTTGACAGATACAATTGTAGCCAGATATATATCCATTTAATTGTAATTAGTCCATACTTTTAATCATAATGTCATGGAGTACTTTATCAAATGCTTTGCTGAAATCAAGATATATGATGTCTACAGCATTCCAACTATCTGCTAATGGTTACCCATTTTTTGAAAAAACTGCTGGGCTGATAAAACTGTTCTTCACAAACCTTTGCAAATTTTTATTGGTCCTCACATTGTTCTTAAGGTGCTTACAGATTGACCTATCCTAAAAATTTTCCAGAGTTCAGAGAGAGAAAGTCCATCTTTGTATGAATCCATAGCACATGAAGGTGGCTGAATGGACCTGGAGTTTGTTTATTCCATTTGACAGCCCTTTTGTGTCAAATGCAATAAGGACTGGCAGCATAAGCAGGACACACTAGCTGCTGAAACCAACAGGATTGCTAGGAAAGTATGTTGGGTAGTCAGAATTTCTCTCTTATGTTGGGATGTGGGGGTGGGAACGACATGCCCAGCTTCTACATAAGGCTTGCAATCAAGTTAATATGCCATATGCCAACCTGTAGGAACTTCTATTACCTAGATAGCGAGTAATGTGCAGGAAATCCATTTTTTCTTTTCTTGTTTTCTCACAGGAATGTGCTTAATAGAAAAGCAATGCATCTCCCTGAATAGCCAACATCCGTTTGCATTTAAAACCCAAGAAATTGAAATTTCTAGATAAATAGCCCAGGACCTGAATAGCAACTCTGTGTTGCCCTGAGCTCCATAGTCCTTCATTCATGTAGCAATTTAAAAGGATGATCCAGCCATGCATATACTGAATAGTTGGGGAATAGCATCATTTACAAAACCTCCTTTTAGGTTTGACAAATAATGGCTTAATTTGAATTTGAATAGAACTTATTTTCTAAAACTGGTGTATTAATTGTTTACTATATTAATTTCCAAGTTAAGGTCCTTCAAAATAGCATAATGCCTGCAGTAGTTAGAAAAAGAAGAATTTTCTATTTGTATTACAATTTCTCTTTGCCTTTGTGCAGAGGTTGAATTTAAATAACATGTCATCCTGTTATCTGCCTCATTTCTAAAATCCTACCAATGTTATCAAGATACGTTACAACATTTTTGCTTGCCAGTTCAAATCCAAATGGACACACAAATTGAGTTACATAAAGGTAGCCAAATTTTGTGTAGTGGTTTATAGGTTTAGAAAAAAAAACTTAATTGCTGTTTCTTGGTATAAAAGTACTACTTTCGTTTTAACTGTGAAACTAAGATCTATCTGTTTTGGGATTTAGATCTGAATTTGATCTATCTGTTTTGGGATTTAGATTTGAAACACATTCTCAATGTGATCATACAGTATAGAATATATCTGAATTATAAATGACCAGAATAAATAGAGCCATCTGGCAGGGAGGGGGGTCATATAATGAAAGCAGGATTGTGCCCTTCGAAAGCAAATATCCTTTGTTACACGCATAATTTGTCAGGTTTAATGTATTATGTTTATTTTTTAAAACTTGCATCACAAAGATATGATATCATTTTCAACCTTTTGATACTGCAGATACCTCTGAATATCAAATGACTAATCAACTAGAATTTGACTAGGGTCTATTGAGGAGTGGCCACAGGAAGAATACTCTCAAATTAAATAGGGATAAAAACATGGATGGTTCTGCCATTCTTACAAAAACATGTTCTTCTTCTGGCTTTTCTGCTACTAATTTTTAATTGTATACATTGGAAGGCATGAATGATCCTGTGCAGAATATTTGAAAACCAGTTGTAAATCCCCTATTTCAGATAAGATTTTCTACTTGATAGGGTAGAATTCTAGTATTAGTTTGAAGGGTGTGAGATGCAAACAAGTTCATTTGATCATCAGTGTTCAAATCCTACAGTTGGCAGCTGGCTGGGTTAGGGTGTCAGTTGCATCTTACTAGAAAAGGCACTAGACTAGAAAACAGGAGGCCATGAGTTCAAGTCCCACCTTAGCCATGAAAAACAGCTGGGTGACTTTGGGCCTAACCCATCTCACAGGATAGTTATTGTGTTGAATATGTTTGCTGCCTTGAGTTATTTGTAAACATAATAAAGGTGGGATATAAATAAATAATAAATAAAAATATATCTAGTACACTATGATGCTTCTGATAAATGCTATGAATGGTTAGTTTTAGTTTCTGCTTCCTTCTAAATATACCTACTGGTTCTTGATATACCATGATCTTGCTTTTCTTCTTGCAGAAGTTTCATTAGCAGACAAGATAACATTGTCAGTATATGAGGAAGTGTAATTTGTTGGCTGTATATATAAGGTAAACTTGCCTTGCCAATTGTTATTGTTTTTTATTTTTGTTTTTTATTGCTCTTTGAATAGGTTATTATTTCTCCCTTGACTGTTTCATTTCTCTGAATGTTAGTTAACAAATGTGTAATGAGAAAGTATTGTTTAGGGCTATTTGCCCTTTATCTTCACCTTAAGATACTCTTTTTTTTGGAACTTATAGCAATGTGCCTGTTAATGGCTGATTTCTGGGGTCCTTGATGCTCTTTCTTACAGATGTTTCTAGGAAACATCATCTGTACGAGAAGGCAGAGGGTTTTGCACTTATTTTATATAGTATGGTAGTGGCTTACCCTGTCAGTGTTATTGGGGGTGGTCTTGGTGATTGCTTGATACACTGTTGTTTACTGTTTGCTTATTTACCTGCATTGGTAGTTCCTTGATTTGGGTATTGCTTACTTCTTGATTGTTGGTCTGATGTTAATCTTGGTGTTAATCTCTGTTCTGGGTATTAATTGCCAGTAAGGAGGTATTTTAGTCTTTTTGTTTCCTTTTGGACATTTTGATTGTTTCTTTTGGGTATTATGTAGATGTTGTTTATATCTATGAACCTGTTGGTGGCTGATTTGTCAGAGTACCTGGCTTCTAGGAATTCTCTAGCATTTTTGGACTTACTTACTTACTTACTTACTTACTTACTTACTTACTTATTTATTTATTTATTTATTTATTTATTTATTTATTTATTTATTTATTTATTTATTTTTGGGACTTATATGCCGCCCTATCTCCCGAAGGACTCAGGGCGGCTAACAACAATAAAAAACAACAGACTTGGTCTAGGATGTTCAGTTTCCCAACTGAAACTATGATTAAGTCTGTCAATATGCTGTAAAATAAGGAGTTTTCATTATGTCTTCTAACTGGTAGTTGGTGCTCATGGATGCAATCTGCTAGTCTTCTACTTGCTTATCCTACATAGTGGAGACAATAGCCCTTACATTATTTGTTGTAGATCAGACATTTCAAACTCGCGACGTCACGTGACATTGCGAGACCTATCGGGATTGTTTTGCAATTGCCGGCAATAGGGTGGGTGCGGCTTCTGGATGACACATCTGGCCCATGGGCCAGCAGTTTGACACCCCTGTTGTAGACTATTTCTGTTTTTTCTCCTGGGGCTGCTGGTTCTTTTGGTTTACTTAGGATGTTTTGGAGTGCTTTAGCTGGTTTGTGTGTTACATGATGCCATTTTGTTGTAATAGTCTGTTAGGAAGTTTTGGCTGATTTGTCAGAGTGTCAAGCCTCTAGGAATTTACAAATCCCATTTTAGATGTAAGACTTCCTACTGGACAGGATACTATCCACTGTTACATGAATAGGTGTAAATTACTTTCAAGGCAATCCTAAATAACACAAAAATATCATATTAAGTCTATATGTTTCCATCAAGAAATTAGAAATAACACAGCAATTGCAGTACTAATTAAATGCAAAATGTCATTAAGTCAATTACATTTTTTTCCTACAAAATGAATAAACATTAATGGAAAATAACCCAGTTCTATTTAGTGTACTCCCTACTCTAAAATAAAATGTCATCTGATGTTTGTTATAGCCACAAGTGTTTGAGGGGAAAGTTATTGTTAATCACAAAAAGATTTTCATAATGATTAGTACAGTTTTCAATAGTCTTTACATAAAATGACATCAAATATTCCTAGGTAATGGTTTCCGATATGAGGATTTTTTAGTAGTGCTAAAAATATGCTATAACAGTGTATGCATTAGATCAATATCTAAAACAACTTTATAACAACTTTCACTGATTATTCTTGAATATGAACAGATGAATGAAACACTATTTCAGTCATCAATCACTAAGAAAATAATTTGAAATTTGTGCTTCTTGTAACTCATGGTGTATTAGGCTAAACTCAGTATAGTAGAATCTAACATTTATCTGTGGTTGAGTGAAAATTGCCCTTTGTAAGATTTTTTCCCCCTCTACCTTATGTAGTTAAACAATTTTTATAACACTTTGAAATCTGTTCCTTGTGGTATGTGCTGTTAAGAAAATCTCATTGCAATTATGAGCATATTTATTAAGCATATAGATTGTGACATTAAGTATTAAATTTTGCTAAGCATTATCACTTACATCTCAATGAAACTAACATTGTGAAAAGAATAGGCTGAGTTAGGACTGGTCAAATTTATTATCTTCTCCTTTTATATATATGCAAGAATGACAACATTTTTAAAAGGCTGGTTGGATTCAGATAGTGTTCCCCACCCACCCTCAAATTGCCTGTAAACTATACTAGCATAAAATGTGCTGACATTGCCAAAACCCTATCCTGCCACCATTTTAATATTCCAGCTGTTGGTGAATAGATTGTATCTGGATGTATTGAGTTATTGTTTGCAGCTAAAGCTATTGGTGCATCCCTCTGAATTTGTTTTCATTCATCTCCCGTCACCACCAATCAACAAGAAAAGTTCCATCACCCAGCAATGCAAGGATGATACAAGCACTTCACTCTAGCTCTTGTTTTTTTTCTTTCCAGTGTTTTCCCACAGATTCAGACTCTGCTTTTTTCAGATCAACCAAGTGATGACTTTACTCTAGCTCACATCACTAAATCAATATAAACCAGGTATTTCTATGTTTCTATATACAAACTTGTTAAGGCATTATTACTAAATGCATTATTTTTGCTATTGAAATGGAGATCCACTTAATGAACTCTGTTTGTTATGCTGTTAATTATGTAGACTTTCTTCTTCATCATTTTGATTTTTTTAATTAATGAATGATTTCTAAAATTCAAAACTAGAGGAGTGTCCGGTCTAAAACCTACCTGAAAAATTCCATGAAAGAAAAGCCATAGCCATGCTGTTCCGCAATGCCCGCACAAACAACATTTGCAGAGGCTCCAATCAATGTCCCATTACCTGCAATTCAATAAATAACAAGTAAAAAATACAGCAGATATTTGGGGTCTTTAGATCAACTTGTAGACAAAATGTAAATGAGGAAAGGAGAGTCATTTCACATTCACCTGAAAAGAAATTACCAAAACAATAACTTCTCTGCCTATAAACAGTTGCATCTTTTCAAAGGCAGCCTGTCTTTGGCAATGTGTTCTTAAGATCTATATCTAGATATTATTTTATTTTTTATAATAGATTGCAGTAGTCTGAGCAAATGTAATCTGTATTAAGGGGCATGCAAGGATTTTGAGAAGATCAGAAAAGATAATAAAGTTGCAGGGGTATCTGTTGTGATGCATGCAAAAAGGGTGAGGCTTCATGGTTGTGGCCATCATTTTGACTTTTAGACACCCTGTAGACCACCCTGGAAACATGGGAATTGTGGCATAAAAGAAAAGCCTAGAAAGGTAAGCTGTGGCTATGTTTTCTAAAATGGAGTGACAGAGTCTGAACATAGAGATAAGCAATGGATTATCCATAGCAAACTATAACAGTGATAGGTCTGACAGTTTCAGAATGGGATTAATCCCAATAGTAACTGAAAATCAATTATTATACATCCAATTTGGTTTGGATTTTCCATCCTGTTGTCACTGAGCAGAATTTGAGTGTTCTTCCTCTACAAAATGAAAAAAGACACCTTAGCATTCTCTCCATTGTTTACTTAAGAAATTGAGAGACTCATTGAAGTAGAAAAACATGTGTTACAGTAAGTGTTTTGCAAGAGGAAAGCCTGTACAGTTCAGAATGTCAAAATGGATTTTATGTGCATGTGTGATTAAGTCATTGACTTCCTACAATATTGTAGTGCTGAAGCTGTCAAAATCTATTTAATAAATGAAGCAAAAGACCATGTTCTTCAAATGTTAATTTCATCCCAGTTTTTACACTCAGCATAGCTGTATCTGAACAGAAGGAAAAGGTACTTATTTTGGATCATCCTTAAATTCTAGATTGAACCCTACTACATCCAAAAAATCACAAACTCACCTCTTTTTAATATGTGCAGGCTTCAATCACCCATTCACACACTCCATTTTGAAATCTTTGGATGTCTCTTCCAGGGTTATGAAGCTATTCTCTAATTTATTTCTCTGAGATTATTTGCTAAAGTCACTAACTGATTGAATGGACTTTACTTCACTGGGAACGGGGGCTACTGCTGCGGATTTTGCTGTATTAACCACTCAAAGGCAGGAAAACACCCTTATACACTATTTCCTATACTCGGCTTCAGATATGTCAGACAGTAGGAAAAAGAAGTAGAACTTTTCAGGCACGGAGACACACACTATTCTGCTCCAAACTTCAGTAATATTTCTTGTTGCAGTGTTTTTCCAGTAAATAGTTTATACTGATTTCTATGCAGTGGCCTTAGTTTAATAAACCATACAATCATATACTCTTGTATACAGCTTCATAGAAGTCTGCTTCCCTTATTCAAAGAGGCATTCCTTATCACTACTTGCTCACTCTGTTAGACAGCTAATTTCATTTTTAAGTTTGCTTTTAGACTAGAGAGGAGGAGTGAAAGAGGGGGAAACTATTATTCCTGAGCATTTTAGAATTCCAGAACTTTGATCAATCTTGCCTGACTGGCTCCTGTCCCTTCCAAATGCTTCAATGATTTCCAGAAAGTTCCCACATTCTGCAGATCTTTCTTCCTGACCTTGCCTGCTCTTCCTATTATATATATCACTGCAAGGCAGGTGTGCCTGATCACAGGTGTCTTAATTAAACAATAAGATTATCAATGTCTACATGATTCCATGTATGAATGTAGCAAATAAAAAAAATAGGTAAAAGGTAAAGGTAAAGGTTCCCCCGCACATGTGTGCTAGTCGTTTCCGACTCTAGGGGCCGGTGCTCATCTCCGTTTCAAAGCCGAAGAGCCAGCGCTTGTCCGAGGACGTCTCCGTGGTCATGTGGCCGGCATGACTAGACGCCAAAGGCGCACGGAACGCTGTTACCTTCCCACTGTAGTGGTCCCTATTTTTCTACTTGCATTTTTACGTGCTTTCAAACTGCTAGGTTGGCAGAAGCTGGGACGAGTAACAGGCGCTCACTCTGTTACGCGGCACTCGGGATTCGACCCGCCAAACTGCCGACCTTCCGATCGACAAGCTCAGCGTCCTAACCCACTGAGTCCTAACCCACTATAACATTAATTTGCTACATTTATGTCCCCCAGGATATCAAATCCTAGTTATAATGCTGAGTTCATTATAGCTTTCTTTGGTTTCTTTGGTACTTAAGATACTGCACATTTTTGACAGTTTATTAATACTATTGTATCTGTTTAGGTACTAGTAAAAAGAATACCAATCAGGGTAAAGGATAACATAATTCAATGATTAAGGACAATAAAGTACAATGGGATGTAAAAGAATAGGTTTCTATACAGAAGCCCTAAGTTAGCTGGTCCCCTCCAAGTATAATAGAAGCAGTTCTCCAATTGTTGGTAGTTGCCTTAACACTGAATTAGCAGTCCAAACATATACATATTTATGTTGAACTGTTATCATTGTTAACATAAGTCATTTGGAATAGAATGGTATACAAGTGAACATTTCTCCCCAATTACCCGGGCAAACATTGTTTGGACTGGTAATATAATGTATATATATTTGTAGGCCATTTGGAGGTTTACCTGTGTCCTCAAGGTCACCTGGGTAGTGTAAATGTGTGAAGAGCCTTCTTGGCAGCAGGATGTTTTCTGCCCTGTGTCCCTTCACTGTTGAAGACAGGCGCAGTCTGTTGGGGATGAGTCTATGTTGTCTGCATGTCAACTGAAGCACAAATGGTTCCTGTAGTCTGCAATGTTTTCTGGAAATCTGTTCATACTCTGACCATTCAAAGGGTGTTCATCCTAAAGAGCATAGCTAAATGTCTATGGAGATTCTCAGTCATCGGGGTGATAGTTGTCCCAAAGCTGTTTTCGGGCGGCAACTGGACTTACTTGTTTTTCTTTGAAGATGTTTTGCTTCCCATCCAAGAAGCAATGTTTTCTGGAAAGAAGCTTCTTTGATGAGAATTTGGCTATGCACTTTTGGCTATGCACTTTGGGATGAACACCCTTCAAATGGTGCAAGAGTATGAAAACATTGCAGACTACAGGAACCATTTGCGCTTCAGTTGACATGCAGACAACACAGACTCATCCCCAACACCTGTACCTGTTTTCAACAGTGAAGGGACACAGGGCAGAAAACATCCTGCAGCCAAGAAGGCTCCACACACATTTCCACTACTCAGGTGACCTTGAGGACACAGGTAAACCTCCAAATGGCCCCAATGGCTCTCTAAAAGAATGCAAATGACCAGTTCTCTGCAATCAATATAAATCCTTCCACTCCCCACGATCTAGTCAGAGCTGAAGAAGCTTCTAGGATGAGAAGTGAAACATCTTCAAAGAAAAACAAGAAAGTCCAGTTGCCTCCTGGAAAAGCACTTTGGGACAACTATACCTGAATGACTGAGAATCTCCACAGACATTCTTTCCATGACTAGAAACATATCTTTAAAGCCTCATTATTCAAAATTCAGTACAGATTACATTAAGAGCTACAAGCAACAACCTATTGAAATTTAATCCCATCTCATAATATCCACAAACTAATTTCTTATCATCTCTTTTCAGAAATTCCTTCACAAATTTAACACTTTCCTTCAATTTTAATACCATAGCTTATCACTTTCTTGGTTTATTTTAAAATAAATAAATCTGTTTATTTAAATTATTTAAATCTGTTGATTTAACAGAAACTGATAGCTTCTTCTCATATCTTATCTATAAACAAATCTTTAAAACCTCAACATTCATTCCCAGTCAAGAAAAACCTATTTAAAGATGCTGGGTGGGGAAAAACATTGTATACATTATAATCTTGATTGAATAAGCAAACTTCATAAATCTTGTTTATATTTTTGCAAGTTTCTTCCTTTTAAGTAGTGTCTCAGAAGCTGGATTCTTTTCATTCTGTCTTTATCATTCTTCATTTTTTCACAATGAAACAAAATCAGCATGCCATTTCAGGACTTTGAGAATGAGTGAAAGGGTGGACTCTTCCCCAAAATTGCAGAATCAATACTTCTCATCAGATACAAAATATATCAAGGGATGGTTTGGGGCCCATAAATACAGAAAGAACTAATTTCTGCTACAAATGAAATAGAGATAAAATAACTCAATATAGAATTTTCCTATCCCCTTGCAATTCAGGTTAATGAGGGCAGATATGATATAATTGCCATTATGGAAACATGGTGGGATGAAACCCACAAATGGAACACACAGCTAAAGGGATTTAAATTATTTAAAAGAAACAGACCAAATAAAAGAGGAGATGGAGTTGCCCTCTATATAAGAAATAACTACATCTCTACAGAAAAAGAGCACAACAATGATGAAAACTGTAAACTTGAATGCATTTGGGTCAATATAAAAGGGGGGGAATAACATTGCCATAGATGTATACTATAGGCCACCCAAACAAACAGAGGAAATAGATGAACTTTTTGCTAGTCAGCTAACTAAGGTATGTAGGAAGCACGTCACAATAGTAATGGGGGACTTTAACTACCCTGACATCAACTGGGAGACAAACTCTGCACCAAGTGGAAGATCAGACAGATTCCTGACAAACCTAGCAGACAACTTTGTCTCCCAAAAAGTAGAGAAGGGAACTAGGGGATTAGTTATTTTGTATCTAATTACCACTAACAGAGGTGAAATAATAGAAGGTGTTCAAGCCACAGGAACCTTGGGAGGAAGTGATCATGCAATATTGGAATTCAACATTATGCAAGCACAAGCAATAGAACACAGTCAAACTAGAATCTTGGACTTTAAGAGAGCTAATTTCAATAAACTTAGAGAGGGCTTGGGAAGGATTCCAAGGATGAGAATCCTCAAGGGGAAAACAACTCAAGAAGCTTGGGAAATTTTGAAAAGTGAGATAATAAAAGCCCAGTCTAGCTCAATACCAACGAAGAGGAAAAATAACAGCTCTCAAAAAAAAACCAGCATGGCTGCATAAAGAACTCTCTGATAAATTGAAAGATAAAAAGGACAAGTATAAGAATTGGAAAGAGGGGCACATAACTAAGTCAGAATATCAGCAAATAGCCCAAGCCTGCAAAGATGAAGTGAGGAAAGCTAAGGCTCAAAATGAACTAAGGCTTGTGACCAAAGTCAACAATAACAAAAAAAAGCTTCTTTAAACATGTAAAAAACAAGAAAAAAGTGAAGGAAATGATTGGTCCATTAGTGGGTGAAAGCGGCAAGAAGGTGACAAGCAACAGGGAGAAAGCACAACTATTTAACTTGTTTTTTGCATCTGTCTCTACACAAAGAGAAAAAACAGGCCAACCTATCAAAAGTAGTTCCATAAAAAACAGAATAGAAACACAAGTTAAGATAGGCAAGAAAATGATACAGATCATGCCAGACAAATCTTATTGCATTCTTTGACCAAGTGACAAAATTAGTGGATCAGAGGAATGCTGTAGATATAATTTACTTGGACTTCAGTAAGGCATTTGATAAAGTAGATCACAACCTACTACTTGATAAGATAGAAAAATGTGGGTTAGACTGCATCACCACCAGATGGATTCGTAGCTGGCTGACTGGCTGTACTCAGCATGTGGTCCTCAATGGAACCGCTTCTACATGGAAGGAGGTGTGTAGTGGGGTGCCCCAGGGTTCTGTTCTGGGCCCAGTACTCTTCAACATCTTCATCAACGATTTGGACTAGAGGGTAGATGGGGAACTCATCAAATTTGCAGACGACATCAAGCTGGCAGGAATAGCCAACACTCCAGAAGACAGGCTTAAGATATAGGAGGATCTAGACAGACTTGAACACTGGGCACTATCTAACAAAATGAAATTCCATGGTGAAAAGAGTAAGGTTCTGCATTTAGGCAAGAAAAACCAAATGTAAAGGTATAGTATAGGGGGTACTTTGTTCAATAGTAGTAACTGTGAGAGGGATCTTGGAGTCCTAGTGGACAATCACTTAAAGATGAGCCAGCAGTGTGCTGCAGCTGCCAAAAAAGCAAGCACAGTGCTAGGCTGCATTAACAGAGGGATAGAATCAAGATCACGTGAAGTACAGTATTAATACCACTTTACAATGCCTTGGTAAAGCCACACTTGGAATACTGCATCCAGTTTTGGTCACCATGGTGTAAAAAAGATGTTGAGACTCTAGAAAAAGTACAGAGAAGAGCAACAAAGATGATTAAGGGACTGGCGGCTAAAACATATAAGGAACGGCTGCTGGAATTGGGTATGTCTAGTTTAATGAAGAGAAGGATGAGGGGTGACATGATAGCAGTGTTCCAATATCTCAGGGGCTGCCTCAAAGAAGAGGGAGTCAAGCTATTCTCCAAAGCACCTGAAGGCAAGAACTGCTGACTATAGAAGAATGGACTTTAAAGGTTTCTAACTTGGCGGAAATGGCAAAGATCTCAGCGTATTTGAAAGACCAATCGCAACAGAGATACATTGTGGAATGGAGGAGATGGATTGATTATATTCAGAATAAATATGGGACTAAAAAGTTTCACTTAGCATTTGAATAAGTAGCGGATTTATATGATGTATAATTAGTAGTTATTTTACTAAGAGTTAAAGTGCGATAGAATTTAATATTTTATTGTTGTTTGCATATTTTAGATTATGTTTGTTTGTATTTGTATACCCTGTATTTAGCTCTGGGAAGTCGGGAAGGTGGGAGGGGAGGGAGGAGAGGGTCGGGGAGGGGGGGTGGGGGAGGAGGGGGGTTGTTTGTATTCAAAAATCTATTGTAAAAACTTTTCAATAAAAAAAAGAAGACACTGGGCAGCCATTTGTCCAAAATGGTATAGGGTTTCCTGCCTGAGCAGGGCATTGGACTAGATGACCTCCAAGGTCGCTTTCAACAACAACAACAATAACATCACTGTTGTTGTTGTTGTTGTTGTTGTTATTATTATTATTATTATTATTATTATTATTATTATTATTATTATTATTATTATTATCATCATCATCAACTTTGGAACTGTCCACCATCAAATCAGAGATTAGAAAGGCAGTCTTTCAGAACACTAAAATGGAAAGTGTAAATTAACATTTCAAGATCAGTACAGTACTAAACCAAAGACAGAAAAAGAGGGGACTAGGGAAGAAACCAATTTAGTAAGCCTTTCTTGTAAATCAAAATTTTATTATGGTCATTGAGCAATCCCAAGTAACATAGGAAAGTAAGTGAAATGGTAAAAAAATGGAAAATCTTAATAAAGTTTAGAGCTTGAATAATTTGCCATTAACCCATTTTCAGAAATGTAATTTTCTAGACTTGACCAGAAAAAAATGGTTAGGTTAAGAGAAATAACAAAAAGGAAATATAAAACATGTCAGAGCTACCTGGTCTGTGAGTCAAAAATAGAAGGATTAGAATCAATCAAATATCTTAACAAAATGGTCAACATAATAAGATATGTGTCAGAGCTCCAACTTTAGCAGCAAAGATTTTTACATCTACTAGAATACCTAAATTCACACTGATAATGTTGAAAATAGCTACTTATCAGGGTGCTATTTTTTTGCCCCTAGGCCAAGTTGCTGAAACACCCTATCTCCATATTTGTAACATAATATCTGGTCTATAATGTTGCTATCTGTTCATCTTTTATCTTGGTGTATCTTTCTAAAATTGCTCACAACAGGAGGCAAGAAAACAGGAAAAAATATTAACTACCATATTAACTATGAAGATAACAGCTAGATAAATTCTTAAAGAAGCAACTGAAAATCTTTCAGACTCAAATCCCAAAAGGAAACTTTAATTCTTCAGAAATTATGCATGAAGAAGGAGCAATCTCCAAGTAATCAGGAAAAAATAGGATCTATTCCATTCCACTACAAGGTCCTCTGCATGAATGCTTTTTAGATACTTACAAAATTTAAGATTATTTTGCAAAAAAAAAAAAAGAGCCAATCTATCTTCTGCAAGAAATTGACAAACTTGAGTGCTACCCTATGGATGGCAAAGCAGACTCAATGAGCCAACATCAACCAATAGGTCCCTTCCTGGAAACTGGCCACTTTAACAGTTTAACAAATCCCTGGAATTAAATTGAAAGAGATACCAGTAGGCTAATGCCTCCTTAAGTAACACCAGCTGCCTGCAATTAGTGCAGGTTCGAGTCCCACCAGGCTCAAGGTTGACTCAGCCTTCCATCCTTCCGAGGTAGGTAAAATGAGGACCCACATTGTTGGGGGCAATAAGCTGACTTTGTAAAAATGCCGCTTGGGGGGGAGAGAGCCCTAATAAGCAGGCATATACATAGAATGAAGGCTATTGCTAAGCACATTGATTTGTGCTTAGATTGTAAGCCGCCCTGAGTCTTCGGAGAAGGGTGGGATATAAAAGGGATAAAAAAAATCAATTCACTTATGATCAAAATTGTAGACATATCCATAATCTTTTATCAAGGTGTCAAGCATCACACAAAATTAGTAAATTCTAATAAAAGGTTTGGTGTCAAGGTAACAGAGATAAAAAATAAACCTTCCTTGAGGTAGATGGGTGGTCTAGAAACATGAAATATAAACAGTTCCAAATGTCTAGGTTTGCATAATAGCAGTAGCAATAGCACTTAGACTTATATACTGCTTCATAGTGCTTTACAGCAGTCTCTAAGCAGTTTACTGAGCTAGCCTATTGCCCCCAATAATATGGCTCCTCATTTAACTGACCTTGGAAGGATGGAATGCTGAGTCAATCTTGAGCTGGTCAGGATCGAACTCCTGGTAGTAGGCAGAATTAGCCTGCAATACTGCATTCTAACCACTGCACCACCACAGCCATAAGACATTATCAATATCAAGGACAGGGTAGTAAGCTCATTGTTTCATCAAGGCTTCAATCTGCTTAAATATTTAAGTTCTCTGTACTTCCCACCAACTGCAGCTTAGGTTCTGTAGCCATGATTTTGTTGAATTCTGATGCTGCAAAGCTTCAGGACCATCATCAGTTACCTTTGATAAGCACTCAATTGTTGAGCTAACCTCTGGCTCTCTACAAGTTGGTTTTTGTCTACTTAGGCTGGGAATTATTTACTTTTGTTCAGATCAAAATTCTCAGCATCAGAGTAAAAAGGTACTAGTAAAGAAACATAAATCTTACGGTCTGAAATACTAGATTTCATGGTCTGGTTTCCTTGGGTGAAGATGTCTAACTGAGTCTTGATTAGTTCCTATCTGAGAGATCAATGAAAATGGAGGAATATTGAATAAGAAAATGGAGGAATTACTGTCATGAGCATCCGCAGGAGGAGAAAGCAGGCCAAATGATGACACATGCATCATCATCATCATGCATATCCCACAATTTAGATATTTGTATTAAATATTATAATGCAATATACAATTGTAGCATCATGCATCATCACCAATTTTGTCCTTGTGGTTTGTTACAGATGTCAGTGATTTCTGGAACCAGTCAGCTTGGAATGCATCTTCCTCATTCTCACAACAGAGTTCCTTTCTCTTCCCAAAAAGAAATCTAAAACCCATTGGTGAAATTATGAGAAGGGGGGGAATCTAAGTACCCACTGAGGTATTGTTTCAGCATGCAAAATGCATAATCAGTGGTCTCACAATGCACTAGTCCAATTTTGCAAGAATGAGGTGTAGAGTTGGCTTGGTTCCACTTTATGACACTGAATCATAAATATCATAAACATAAGACCAATGTACTTGTTAATTAAAACTATAACCATATCTATAATCACCTCAAATGTGGACAGATCTGGTTGCAAAATGAACAGTGCTGAAAAAGACACTATAGATGACTGTTCCAATGATGGTGAAGTAATGATAAGTGATACATGGTTAAAACCACTTTACTACATATAACTATGAATTCAGTTAGCTAAAGTATGGTACCATGTTTTCCCGAAAATAAGACCTGGTCTTATATTTTTTTTGCCTCCAAAAGAGGCACTAGGTCTTATTTTCAAGGTATGTCTTATTTTTTTTTCCCCACACCTGACTCGTCTCACCATGGCAGCCCGCATGGCTGCCTCCCCACTTCTTGTGCAGCCACTTTTGCCTGATCACAGCAGGATGGTGCCACTGCCATGAGGCTTGGCGGGTGAGGGGGGATCTGCCCCACATGCCCCACTTACAATGCTGCAGACTTCCATAGCCAGGCCTCCCAGGCTGCCCCACTTGTTCTGCAGCCACTTTTGACCACTTGCAACAGGATGCCACATTGTGCATTGTGCGCACCAATGCCACTGCCATGAGGCTTAGCAGATCCCTCCCGATCTGCCCCACATGCCACCTGCTTTCCAGCTCTGCCACATTTCTCTGCTGCTGCAGAGCTGGAGAGCTTGCTGCACCACCACCCAGATGCTCTCACTTCCCCCAAGCATTTCTTCATTATCCTGATTCCCAGCTCCATCGTGTTTCTCCATCACATTTCTCCATCACGTTTCTCCACCCCCGCATGCAGGGAAACAAAAGAAGTTTTTGGGACCAAAAAAAAAAAGTTTGATCAGACTTTCCAACTTCGCAAGATCTCGCTTTTTTTTTTTTTTTTTTTTTTTTGAGAAGTTGGAAGGTTTGATTGAACTTTTTTTTAGCCTCACAAACTAGAGAAATGCAATGGAGAAACGCGATGGAGAAATACGATGGAGCTGGAAATCAGCTAACAAAGAAATGCTTGGGGAAAGCAAGGGTATCTGGGTGGTGGTGCGGTAAGTTCTCCAGCTCCATGGTGGCAGAGAAATATGATGGAGCTGGAAAGCAGGTGGCAAGGCAAACCCTCCAAGGGTGCCAGGTGCTGAAATGGGCCCATCTCTCTCCAGCAGCTGCCCAGGCCCGCCAGAGGGAAGGCCGGCATCTATTGAAATGCAGTGGCATTCTGGCTCTGGCAGGGAAGGGCTAGCCAGCATGAGCACTCGGCCTGCCACTTTGGTGGCTGTATGGGCAGAGCTGTGAAGGGGGCCAGGGGCTAAAAGCACCAGCAGTCTGTGTTGGAAGGGGAATAAAAGCGAAGAGGCAGGGGTCTTAACTAAGGCTTATTTTGGGGGTAGCGCTTATATTAAGCCCACCCCAAAAAATCAAGCTAGATCTTATTTTCAGGGAAACACGGTATTTGAATGAGGGTACTGCTAGTGATGATGTCTACAAGCTCCTAGTAGACAAGGACATTCATTTATGTTGTGTCATAAGATGACTGCGAAATAACTTTGTACTACAGTGAGGAGTGCAAGGAAGAAAAGCATTGTGAATATCCAGCCATTTGGGCCCCAGGCAATTTTGAGCAGAAAAGGGACTTTTGCTGATGACAATTATACCCAGTTAAGAATACTGAAAATTGTTGCTTGTAATAACTGCTGTGCTGCATCTGAGAAAGCCAAGGCAAATGAGATTGAAATAGGAGAAGACAACCATAAGTTAGCAGACACTGCCTAAGGGACTGTCTGCATTCAAGAGGCAAATGTTCTGGATTATACTCTTCAGAAACAGAACTAATGAGATGGCTTGCAACACTTGAGATAAGGATAAGAGTGGCCAATACAGATAGAAATTGTAAAATAATACTATCACTAATACTATTCTTAATACCATATTGACCAGACCAGTGAAATCAAGCATGAAGTCAATTTCAGTCCCACTTTCTAAAGAGCTACTATCTCTTTGAGGATATAAAAATATTAATTACATGTGCTAAACGGTTATATTTTAAAAAAATGAATATTTTTAAATGTGCAATTTGATTATTTATGGATCACATTTTAGTTAACTACAAAAGTGTTTAATCTGCCTGAGAAATTAACACCCTAAATTTAGTCTGTTGCTTTAGCTCTCACTGGTATTGTACATTTCTTCAAACTATCATTACAGCTTACCTCCAAGACAGGCACCTATGGCTAATGCAAAGATCAGCGGTTTTACAGGTAAGTTAACCTCAGGATCTTGACTTAGATTGAGAAGTACAGGAATCTACAAAAGGTATATTAAAATAATAAATAGTAAGAGAAACAATAAGATTAAGATTAAAGATGATAACCAGTTACAGTAAAAACAAAAAAAACTTTATTTCTAACTTCTTTTAAAAGTGCTTGGTACAATTGTCCTGGGATGAGATGAGTGCTCATGTAAGTACCCTTCATCTAATTACTTTTATGTATGGAAATTAGCATAAAGAGAAAGGCTACTCTAGATTTTCCCTTGAGAACTGCAGTGGATTTTAAAAACAACCCCCCACCAAAACCACTAAAGCACAAAAAATATTAGATCCAAAGATTGATCAATCTGAATTTTTGCCAAAAAGGCAGTTAAGGGGCAATGTGAGAACTATTTTGAATGTCACTGAGCATTTACAATACCACCAAGAAAAACAAAAAAAGCTGATATTTTTGCACAAAGAGCAAGTTTGACAGCTTAAATAGGGTCATTATGTTTAAAGTTTTGGAAAATATGAACTTTGGGAAGAAATTTATTCAAGGGATTAAGTCTGTTTATACAACTCAGCAAACTAATATCATTGTCAATGGAGATTTGATTAAATCATTATGTGTGTGTGTGTGTGTGTGTGTGTGTGTGTGTGTGTGTAATGCACATATGGCCATCTTCAAAAAGGGAAAATAGAAGAACCAAAAGGGCTGCAGAAGGTTATCAATATCTGAAAAGATTCTAGATCAAATAAAAATAGCTTCATCTCTAAGCACTTGAAAATCACACAGTGATGGATTTATCAGCACGGATTTATCAAAAAGAAATCTTGTCAGACTAATCTCATTTTATTTATTTATTAATGAAGTATGGGAATTGCTATGGTAACTTTAACATCTCAGAGCATTAACGTAAGAGCCCTCCTTGGCAATAAAGTAGCTGGAGATGCGGAAATTACTTTAATAAATTAATATCTGTAAGTACCAAAGAAAAATGTATAGTGATCTAAACATTTAGTGACGTGCAGATAGTTTATATTATATACCTAACAGAAGGATGCAAAGACAAAGGACTTACCATTGTAGCAGTGAATGGAATATTGTCAATTAGAGATGATGCCAATGCAGAGACCCACAGAATTAAAATAATAGCAACTGTCAAGCGTTGCTCTTCAGGGACCACCTGGAAGGCAGGCAGGACAGAAAGGAAGGATTAAATAGATGGCCTTTTTCATGAAAGCAATTATTTTGCAAATAAGAATGTCATTGATTTATCCTTCTATAACTCATGCTAAAATTCTGCAGATTTGTATATAACTCAATGTTAGATAGGTCAACTTTATTATGTCTTTGAGCAGCATAGTAGAAGTTATTGTTTTATAATGTTTTGTTTTAAAACTAAAATTCAAATATGCACATAAAAAATAGCACAATTATCTGATTCAGTAGAAATAAGAAAATAAGAAATAGATAGAAAAATTTATATCTATAAAATTGGATAGAAATTATATTCTGTGTTCCAGCTGTACTCCAAATAGTTTGGGGGGAATTAGTCCAAAACTTATATTTATTTCCCCCAAAAAATTGCTCTGAGATTCCAAATAAGCCGCATAGATGTTCTTGGAACATCAAAATCTTGGGGGGCTATGACCGAGGGTTTAATTTGTGACTATCTGCCACCTCCCTCAAAAAACAAAAATCAGTTACTCTTCAAGAGAATCATTATGATTGGTAAAGAAGCAAAATTACCATCTTTTTTTCTTATAAACTGCTATTCTGCAACTGTTCTTCTACATTGTTGCAGCTACTTTGGAATTATTTTTCATGAGTTTTTAAATACTCAGGATGTGTTTCCACATTAAATATATTCACAGGTCCAAAAGATTGGAAGACGCTCTCCTACAATCAAGGGTTTAAGTCTGATTCCCTTTCCTGAGAGTAACAGTAGCTTGAGAATAATAACATACAGATCAAGTATTGGGGCTTATTTTTTTTTTAAAAAAAATCCCTTATTCCCAAATTCCATCTTCTAATAATTAATCTAAAAGAAAAACCCCAGGATTTCATTGCATGATTTGCCTTTGAATCTAGGACTGTATCTCTGACAGCAAAACATAATCACTAATTTAGTACCATAAATATGAAAAAATATAATTTATCCTTTTTAAATTTTTAAAAAATGTATTGTAAACTATACCTTTATCAACAAAGCTGTTTGTTCTCCTATGTATTCTATTAAATGAAGATGAGCCAAAGCCTAATTTTAAAAAAAGAAAGAAGGAAGGAAGGAAGGAAGGAAGGAAGGAAGGAAGGAAGGAAGGAAGGAAGGAAGGAAGGAAGAAAGAAAGAAAGAAAGAAAGAAAGAAAGAAAGAAAGAAAGAAAGAAAGAAAGAAAGAAAGAAAGAAAGAAAAAAGAAAGAAAGAAAGAAAGAAAGAAAGAAAGAAAGAAAGAAAGAAAGAAAGAAAGAAAGAAAGAAAGAAAGAAAGAGAAAGGAAATGAAATAAATTCGAGCAAATAAAATATGCATTCTAAATTATTAGGCAAAATTGCCCACTTGCAATAAATTACTAATCCAATAAGTTTTTAAAATAACTGGTTACACATCTAACAAAACTTAGTAAAATAGAACCTAGGTTCTCTCTCTCTTCCCAGTAATTAAAATAAACATATTTGTTTTTCCCTCAAGAAAGACTGATTTAAATTTTCATTTAATATTGATTCTCAAGCAGATGTTTAATGAATAGAATAGAATAGAGCTTGAAGGGACCTTGGAGCTCTTCTAGTCCAGCCACCTGCTCAAGCAGGAGAACCTATACCATCTCAGACAAGTGACTGTCTAGCCCAGACATGTCAAACACAAGGCCCACGGGCTGGATCTGGCCCGGGGAGGGCCCAGATTTGGCCCCCGGAGGCTGTCCCAGAAATGGCAAGGAACCGGCCCGTGCTGCCCCAGCTCTGGCCCACCGCAACTCAACTGGGCGCCCTGAAACATATACACAGAAATGGCGAGCGGTCAGCGGCTGGTGGTGTGCAGCAGTAGCTACAGCTCATTTGCCTCAGCCCTCCCCACCCCTCCCAGCTTAACCCCGTCACACCCAGCCACACTCCACTTTGCCGGGCTTCTCGTCCAGTCGCTCTGCTTTGCCAGGCAGCCTCTCCATGCCTGGCCCCATTTTGCAGGGCCTTTCCTCGCTTGCCTAGCACCCCAGGGCACGCCCAGACCTGTGGGATGAAAGGCACGGAGGTCTGTGGTAGGTCTGGAGAGGGAAATGCAGCAGTCATGCAGAGCCGCAGCCTGGAACTCTGTGGTGGCTGGAGAGAAAGGGTGAAAAGAAGGAGAAAGCAGGAAGGGTTTCTCTGTGTGTGTGGGTGTGGGTGTGGGTGTGTGTTTGTGAGAGAAAGACAGAGAGAGAGAGCTTGGAGAGGAGGGGGAGGAGGAAAAAGCTGTGTTACAAAAAAGGGAATCTTCCACCTTTCTTTCCCCCCCCCTTCTCTCTTTTTTAAATCTCCTCCTGCTCCGTTCAGGAAGGGTCTCTCTCTCTCTCTCTCTCTCTCTCTCTCTCTCTCTCTCTCTCTCTCTCTCTCTCTCTCTGTGTGTGTGTGTGTGTGTGTGTGTGTGTGTGAGAGAGAGAGAGAGAGAGAGAGAGAGAGAGAGAGAGAGAGAGAGAGAGAGAGAGAGAGAGCCAGCAGGGAAGCGAAAGTGTG
The DNA here is from genome assembly GCA_024294585.1 of Vipera latastei. Classification (NCBI taxonomy): domain Eukaryota; kingdom Metazoa; phylum Chordata; class Lepidosauria; order Squamata; family Viperidae; genus Vipera; species Vipera latastei. The sequence goes on along the minus strand of CM044357.1, from coordinate 84,478,262 downwards.
GAGAAGGGGAGTGTTGCAGAGTAAGCAAACTTACAAAAAGAGGGGATCTCTCTCTTTCTGTCTCTCATACACGTGCTGCATGGAGAAGGTGGTGTGCAGACAGTGGAGAGAGCAAACTCACAGATTGGCTTTGTGGTCTATTCCTGCCTCCTTCCTTCCCTAAAATCCAGTCAATAATAGAACTCTTTTGGATTGAATAGGAAGTTAAAAGGAATTGGTGTGAGCTGAAATTAAAAGGCCAAGTCAACTCCTCCCCCACCCCAAATTATTTTGTCAGAGACTGGAAAGTGTTTCTTCTACTTCCCCTCATCTTCTCTTTTATAATTTAATCCAGCCTTGCCCAAACTAATATCTTTTGGGTGTCATGGATCACAGTTCCCATCATCCTTTGGCTATGCTGGCTAGAAATGCAATGTGTTATTTTCTCTGTAGTATGTGCCTAGGAGGCAGTAGGTCTGTGGGATTTAGATGTATGTAAACATTTGTTTCTTCTGCCTAATTTATTAAATCTACATCTAATTTGAAATTAAAGTTTCTGAGAAATCCAGGGTGGTTTAAAAGAAAACTCTCAAAGACAACTATTGTAAAGCATCACTAGCACTGCTTAAAACAATATTAAAAATGTGTATATAAAGAAAGAAAAATATTAGTAGTAATATTATGCTGTTTGACCATAAAATGTGTCGTTATTCTACATATGCCTGGATGAACAGTGTGTTTGGAGTTGCCTCTAAACAGGTGAGGGATGTACTGTTCATATTTTCCTTGGGAGAAAGTTCTATAATTGGGGTGCTGTCTCTGAGAAGGCTCTGCTTGTGGCCACTCTTCTATAAATCAAACCAGGGGGACCATCTGGTCTAAATGAATGGTAAACAAAGATGATTAGGGAGCTGGAGGCTAAAACATATAACAAATATTTGTGGGAATTGGGTGTGTCTAGGTTAGTGAATTGAGGCCTTTGAACTATGGTGCTGGAGAAGACTCCTGCGAGTCCCTCGGACTGCAAGGCGATCAAACCAGTCAGTCCTAGAGGAGATCAACCCTGACTGCTCTTTAGAAGGTCAGATCGAGAAGTTGAAACTCAAATACTTTGGCCACCTAATGAGAAGGAAGGACTCACTGGAGAAGAGCCTAATGCTGGGAAAGATTGAGGGAAATAGAAGAAGGGGACGACAGAGAATGAGGTGGCTGGATGGAGTCACTGAAGCAGTAGGCGTGAGCTTAAATGGACTCCAGAAGATGGTAGAGGACAGGAAGGCCTGGAGGAATGTTGTCCATAGGGTCGCGATGAGTCGGACACGACTTCGCAGCTAACAACAACAACAAGGTTAGTGAAAAGGACTAGGGGTGGTGACATGACAGCAATGTTCTAACATTTGATGGCTGCCACAGAGAACAAGGGGTCGACCTATTTTCTAAAGCATCAGAAGGCAATAATAGATGGAAACTAATCAAGAAGAAAACCAGCCTAGAACTAAGGACTTGTGAAAACAACTAACCAGTGAAAAGGCTTGCCTTCAGAAGTTGTGGATGCTTTGGAGGCTTTTAAGTAGAGATTGGATATTCCATTGTCTGGAATGGTATAGGTCCCCTGCTTGAGCAGGGGCTTGGACTAAAGACCTCAAAGGTCTCTTCGAACACTTTTTGAGAGAAGCGCTGCCAACCTCTCCCCCTCCCCTCATCCCTTCCTGGGCAGAGAGAGAGGGAGGGAGGGAGGGAGGGAGGGAAGGAAGGAAGGAAGGAAAGAAGGAAGGAAGGAAAGGAAGGAAGGAAGGAAGGAAGGAAGGAAGGAAGGAAGGAAGGAAGGAAGGAAGGACGGACTTGGCCACCCGCAGTCCTGTTGCCCTTTCTCCATCCCCTGGTGGTCTCCCATCCTATTGCTGAGGATGCTTTGGTTACAAAACCAGGTCTCCTCACATAGAGAGGGAGTGGGAACCCCTCTGACCCACATACTTTGCCCTCCTGCACCCACCATGAGCAACCTGGCCAAGGAGAGCAAGCACAGCAGCAGCAGTCTTGAGGAGGAGGTAAGCACAGTAGTTCTAATTCTGAAACTATCTTTGACATTTCTGCTTAACCAAATCTATTTCTTCAAATATTGTGAAAAATTAAACTGTATTTTACTTATAACTTTCCTGCCTTAGCATGACTCAGGAAGAACTATATTCTCTCCATTTTTTTGAAAAAATTAAAATGGACATACTGTATAAGTCTTTAAACAGTGTTTCATGGCAACAAAATAAATCATAGAATTAAAAGTTATTTCTTCAAGTGACCTGCAGTTTGTAAGTCATTTACCAACTAATATTAAATACTCCTTTACAAATTTCTAAGCTTTTTGAGAGAAATTTTCTTCTTTGCTTTATTCCAATTTATTTCAGGCAACATACACAGTTCAAGTAATCCCATAGACAAAACTGTCTGCAAAACTTTTGGTCAAATTTTACTTAGGTATAAATTAATGATCTGTAGCTAAAATCTTCTTACTTTCTTTGGATTAGCATTTGATGTGTGTCTTGCCAACTGCAGACAATAACTTTTGTCCACATTCTTTCTCCATTTGCTTCATAAAAACAATATTGATGACCTTTCTTCTGCCCACAAGCAAATGCAGAATATTTTTTGATATTGCAGGCACTTCAATTTAATTCTTGGTATTTAAAAGATAGGCTTTCTTCATTTTACATATGATTATCTATCATAACTATGCAAATCTACATTGCAAGATGGCCTATGGAGACCTTTCCAGTTTCTCTAGGTCACTTAGTGCACTTTGTACTCTTCAGTACCCCAGGCTCTTGCACACAGTCAGGTTTTTAGAACCTTATGAAAGGCTAACAAGGTCAGAGCCATCCTGAGCTCCAAAGGAAGAATGTTCCAAAAGGCTGGGGCTATGGCCAAGAAGGTGTACCTCCTAGTCCCCTCCAGCCAGTGGTGGGATTCAGCTGGTTCACACTGGTTCGGCAGAACCATTACCTAATTTTTTATATAGATTTTATTAGTTTTTATAGGGTTAGGAATAAGGTGGGGTCGGGGTTGGGGTTGGGATTTGGGTTAGGGTTAGGGTTAGGATTAGGGTTAGGGTTGGGGTTGGGGTTTTTCCAAATAACATTCTCAATATTTAGCAAACAGCATAATGTCTGGGTTCATGTGTTTAACAAACAATAATAGATAATAGTTAATTATCATAAACAATATGTTAATTAATCACTCAATAACTTTCTTCTTGCTAATATATATTCAAAATTACATATCACATTCCTTTCTCTCTAACTCATTTTTCTAGCCATTGATAGAAATTATCCCATATTCTAAAGCAGGGCTTTTCAACCTTATCACAGATTGTACCACTTTTAGGATATGACAATATTTGGGTACCACCAGTGCTTAGCAAGGTGTCAAAAACTTGATGACAAAAAAGGGGGGTTGGGTTTTATTGATTAGATTCGTTTGTTGTTATAGAAATGGCTAGTTTATAATATTATGGAAAAGTAAAAAGTTGAGGTTCAATGTTAATGCTTCCTTCTACTGCAACAGAGGAAGTCTGTTCTTTTTCTCTTCTCCCCCTCACTTTCCCCCCTTTTCCTCCCCCTCCTTTGTTCCAGCCTTTTTAATATTTCCCAAAGATATTTCTTTTTAATGGGTATGTAGATGCTAATTTCTAATTATTGATTGAATCAATAATCCATCACTGCCATGGAGCAAGTGTCGAATTGACTCCAGACTTCAGAGATCTTAAACCAGCGGTGGGGAACCTTGGCTCTTGTATGACTTGTGGACTTCAACTCCCAGAATTCCTGAGCCAGCATGGCTCAGCTTGGAAATCTCTCCCTTTCCCCTCAGCATGGCTGTCTCAGGAATTATGGGAATTGAAGTCCACTAGAGTTGGAAACGACTAGCATGCATGTGCAGGGGAACCTTTACCTTTACTTTTTTAGTCATAAAAGAGCCAAGGTTCCCCACCCCTGTCTTAAATGGCTGCTGCACGGGAATTGCATCCCATGAGGGAAGCCAAGCAAGGGATTTACTTTGGAAATGGGCATTTGTAAGTCTAACCAAGCAGGCTAAAGCTGACAGCTGCTCTTTGCTAAACTTCCCACCCACCCAAAAAAGCAACGTTGCAAAAAGAGAAACCAGCAATGGAGCCAACCTTTTTCCTTTGATCTTCTCTGGAGGAAAGAGGTGTTTTTTGTCCAAATTGGGCACCTAAAGCAAGGAGAAAAAACTGCTGCAGGGTTTTGAAAAACTGCCAGGGCTGCTGTGCCCCTTCCCAAAATGAAGCACCCTGCGCAGCCCAGCCTCATCCTGCACAGCCCCCACGACGCCCAGCCACTTACTTGTCCAAAATGAAGTACAGGTCGAAGCCCCCATAGCAGGCAGCACCCCCCCTCCTCTTGCTGCCTCCCTCACCCGTCACAGGACCATCAGGGAAGGCAGGAAGAGCCACTGCATGCCTCAGGGAAGAGGTCTCTGCACTGCATGAGCCATCCCCAAATCCAGGCAGCCCAAAGGGCAAAGGTCCTGGTGCTCTGCTCCTCCCAAGCTTCTTCAGCAGATGGCCAGGTGGCGGCAGCTTCTCAGGGGATCAAATCCTCATGTTCAGAAAGGAGGGGGAAAGGCTTTTCTGGAGGTGGGGGGATTGGGGTGGTTTTAAAATTCCCTTCTGCTCTGGTTTTGCTCGGGTCTGTTTTTAGGGGTGCCTCTGCCTTGCGCTTCCAGCTCAGTGCAGCCGAGCCTGCCACTGTCAGCCAGGCAATTGGCAACTTCTGATTCTTGTTGCTTTGCTTTGCCCCAGATTTGAGGAACATGGAAGCCTCATCCCCCCTCCTGCCCCCTTCCCTTGAAGGAAAGAGCTGGAATCTGGCACTGATCCTGGCACATCTGCTGAGCCCTGAAGAAGTGCTAATCAGAAGAAGTACTGATCAGCTGGCGTCCGGGGCTGATCCTGGCACTTCTGCTGAGCCCTATAGCTCCAGCCGTCTCTCGCTCGGCTTGTGCAGTGCTGCAGCAGGTTCAGCTCATTCCCCTCCCCCACTAGGATGGTCACGTACCACCTGCCAGGTGCCAATATACCACAGGTGGTACACGTACCACTGGTTGAAAAGCCCTGTCATATGCCATCTGTAAAACTTTTATATAAGTTTTCTTTATCTCTTCCTTATCTTCCATTATATTTTGAAATCTTTAAAAATATGAGGCTCTTTCGATCTCCATCCCAGCTATCGAGTCTTCTAGTTCTTCATTTATTTGGATCAACTTCTGATTTTTATCTTTTAAAACTTCTAGTTTCTGGTCAACCTCAGTTGATTTATCTTCAACTTTTGAATTCTTTGTTGATTATCTGTGATCACCTGTTTAAAATTTTCAAATTGAGAATCCATATTGTTAATTTTTTAATTCATTTTTTCAAAATCACTTTTCAACTTCTCATGGTTTCTTGATGTGATCATCTTGTGAGTAGCGATTGCCTCTTGAATTGCTTGTAGGGTCACTTGAGTGTCCTTTTGTAAGGTATTAGCCTTTTCTTGTTGAAGCATTGTATCAATTGATCTCTGATAGACTGGACTTACAGAAGCTGAAGAGGGAGCAGAAGATCCTTTTTTCCCCAACTTTAGATAAGTTAGAAGCACTCATTTTTATCTTTAAATCATATGTTGTAATCCACCAAGTAAGTCAAAATTTATAATCCAATAGGCTCCTAACAAATAGGAGAGGTAAACGATAAAAATAGTAAATAGTAAAAAAAAGAAAAAGGGAAAAAAGAAAAAATAGAGAAAAAGGGGAAATATACCAAAATTTGTAATCCAAAGAATTCTGTTCGGAGGGATTTCTTGTTATTCACTCTTTCAAAACAGCTTGCAAAGATTCCAGGTCAAGCTGTATGTGTAATCCAGGGAAGTCTGATGACTTCAAACACAGTTTTTATTTATAGTCGTAATCCATCCTGTAAGACAGGGCAATCCAAAAAGAGTCTTTTGTTTCCAGCCACAATCTTCAGGACTTTAAATTCTAAGGACACCAAAATGTTTAAACTATAAGTAATGTCTGGGCATACAGCCAAGTTTTACTCCAATCAGAGCAACTCAGTAAAATAAAGACACCCCCCCCAAAAAAAAGCAAAACTGCATGTAGTTCTCAGTTTTGCCACTAGACGTCATTAGATGTTCATTCCGACCATACTTTGAAAAAGTTTAAGAAGTTAAAAACCAGATGGTTTCCAAACAAGAAATAAACAAAAAAAGATTTATAAAACCAAAAGTTTTCCAAGTTATCCTTCTTTTATGCCTCAGTCATCTTCACAGTATTGTTATAAGTCAGTTTTAATTTCCCCAAAGCTTAAACTGCCACTTATAGTTCAGGAGGAAGGGGTAAAGAAAAAATCCCCCCCTCCCTGGAGCTTGGGGATTTGCTTTTGAATGCTGTTTCCCAGAACCAGTATTTCCACCTGTAGAGATATAAGGAAAGTAGTCTCACCCAGATCAGCGGTTTTGCCTTCCACTTTAAAATTCATTGTTTCCGACGATCAGCTGCTTCTGGCAGACCACATGGGTATGGTCAGCCTTTCTTCCTGCCGTTCCTGAGGGCTCCTTTGGAACACCGCTAGCCCACAATCTGCAAAATTTCACCCTTTGGCCAGTCGCCTCTAGGGGGCAACTTTCGGTCCTATTGGACTCCCCAGCAGGTAGAAACCAGGTTTAGGGAAGGGAGACTCATTCCCCAGTGCCCATCTTGCAGCAACATCACCAGAAACTCCTGTTACCTAATTTTTGGTTGAGTTCAACGAACCAGTTGGAAAGGCCTAACTGGTTTGTAAGTCTTTCCCCTTTTGTTAGAAATGACTTCATTTTCTTCTCCACCAACCCCAAGTTCTTACCCTCTCTTTCAAGAACCACGACATTCATGCTGGCATGACCAGTTCCTCTTTCAGTGCACAGCCACTGTGTTCCAGTTCCAGGGAGCACCCTCACTTGGCCTTTGTCTCATCTTCTTCCCAAGTCACCAGAGCACCTCTTTCCTAAACCCGCAGGGGGCGGACAGGAGGAAGGCCTCACTCGGGCTCCCCATATCACCATCAGTCTCTCACCATCCTAACTGTCATGCCACTCAAACCTCCTGCCACAAGCAGCGGCACCTAAATCCTACAGGACTAGTCTCTAGCTTGATCCTCCATGTCCACCAGGCAAAGGCACCGAGGAGCCCAAAGCAAGCTCCAGGCAAGGCAACGGTATGCTGAGCATAATGGTGAGGGCCATGCAAGCTTTTTAAAGTGTCCCCATCAGGGATTCGTAGCAGCAAACTTCTCCCTGCAGAGAAGCAGAGCCTGCAGAAGCCCCTCTCTTGGCAGAGGATGTTGTGATTCAGGGTCAGCCTGTGGGTTCGGCAGTTGGGTCGGACGACTCAGAGGAGGAGGAGGAGGGGGGTGTTGAAGAGCTTGCTGAGGGGGTTGGACAGCTTGATGAGAGCCCTCAGCCAGGCCCCTCTCACCTGGTCACGATGCAGACCCAGCTGTGTGAGCCTGACAGAGTGGATGAAGATGACCCACAGCTGGCCCTGTTCAAGGACGCCCGACGCAGGAGGCAGTCAATCAGGAGTAAACAGAGGAAGGCAATGGGGCTCCTCAGAAGGAGGCAGAGAGAAGCCACGCCCTGAACTGTATTTAAGGGGGAATGCGTGGGAGGGCTGGTTTGCTGAAGGCAACCACTTGAAAAGCTCCTGTTTCTTGGTTCATGTCTTGTTCTATTTGTTTTTGTAGCAATAAATTTGGCAGGCGTAATTCCAGCCTCTTGCCTTCTTGTAAAAGGGGTTGTCCCTGCCTTTTCTGCAGGGCCGGTAGCAGGCTGGTACAGAACAGAGGAGCTCAGTACTGCCTGTCTCCTTGATGGTGGGACTTTGGCAGTTAGGACAGTGCAATGAGCCATGAGGCCTGTGGCCATGAGCAACGGCAGTAGCACAATTGGAACGACAAGCCTCGAGGTCTGCAGCCATGAGCAGTGGCAGTGGCGTGATGTTTCATGTGGCATGTGGCCACAAGCAGCTGCAGTAGAACTCAGGCAGTGGCACTGTTGTGATTCAGGGTCAGCCTGTGGGTTCGTCAGTTGGGTCGGACGACGACTCAGAGGAGGAGGGGGTGTTGAAGATCTTGCTGATGATAGCCCTCAGGCAGGCCCCTCCCACTTGGTCACCATGGAGACCCAGCTGTGTGAGCCTGACAGTGTGGATGAAGATGGCCCACAGCTGGCCCTGTTCAAGGACGCCCGACGCAGGAGGCAGTCAAGTAGGAGCAAACAGAGGAAGGCTGTGGGGCTTCTCGGAAGGAGGCAAAGAGAGGCCACGCCCTGAACTCTTTATAAAGGGAATGTTTGGGGAGGGCTGGTTTGCTGAAAGCAACCGCTCAGATAGTGTTTCAAAGCTCCTGTATCTTGGTACGTGTCTTGTTTGTTTTTTGTAGTAATAAATTTGGCAGACATCATTCCAGCCTCTTGCCGTTTATAAAGGGGTTGCCTTTCTGCAGGGCCGGTAGCAGGCTGGTACAGAACAGGCACGACAGGTGTTGGGGCATGAGAGGTCTGGCTGCAGCAGTCCTAAGATAAGTGGGTGCAGGGGTGCCTGGGGCAGCTCCCCACCCCTGCTCTAGCTTGATGTTTACACATGTGTTAGGTATTATTTAATATTTTTCATTAGTATTTTAAAACTCTTATAATATAATCTAGTTTTGTGTACCTCTTTTATTCTTTAAGTATTAAATGCATGAAATAATAAACTACTGTACCTTTCAGTATATCATTTTTTTAATACTTAAAACAGTCATTAGGGCAGAGAACCAGTTGTTAAATTATTTAAATCCCATCACTGCCTCTAGCCAACTTTCCTTGGCTGAGCTGGCCCACAGCAGCCCCATTCTATTGCAACAAACATAGAGGAAAGACTAATAAATGCACACTGTCACCTAGATGTGCATTGACAAGTATAAAGCCCACAATGAGTTTCTTAGAATGTGTGGTCCAAATTCAACTGTCTCTCAGGCTCAGATACAAAGAGAATAAGCCAACAAAAATTGTCAAATTTTCAGTGATCAAAACATGATGGAAGTACTGTATGCAAAGAACTGTGCATCCTTCCAGATGTGAAGGGGAAAAGCATTTTCTCTTTAAATCATATGTGTCTACCGCTAAACCAATAATCATCTAAAATTAACCTCTGTTTCTAGTAGTTCCAATTTGTTAAAGTTCATTTCTCTGTTTCCATGTTATGGAAAGAGATGAACACTCAGTGAGGCATGGCACTAAAAACAACAGAACAGTTGGAGCTATGATAAGTTCTGCAGAGAAACAATTTGGCTAAAAGTCATTAGTGTAGCTCAACTACACTAGAGAGGTTGAGTGTGGCATAGTCAAAATTTCAGAAGAAAATTAGGCTTGAAGATCCAATACACCTGCAAAGTTTATTCAACTATGATTGGGGGCTACATTCTGATTTTATTTTTTCATGCTGTTATCCCGCCTGAAAAAAAACCCTTATGTGTACCTTTACCTGAATAGTTAAATTTAGCTTGATTAACTTAGTTGGATGTGCATATGGAGTCCTTCCTTGTAGGTAGGATTTCTGACTTGACACTGTGTAAAAATCATTGCTGCATCCTAAAATTTTTGCTAGTTATTCTGCTGTTATTCTGCTAATTGTTCTGCTTTATTTCAGAAGTTTGCCCTTTCCTATGACTTTTGATCGAACTGAAGACAAATGATATCTAGAATTGCACCTGCTTTACTATAAGTCCACCTGAATTAAAAGAAATAATTTCAGCACTCCAATTCTACTAACTTTGTGAGTTTATACAGATCTGGAATGTCTTTCAAATAACATAGTACCTTCATTCTTCATTAATTTCATAGAAGTGCCTTTACCCTGAATGTTGTAATCCTATCAGTTCAGGAGTTTAATCCATTTAGCAGGAAAACAAGATGGAAGATTTACCATATACAATGTACATACTGTACACTGTAAAAACTCACATTGTGTTTGTCTGTTTGTACCCCAAGGTTAGGCCAAACACTTCATTATACCGCAGGTACCTAAATTTGGCTAATTTATAGAATGCATAAAAAAATCCAGGCTCAGTTCTCCTTGCCAGAAAGCAAAGTCAGCAGGCAAGCTGTCAAGAAGTCAGAAGTCACTCATATTCCCACTGCATTTTGGCCCACTCGTGGTCAGTCAGTTTGGGTAAGTAAATATACTGCTCAAAAAAGTAAAGGGAACACTTAAACAACACAATGTACTGTATTTAATAGTAGGATGTCTTATCTTGTGTTCCCTTTATTTTTTTGAGCAGTATATAATTTATTATTGAGGTATTTATAATATATACTCTTCTTAGATTATCATAGGATTGTCCAGCATTGGGTAAGAAATTATGGTTAGCTTAAAATTTAATGTTCATTATGTTCACATTAGACTGTCTCATTTTTCTCTCAAAGAATGACAGAATGAGTCTAAGAGTTGTCTACTTACTATCTAAAGAGTTTTACAAAGTGCAGCGGTGCTTATTCTTTACAATGATCAAAACATTGTGTCATGGCTTGTACCAATTACACCCATAGGAAAGCATAGGGCACACAATGTATTTTTCCTTGTAGTTATCCTACTCTATCCATCAGCAGAAGAATTTTCTAAGCTGGATGATATAACAACTGGATGAAAGTATTCATTCTTTCTCTTTCTAAGATTCTTAAACCTAGCTAAATTCTATATCTCATTTGCCTCTCCATAAGCCTCACTGAATTTGCTTTTGATTACGTAGATAAAACACTGAAATGGAAAACATGGCACCTGGAAGAAATTCAGATGAAGATTTGCTTAATTCACTGAACTCAAAGTAAAAAAACCTTGATATTTGGGAAACATCTGAAAGACAAATCTTAGCACTGATCTAGAATTTACCAGATCTTCTCTTGCATAAGATTACTTTCTGTAATATGAATAAATAGTTAGTCTTCACTTCGGTTAAGGAGTAAAGCGCTGCCCTTAAGGATCCCATTGCTCTATATATCAGGATTTCCTCTTCAGTCCTGATAGTAGACAGTAATAATTATAAGTATCTGGAGAATAATTTTCAAATGTACCTTTTCCTTCTTTTAACTGACACAATTTTTGGAATGAAAGGATAGACCTCTTTGCTTCAGGCTGAGGACTACACAATTTTGGAGTAGCATTCTGGGGTCTATGCTCTAAAACATAGCAAGCCAAAGAAAACGTGGTTGGGGCCAGAGCAAAAATGAAATTAATTTTATTACCTTCATTAAATATAATTAATATGTTTATTTCCCATACATTCCATATATTCCTCCTTCATCACATTCAGTCACATTTGATGACAATTTTTGCAGGAGGCCCATAGGCTGCATCTAAAATATACTGAGGCCACGTAAAAGATTACATATCTCGAGTATTACAGAATCTCAAACCAAATCAGAGCTAATCCTGAAAAATTAATGTGGATAGTCTCCAGTTTAATTTGCACCCAGCACACAACCAAGGCACTCAAACCCTATATCCTGATTAGATCAAGCACACAAGCCACTCAGTGTAGTTAGCAAAATTATAGCTCTATTAAACTCAAAATATTGAACAGACAAAATGAAAGAGAAGGCACAAAGAACAGACAAGCATGTACATCAACTGTTTATCAAAAGATATCATACTATCATTTGATATTCCCAAAAGGAATGGCCCTTGGTTGTGCCAGCCTTAACTTTTTTATGTATGTAACAGAGGAAAAGCAGGACATAGGGTGATCCTTCCTCTATGCTGCACCATATAGAAAGCATATAGGATGAGGATAATCATAGATTTCATCTCTCTGTATTTGCAAAGAAAGTTTTCTACACTCCTTTATACAAAGAGCTCCTAACTCATATGTCTTGATCCAGAAATTCCAGCCATAAATATCAGAACACAGAAGTTGTGCAGTAATAAAGCTGCCTTTTCTACAAGACTAATTTTACATGATAACTGTAAATTAATCATCCTGCATGAAAAGAGCAATCTATATTTCTCTTGGTTGAAAACAATTCAAGAAAGTAAAAATGAAAAGTTTCTTCTTTGTTGACCCCAAGATTTTAAACTTTCTTTAAAATGCCTTCATCTTACCTCCATTAAAACAAACAATGCTGCAAAGAAAAGGAGGGTTGCCCATTCCACTCTGTTCAGAATCATTTCAAAATCATGAATGTTGGCTAGCACAAGAAGCCATATGGCTCCCAACATAGCAATCCATCCTGCATAAAAAGAGAAGTTAGCATGAATATAACTGAGTCCATTTTAACTAGCTATGTCAAATCTACAGTACACATATCCTTTGGGTTTAGGAATATTGAAAACATATTTATACTGTGGAATAGCACATAATCACAGTTAAGCTTACAACTTATTTTCCCCCAGGGTATAGATTATGTGCCTTTAATATCTCAAGTAATTCAGTAGATGAATCTTCTCTAATATTATTATTTCCATATTCCACTATTTTCATGCCCTATAAAGGATAATATCCAGGATTTAAAAAAGCCTCCAGTTATAAAATAGTTCTAAACTTGCAATGTAACTCAATGCCTAGTTTCTCCCTGACATGAATCCAACACTAAGAATTCAAAACAAGGCCATACTAAAAAAGAAAATCAGGCTTAACTATGACTACTAATCTGGTGTTCTCATTTTTTAAAAAAAATATCTCTTCACCCAGAAATATTTAGTCCATGCTAAAAATTCCAACCGTGCAAAATAAATATCAGAACATAGTTCTGCAATAATATAGCTGCCTTTACTACAAAACTAATTTCACATAATTGTAAATCAATCATCCTGCCTGAGAAGACCAATCTATATTTCACTCCCATTTTAACCATATGAATTTAGAAAAAACAAATCTAAAATGCAATGCTGAGACTAAGTTTTTCTACATTTCTTTCAAAGGGAGCAACGCATCATGTTTCCAAAAGGATTCCATCCTGAGCCGAATAATAGAATATCTATCCACACTATTGGCAGTGTTTTTTCGCTGGACCATATCTATTTCTGTGTTCTTCAGTTACAGTTCTGAGTTAGAAAAAGAGTCTATAAACAGAATATTATGCCATGGGAATATGTACATACTGAACTTATTGAAAGGACACATGTTACATGTTATAAAAATGGTTCCTATGTTTTTGATTCTTGTTTGTGCTAAGGCACTGCAGATTCTTTATTTATCCATTGGGGAAATATTAAGGGATATTTCTTCAAATATTATGTAAATGACTAAAAGCTGAATTTATCAAAGAAAATATTCAGAAGTAGACTACAAAAGAATAAAATTCAGATGCAAAGAAAAAAGAATATAACAACAGCTGCAGTCTTTCAAAGATAACCTTTAAGCCTCCTTAGTGTGTTCATTCCTCTTTGAATTTAATCAAGACTTGAGTTCAAAAATCCAACTAAAACTGAAATAGTTATCTATAATATGATATAAAAATTTAAATGAAAATATTCAATACATGCTCATAGTAATCTATTAAAAGCAATGATACTTTCTACAAAGTCATAATGTACTTGGCATACAACAAATATAAAATAAAATAACATAGTTACTAGCAGGGACAATTTGGATATTTTCAAAGGGACTCCGATGCAATGGGACAGAAAAGTCCCAATAACTGACATAAAAATTAAGAAATATGCACAAAATCCAGAGAAAAGTCCTAAAATGGCCTTTTTCCCCATATGTACTGGAAATCCATCATTCAACAATGACAGATGACATGCTGACTGGAAGGTTTGTGTGTTGAAGTCCAACTCATTTGCAAAATAGCAAGTTGTGGAAGGTTGTCCTAGAAAGAGGTGCAGTCCATATATTGTAGTGACTGAAAAATTACAAGGATGAGTATTTTGAGGAAACTGCTAAAAAGGATAACCCAGAAACTTGGAGTAAGCACCACCACCTACAGATACTGTAAATCCAACACCTGTGGTCAATAACATCTTCTGAACCTACTGACCCAAAGTCTAGCAGTATTTTTTGGATTGAACAAATGATGCCACTGTTTTGGAAATACTATTTATCTAAAACCTAACTACACCAGTGAGGGAAGTCAGCACCCCACTCCCCTCCCCCAGAGAAGGAAATATTTTGGGGGATATTAAAAAGGGCAAAATATTATAATTCCCCAAAGGAATAATATAAAAATCTTAGGCAGAAACCAGTCCCAAGTCTCCTTCCCCAAAGCAGAGACCAGCTTTTAAAAATGCAGATTTGGGGCCACCTATTCATAAGCAAAATGCCTTCAGCCACAGCCAAAGAGAAGATTTGAGCTGATGGGATTAGAAAAACAAAGACTCCCAAGGACAGGAACATGATCTTTAGGATATAATAGGATTAACTCACCACCATTAGAATACCAAAAGAGCACATTCAAGCTCAGGTCACGTTACACAGGAACAGAAAGCACCTAAATACAAAGCCATAGGAACAGGAACAACCTCAAATACAAAGCCCAAAGAAGGTATAAAAGCCCACCTATCCCAACTCCATTTTGTCAGCTGTTCCAGAGCCACATGCTGTTGGTTCTGTTGTTCAATAAACAGAACCTTCTTTCCAAACAGCCTCCATTTTATTTATTCCCAGCTTGGACTGGACCTGATGATTGTTTTCTTTCAACAATTTGGCACCCAGGATGGGACTCCAAGTTAACCTGACCAATGGACTGGGACTGGGTAAGCCTCCATCTTGCTGGCAGCAGACTCTTGTGTCTGTGGGTGAGTTTCCCAGACCCTGCCCAACTGGAGCAAGGGTAGTGAAGGGAGTTTTGAGTTTGAGCTTGAGGAGTGTTTTGGAAAGAAGGTAAGTATCTCTAAATTTTAACTTTAAAGCCCAGGGGAATGAGGGAAATGTGTATATGTCTCTGTGTGAGAGTGAGAGGACCCTCTTCCCAATCACAGCTAGATTCTGCCCCCTCTGGCCTTTCCTAACTGCAAAAAGGATCTATTCAAGTCACAGACTCTGGAAAGGATGGGGGTTTGGCCAGAGCACAGGACCTTTCATTAGGGAAAAGGGAGAAGCTGTGTGAAAATGGAATGGAAAAGTGAGAGAGAGAGTCGGACCTGGGCAACCAGCTGGGAAGTCAGTGAGCAAAGCCCTGTCAAGGAGGTGCACATACTCACTGCTAGGGAAGAGCAGCAGGTCCTCCCAGACTTTTCTGAGTCTAAAAACCATGGGTAGGAAAAGCCGTTGGAAGGAGGTGCCCGTACTCACTGTGTAGGGGTGAGCAGCAGGTCCTCTGGATCCCTTTTGGTCTGAAAACAATTGGCAGAGTTTCCTTGAAAGGATGTATCCTTACTCTGCTAGGGAACCAGATTCCTCCTGGACCCCTTTTTTTGGTCTGAAAACTGATAGGCAGGGTGGCACGTTTGGCCATGGGGGAAGACCCAGCTAAGCTATTTAAATACCACTTCAGAAGGCAAACATAGGAGGCTGTACCTTGAGGGTCATGACAGGATCCCCCTCTAGGAGACTTGCTCATGGGTTGGGGTGAGAGGCAAGTGCCCATCCTAGCCTGTATGAAGGAGATACGAGCAAAGGAGATATGTAGGGAATGGGCTTTGCTCAGGGAGAAAGCTGGGAAACCAATTTGGCTAAATAAAGGTACTTGAAAAGGATGTGTGAGTGTGTGTGTGTACTGTATATACAGTATATACAGTACACAAACACACATATACTGTTTATATATGAATAGTAATTCTCTCTCTCTCTCTCTCTCTCTCTCTCTCTTTCTCTCTCTCTCTCTCTCTCTCTCTCTCTCTATCTATCTATCTATCTATCTATCTATCTATCTATCTATCTATCTTCTATGCAACCAAGTGATATGTTTGCTAAGATTTGTGCCTTCCCTAATTTGAGTTGCCTGAGAATTATGGTGGGAATGATTCTCAAGGTGTGAAAACCTGAGAACTCTATTTTCCTTTTCTGTTCTCTTTCACTTGTCTTTCTGTGTATGTGTCAAAGTCTTTGTGTGTGAGGTAAATGTAACTCTTAAACGTCTCTAGCCCCTAGAGAAAAGAATTTTAAATTCTGCTAGGAAAAAAAATATTAAAGTAAGCAAAGAAAAGAAAAATACCTTCATCCTAGTTTGCCTGGCCAGCATAACAGGGTGAAGAAAACTGTGTTTCCTCCTTTTTTTCCTTCCATCTCTGAGCTTTTAAGAACAGCCCAAAGTTGTTAGAAGGAAATGTTTTAAGTTCATTTACAGTTAAAGTTTCATTCTTGCATTTACTGCATGTTTTTAAGTGGGTCTTATCTCTTTAACATCTGTAAAGTTAACCTTAATGTCTTTTCAAACCTTCAAGCACACACCCCATTCCACTTCTCCAATTCTTATCCTCTGTTCTCCATTCCTCATGTCTGACCAGCAATTCTCTTCTGGGAGAGTCACCCACAAAGGGGGAAGGGGACCCTGTTCTCATATCTTTCAGCCCTGCATAGACAACTCTACAACTTTGGAATTAGAGCACACTGGCCCAGATGCTGTCTCCATTCATTTTAGCCAGGCAATTGGGTTTGGATCCAGCCATCCACTAGAAAGTCACCATGCAACCAGAGTGGAACAGATCTCCCCAGGTGCTACATCACCCAGATGCCTGTGAAAGCTGCAGAAAAAAGAAAGACTCCTGGAGCCATTGGCCCCCATGTAAAGTCTCAGAAGACAACTGGAAAGACTATGAGGGGAGGGCAGAAACTCATTGAAAGGTTTTCTTTCTTGCCTCATTTATATTGTAATTAGCCAGTTGAATGAATTTATGGAGGGATGATATGCGGGAATGGTTGGCACAGCAAGTCCTGAACACCTTGGACTTCTGTCTGGTGAGAGGGAAAATTTGTCCAGGATGTTTGTATTGCATATCTTGTAGAAGTAGCTGCATACACACACACACACACACACACATCATTTGGAATCACACTGAGGCTATCCTCTTCACCTACTTCCATGTAAAGCTCCCCAGTTTGTTTCTTCCTCTGTGTCACTAAGGCCTTTGCATGCATACCTTTCTGCAAATTCCATGGGGGATGGAACCATGTCCTCTCAAGTGATTTACAATTCATATGCCCTCACTGAGGAGGTAGCAGGAAAGAGATCTCCAAACCCAAGACCTGAATATGTTGCACTGGTGGTTTCATAGTAGGAGTCCTAGGTCTCACTGTGTGCAATTTAAGAAATATCAATAGCCTGGCTTGCACACTGGCTAACCTCAATTTGACATCACAATCCCAGAAGCACTAAACTAAGAGGTAAGGCAGGTTCAGAAAGCAACCCTTGAAAATGGGCAGCCAGTAATTATTTACTAAGGCAAAACATGGCTGTGAAGAATTTTGGAGGCATGTGCTTGAAAAACGTAACTGGAAGCTCACAGGAAATGACATCAAACATCTAAAACAATTGGCACAGAATATTGGACACTATAAATTTCTTTTCCACCTAACAGCCACAGCCACAGAGAAGGTTTGATCTGATGGGATTAGAAAAACAAAGACTCCCAAGGACAGGAACGTGACCTCTAGGAATTTATAGCATTAACCCACCACCATTAGAAAAGGGCACACTCAGGCTTCCAGTTTGACATCACAGCAGAATGGGTGCAAGAAGATGGGGCTCCGTCTTTCACGTTCAATTTTGCCTCGCTGGGTACCCTGGAAAGGGTCGAAAGTCACTCCATAGAAGCAACAAGCAAGTAGGGACCCTCGTTGATCATGGGAGGGTGGCAGCCCTTCCGTTTGATCCAAGGAAGCCCTCCAAACTGGCGGGGGAAAGACTGGCTACATTCGTGTAGCCAGTCAGAAGCTGCTGACAATGGAAGACAATAAGCACTAACAAGCAACCTTTCAGTAACGTGGATGAAACTGAGTGAGACTCTATCCTCTCTTTATGACTAAGACTTCTTCCTGAAAAAATTGCCCAAAACACCCACCCCGTTCCCTCAGGAAAAGAAAAGCAGCAAACTAATTACTTGGGGGAAACAGAAAAAAATTACAAGATTAATTTGGAATTGATGCACATATATGCATTTGAAATTTGGGTACTAAAAGTGCTTTTGAGACTTTTTTTTTTAAAAAAAAGAGATTTGAAAAGCTTGTAATATAAGTTTGGATTAAAAAAGCTGAAAAATGGCACTAATGACAATTAGTGGCGAGTTATGGCACTACAATTTGTTATGCCTAAAGGAAACTTGGCTTGAAGCCCAGATTTAGATAAGACTCTTGCTGGCCTTGGAAACGTTCACTTTTGAAGACTGCAGCTAGGAAAAGGGGAGAAAAAAACAACTTTGGGCTGCTTATTATTGTCGCAGAGACAATGAACTATTTTGAAAATGGCCTGCCTGAACTATGAATATAAATATTAACTGACTTTCAGAGCTGTGTTGTGGAACTATTTCCCTACAGGACTTGAGATGATGGAATTTTTTGGATTACAATTTTTTTAAAGAATTTTATTGGATTTTATAGGGTTAGGGATAAAATGGGGTCAGGATTGGGGTTAGGGTTAAGGCTGTGGTTGGGGTCGGGATTGGGATTAGGACAGGGTTGGGGTCAGCATTGGGGTTATCCCCCAGTAACATTTTCAATATTTAGCAAACAGAATATTGTCTGGGTACATATGTTTGGCTAACAATAATTAATATAGTAATAAATAACAGTAGTAAATATGATTGGTTATCATAGACAATATTAATAAATCAATCCATAACGTTCTTCTTACTACTATGTATTCAAAATAACATAACACATTCCTTTCTCCCTAATTCGTTTTCCTAGCCATTGATAGAAGTTATCCCATGTTCTAAAATAAACTGAATCTTCTTTCTCTTTAATCTCTAAAGTCAATCTATCCATTTCTGCACATTCTAAAATTTTCTTGATTAGTACTTCTTCAGTTGGTAAATTTTCATTTTACCAATATTGGGCAAATACAATTCTCGCTGCTGTTAATACATGTAATATTAAATATTCACTCTCCTTCTCATAATTAGATCCTAATATTCCTAACAAAAACAGTTCTGTTTTTTAGTCATCTTTTCCAACCATACATGTATCTTAACTCAAAACCTTTTTATTTATTTATTTATTTATTTTATTGCATTTATATACTGCCCT
Source organism: Vipera latastei (assembly GCA_024294585.1). Classification (NCBI taxonomy): domain Eukaryota; kingdom Metazoa; phylum Chordata; class Lepidosauria; order Squamata; family Viperidae; genus Vipera; species Vipera latastei. The sequence goes on along the minus strand of CM044357.1, from coordinate 84,459,094 downwards.
TTCCCTGAGGACTCAGGGCGGTTTACAGGGAGTTAAAAATCAACCGTACAAAAGTTAAAAACCAATTTAAAAAATATTAAATCAACCCTGTACTATTAAAAACCCCAATTAAAATAAATTTCTCCTCAGCCTGGGCCTGAGAGCTCAAAGAGCCAGGTCTTCAGGCCCCGGCGGAATGATCGGAGGTCGGGGGCAGTCCTCAGCTCCACCGGCAGCTGGTTCCAGAGGGCAGGCGCTCCCACTGAGAAGGCCCTATCCCTGGGTGTCACCCGCCGGCAATCTCTTACCGGCGGGACCCTGAGCAGACCCTCCCTGTGGGAGCGCACTGGGCGAAGGGCGTTTGATGCCGGCAGCAGGTGTTCCCTCAAATACCCCGGACCCAGGCCATGTAGGGCTTTATAGGTGATAACCAGCACCTTGAATTTACCCGGAGGGCAACCGGAAGCCAATGCAGCTTGCAGAGTAGAGGTGTTACATGGGAGTATCGGGAGACCCCCATTACAACTCGCGCGGCCGCATTCTGCACCAGTTGAAGCCTCCGAGTGGTCTTCAAGGGCAGCCCCATGTAGAGAGCGTTACAGTAGTCCAAACGGGAGGTCACAAGTGCATGAGTAACTGTGCGTAGGGCGTCTCGGTCCAGATAGGGACGCAACTGGCACACCAGGCGAACCTGTGCAAAAGCCCCCCTGGTCACGGCTCCTATGTGATCTTCAAAATTGAGCCGTGAATCCAGGAGGACGCCCAAGTTGCGAGCCCTATCAACGGGGGGTAACACCTCACCCCCCATCGTTAGAGGTGGAATAACTTGGTTAACCCGAGATGCCGATATGCACAGCCACTCAGTCTTGGCGGGATTGAGACGAAGCCTGTTTCTCCCCATCCAGACCTGAACCGCCTCCAGGTACCGGGACATCACGGAGAGGGCATCACTGGGTTGGTTCGGGGTGGAAAGAAAAAGTTGGGTATCATCAGCGTACTGGTGATACCCCACACCGAAGCCACGAATGATCTCGCCCAGCAGCTTCATATAGATGTTGAACAGGAGAGGCGAGAGAACCGACCCCTGAGGGACTCCACAAATGAGAGGCCTCGGGGCGGATCTCTGCCCTCCCGTCAACACCGACTGCGAGCGGCCCTGGAGGTAGGAGGAGAACCACCGTAGAACGGTGCCTCCCACTCCCAACCCCCTGAGACGCCGCAGTAGGATACCATGGTCGATGGTATCGAAAGCCGCTGAGAGATCTAATAGGACCAGGACAGAGGAACAACCCCTGTCCCTTGCCCTCCAGAGATCATTCACCAGCGCGACCAATGCCGTCTCCGTGCTGTGTCCGGGCCTGAAACCCGATTGGTACGGGTCCAGATAATCAGTTTCCTCCAGGAACAGAGGGAGCTGATGCGCCACCACACTCTCAACAACCTTCGCCAAAAAACGAAGGTTGGAGACTGGACGATAGTTGTTTAAAGCAGCCGGGTCCAAAGCAGGCTTCTTGAGAAGGGGTCTCACCACCGCCTCCTTCAAGGCGGCAGGGAAGACACCCTCCTTCAAAGAAGCAGTTATTACTGCATGGAACCAGCCTCGTGTTCCCTCCCGAGCAGCATAAGCTAGCCAGGAGGGGCACGGATCCAACAAACAGGTGGTGGTGCTCAGTCTCCCCATGATCCTGTCCACATCATCAGGGGAAACAGGGTCGAACTCAGTCCAGATAACGTGCTCAAGACCGCCTGATTCCTCCACATCAGACTCTGCCCAGTCAGAGTCCAGGCCGGTCCGGATCCGAGCGATTTTGTCCGCCAGATGATGACTAAACTCCTCGGCTCGTCCCTGCAAGGGATCCTCTCTCACCTCCTGGTTGCTTTAGGGCATGTCCACCAGATATGATAATAAGTACCTGGCCTTTGCTTACATTTCCAACAGTTACTTGAAGTATTTATAAACATTTTTGCTAATCTTACTGGTGTCATATGCCATCTATAAAACATTTTGTACAAGTTTTCTTTGCATGGCACTGCTTTAGTTAATTTAATATTTCTATCCCATAGTTTTTGCCAGTCTTCCAAATCTATAGAATATCCAAAGTTCTTTGCCCATGTTATCATTGTTTCTTTTACTTGTTTTTCTTCCATCTTTAAATTTAGCAGAAATTTATAAAGTTTCTTAATCAACTTTTCATTTGCTTTTAGCAATGTTTGATCAAATTCTGTCTGTTCTTTATAAAATCCCATTGTTTTCTCATTTTTTTCATATCTTGTTTTAATTTGCAAATATGGCCACCATGCTGAGTCAATACCTTGTCATTGTAAATCTTGTCTATCTTTCAGTTTTCCTTCATTATCCAAGATATCTTTATAAGTGATGACTTTGTCATAATTAATTAAATTTGGATAAGCTACATTCTGTAAGTTTTGGAGAGGCTGCACCAGAAAAGTAGCTAGGGCCCTGATTGGATTGCATTGTAATTGAACTGCATTTGGGGCCCTGATTGGATCTGCATCGTTTTTGAGCAGTATTTCAACTGCTCAGAGCTGCTGGGAAGTGCTACATTCTGTAAGTTTTGGAGAGGCTGCACCAGAAAAGTAGCTAGGGCCCTGATTGGATTGCATTGTAATTGAACTGCATTTGGGGAATTATATAAGTAAAAATCAAAAACAGCAGCAGTACATTCAGGGCAAGTGCGTCTGAGATTCCTCGTACCTAAGAATGTCTGGCTTAGTTCAGTGCAACACTTGTTTTGCAGCTGTCTTGTGCAGTACCCTTTTCAAACTTGGAAACTGTCCTATCTGTAAACAAATCACTAGTCTACAAGGACAGATTATTTATCTAGGGTCTGTAATCTGTGCTCTTCAGGTAAAAATTAGGTGTCCAAGATGAAAAACTTGTTTTTGACAGGGAGAAGTGCGAATCTGGTATTACACAACAAAATGGCATCCAAAAAGAGAAGTCACCTTCTGGTTGGTGATTCAATTATAAGGGATGTAAATCTAGGAAAGGACACAGAGGTCTCAAAAGAGGTCAGGTGTCTTCCAGGTCCTACTGTCAGTAGGGACAAGAAGCGTATTTCTAAAATAATCAAGAATGCCAGCAAGGACTGTGATGTGGAAGCTATTGTACATCTTGGCACTAATGATCTGTCCCAAAAAGATGTATTCTCTGTGCAGAATGATTTCCAGAGCTTGGGGCAGGAACTTAGCAGAATAGGCTGTAGGTTTACTTTTTCAGAGGTTTTACCAGTGTATAAGGAGCAAAATGGAAAAGGCCGGTGTATAGCACAATTCAGTATGTGGCTAAAGGAGTGGTGTAAAGGGGAAAGCTTTGGATATATTAGTCACGATGTCTGTAGCTGGTCCAATGAAAAAATGTACAAAAGAGATGGTTTGCATCCTTCAAAGAAAGGGACTGAGTTACTTGGCTATAAATTCACAGATTTTCTGGAGGAATATTTAAACTAGACAGCGGAGAAAGTGAGTTAATTGATATAGAACATCCCTGTCCCTGCCAATCTAAAAATTATAGGGCTATCAATGCATGTAACATAGATCTGTGTGTGGACAAGAATATCAACCTTGCTGTCAAGCAAAATCAAGCTTCTATTAGTGAGTGCCACACAAAGTGCACTAACCAAATAGGTGGTAAGACAATAGGGGAACTCAGGCACCACACAGGTTATGTAGAAAGTAAACACAGGGCCAGACAGAAAGGACTCAAATGTCTATACACCAATGCACAAAGTATGAACAAAAAACAGGGTGAACTAGAAATTCAGGTTAATGAGGACAGATATGATATTGTTGCCATTATGGAAACATGGTGGGATAAAACCCAAAAATGGAACACACAGCTAGAGGGATTTAAATTATTTAAAGGAAACAGACCAAATAAAAGAGGAGGTGGAGTTGCCCTCTATATAAGGAATAACTACATCTCTACAGAAGTAGAGCACAACAATAATGAAAACTGTAAACTTGAATGCATTTGGGTCAATATAAAAGGGGGGGAATAACATTGCCATAGGTATATACTATAGGCCACCCAAACAAACAGAGAAAATAGATGAACTTTTTGCTAGTCAGCTAACTAAGGTATGTAGGAAGCACGTCACAATAGTAATGGGGGACTTTAACTACCCTGACATCAACTGGGAGACAAATTCTGCAACAAGTGGAAGATCAAAAAGATTCATGACAAACCTAGCAGACAATTTTGTCACCCAAAAAGTAGAGAAGGAAACTAGGGGATTAGCCATTTTGGATCTAATTCTCACTAACAGAGATGAAATGATAGCAGGTGTTGAAGCCACAGGAACCTTGGGAGGAAATGATCATGCAGTATTGGAATTCAACATTATGGAAGCACAAGCAATAGAACACAGTCAAACTAGAGTCTTCTACTTTAAGACAGCTAATTTCAATAAACTTAGAGAGGGCTTGGGAAGGATTCCATGGATGAGAATCCTCAAGGGGAAAACAACTCAAGAAGCTTGGGAAATGTTGAAATGTAAGATAATAAAAGCCCAGTCTAGCTCAATACCAACGAAGAGGAAAAATAACAGCTCTCAAAAGAAACCAGCGTGGCTGCATAAAGAACTCTCTGACAAATTGAAAGATAAAAAGGACAAGTATAGAAAGTGGAAAGAGGGGCACATAACTAAGTCAGAATATCAGCAGATAGCCCGAGCCTGCAAAGATGAAGTGAGGAAAGCTAAGGCTCAAAATGAACTAAGGCTTGCAACCAAAGTCAACAATAACAAAAAAAAGCTTCTTTGAACATGTAAAAAACAAGAAAAAAAGTGAAGGAAATGATTGGTCCATTAGTGGGTGAAAGCGGCAAGAAGGTGACAAGCAACAGGGAGAAAGCACAACTATTTAACTTGCTTTTTGCATCTGTCTCTACACAAAGAGAAAAAACAGGCCAACCTATCAAAAGTAGTTCCATAAAAACAGAATAGAAACACAAGTTAAGATAGGCAAGAAAATGATAAGTGAGCACCTGTCCAGTCTAGACAAGTTCAAATCACCAGGACCAGATGGATTACACCCCAAGGTTCTCAAGGAACTGGCAGATGTGATCTCAGAACCACTGAACTATATTTTTCAAATATCCTGGAGCACTGGGGAACTGCCAGAGGACTGGAAAAGAGCTGATGTATTGCCCATTTTCAAAAAAGAGGAAAAATGGATCCAGGAAATTACAGACCTATCAGCCTGACCTCAATACCTGGGAAGATTCTGGAAAAGATACTCAAACAACGAATCAGCGAGCACCTAGAGGCAAACAAAGTCATTACTAAAACCCAACATGGGTTTGTCAAAAACAGATCATGCCAGACAAATCTTATTGCATTCTTTGACCAAGTGACAAAATTAGTGGATCAGAGGAATGCTATGGATATAATTTACTTGGACTTCAGTAAGGCATTTGATAAAGTAGATCACAACCTTCTACTTGACAAGATAGAAAAATGTGGGTTAGACAGAATCACCACCAGATGGATTCATAGCTGGCTGACCGGCCATACTCAGCATGTGGTCCTCAATGGAACCGCATCTACATGGAGGGAAGTATGTAGTGGGGTGTCCCAGGGCACTGTTCTGGGCCCAGTGCTCTTCAACATCTTCATCAACGATTTGGATGAAGGGATAAATGGGGAACTAATCAAATTTGCAGATGACACCAAGCTGGCAGGAATAGCCAACACTCCAGAAGACAGGCTTAAGATACAGGAGGATCTGGACAGACTTGAACACTGAGCGCTATCTAACAAAATTAAATTGAATGATGAAAAAAGTAAGGTTCTACATTTAGGCAAGAAAAACCAAATGTACAGGTATAGTATAGGGGGTACCTTGCTCAATAGTACTAACTGTGAGAGGGATCTCGGAGTCCTAGTGGACAATCACTTAAATATGAGCCAGCAGTGTGCTGCAGCTGCCAAAAAAGCCAACACAGTGCTAGGCTGCATTAACAGAGGAATAGAATCAAGATCACGTGAAGTATTAATACCACTTTACAATGCCTTAGTAAGGCCACACTTGGAATACTGCATCCAGTTTTGGTCACCACGATGTAAAAAAGATGTTGAGACTCTAGAAAGAGTACAGAGAAGAGCAGCAAAGATGATTAGGGGACTGGAGACTAAAACCTATTAGGAACGGCTGCTGGAATTGTGTATGTCTAGTTTAATGAAGAGAAGGACGAGGGGGAACATGATAGCAGTGTTCCAATATCTCAGGGGCTGCCACAAAGAGGAGGGACTCAAGCTATTCTCCAAAGCACCCAAAGGCAGGACAACAAGCAATGGATGGAAACTAATCAAGGAGAGAAGCAACCTAGAACTAAGGAGAAACTTCCTGACAGTTAGAACAATTAACCAGTGGAACAACCTGCCTCCAGAAGCTGTGAATGCTCCAACACTGGAAGTTTTTATGAAGAGAATGGACAGCCATTTGTCCAAAATGGTATAGGGTTTCCTGCCTGAGCAGGGGGTTGGACTAGATGACCTCCAAGGACCCTTCCAACATTATTATTATTATTATTATTATTATTATTATTATTATTATTATTATTATTATTATTATTATTATTGTTGTTGTTGTTGTTGTTGTTGTTGTTGTTGTTGTTGTTGTTGTTGTTGTTGTTGTTGTTATCAAAAGCCTCCATTGTTGAAAGCCATTCAGGTATCTTAATATAAATTTTCTCTTTTATTCTTTTCCATTCTAAAAGAAGTGGATTCCTTATCAAATGGTTTTGGAAATATCTGTGTATTTTATTCTTCCCGTACCACAGAAAGGCATGCCAACCAATCTGTAGGTCATGCCCCTCTAGGTACAATAGTCTTTTATTTCTAAGCATTATCCATTTTTTAAGACATGTTAAAGTAGCTGCTTGATAATATAATCTCCAGACCGGGAGTCCAAATCCTCCACTATCTTTAGCTTCTTGTAACATTTTCACTTTAATTCATGCTTTTTTCCATTGCCAGATAAATCTCAATATTGTTGCATTCAAGTCATCAAAAAAAAAGTTTTCCAATTTTACAGGAGTCGTTTGAAATAGGAAGAGTATTTTTGGTAAGATATTCATTTTCACTGTAGCTATTCTTCCTACCATTGACAGTTGGAGATTTTTCCAATTTTCCAAGTCCAGTTTTATTTCTTTTAACAGTGTTCATAGTTATCTTCTTTTAGTGTTACGCATCTTGCTGTTAGATTCCCAAGTACTTAACTTTTTTAACTATTTGCAGATTTGTCTTTTTTGCAAATTGACTTTTCTGCTTATCTGTTAAGTTCTTTGTCAATACTTTAGTCTTTTCTCTATTTATTTTCAGACCTGCCACTTCTCCAAACTTTTCTATTTTCTCCAACAATTTAGTGCTTGTTTCAAGTGGCTCCTCTAATATAAAAACCAAGTCGTCCACAAAGGCTTGTAATTTATATTTTTGGTCTTTTATTTAATTTAATTTAATTTAATAATATTTCTATACTGCCCTTCTCCCTGAGGACTCAGGGCGGTTCACAGGGCAAGAATAAAATACAAAGTTACAAATATTAAAAGAAAATTAAATAATTGCCCGATTTTAAAACAATTAATATATTACAGTTATAAAACCCCAAAGATAATATTAAGAATACAAGAATAAAAAACCCCACCAATCCCCCATCAGGCTAGGCCGGCTTGTACAAACAAAAACGTCTTGAGATCGCGACGAAAGGAGCGAAGATCGGGCGCCATCCGGAGCTCTACCGGTAACTGATTCCATAGTTCCAGAGCACCCACAGAGAAGGATCTCCCCCTGGGGGCCACCAATCGACATTCTCTGATCGGTGGCACCCTGAGGAGACCCTCTCTGTGGGAACGCACAGGGCGCAGGGAGATTGATGCCGGCAGCAGGTGTTCCCTGAGGTACTCCGGCCCCCTGCCATGTAGGGCTTTGAACACCATTACTAGTACCTTGAATCTCACCCGGAAGGCAACTGGTAACCAATGCAGCTCACGGAGCAAAGGTGTAACGTGGGAGTATCGGGAGACTCCCAACACAACTCTCGCGGCTGCATTCTGTACCAGTTGGAGCTTCCGGGTGGTCCTCAAGGGCAGCCCCATGTAGAGAGTGTTGCAGTAGTCCAGACGAGAGGTCACGAGCGCATGAGTGACCGTGCATAAATCATCCCGGCTTAGATAGGGCCGCAACTGGCGCACCAGGCGAACCTGGGCGAAAGCCCCCCTAGTCACAGCTCCTATTTGGTCTTCCAAGGTGAGCCGTGAATCTAGGAGGACTCCCAAGTTGCGAGCCCTATCTACGGGGGGTAATAGTTCACCCCCCATAACAAGAGGTGGAATGTCCGAATAAACCCGGGATGAAGGTATGCAAAGCCACTCAGTCTTGTCGGGGTTGAGTTGAAGTCTGTTCCTCCCCATCCAGACCCGAACCGCCTCCAGGCAACGGGACATCACGTTGAGGGCATCACTGGGGTGGTTTGGGGTCGAAAAGAAAAGCTGGGTATCATCAGCATACTGATGATACCCAACTCCAAAACCACGAATGATCTCACCCAGCGGTTTCATATAGATGTTGAACAGGAGAGGCGAGAGGACCGACCCCTGAGGAACTCCACAAACGAGAGACCTCGCGGTCGACCTCTGCCCCCCTGCCAACACCGACTGCAAACGTCCCTGGAGATAGGAGGAGAATCACTGTAAAACCGTGCCTCCCACTCCCAATCCCCTGAGACGCCGCAGCAAGATACCATGGTCGATGGTATCGAAAGCCGCTGAGAGGTCTAATAGGACTAGAACAGAGGAATGTCCCCTGTCCCGAGCCCTCTAGAGATCATTCACCAGCGCGACCAATGCTGTCTCCGTGCTGTGCCCGGGCCTGAAACCCGATTGGTACGGGTCTAGATAATCCGCTTCATCCAGGACCAGAGGGAGCTGATGTGCCACCACACTCTCAACAACCTTCGCAAGAAAGCGAAGGTTGGAGACAGGACGGAAGTTGTTCAATACAGCTGGGTCCAAGGCAGGCTTCTTGAGGAGGGGCCTCACCACTGCCTCTTTCAAGACGGCGGGGAAGCTACCCTCGTTCAAAGAAGCCGATATAACTGCCTGGAACCAGCTGCGTGTCCTCTCCCGGGCTGCATAGACCAGCCAGGAAGGGCACGGGTCCAATAAACATGTGGTGGTGCTCAGCCTCCCCATGATCCTGTCCACTTCCTCCGGAGTCACAGAATCAAACTCCTCCCAGGTGATATCGACAAGACCGCCCGTGTCCTGATCGTCAGACTCTGCCCAGTCAGAGTCCAGACCGGTCCGAATCCAAGCGATTTTGTCCGACAGATGTTGGTTAAACTCCTCGGCACGACCCTGCAAGGGATCCTCCCTCACCTCCTGATTTAGGAGGGAGCGAGTCACCCTAAACAGGGCAGCCGGGCGATTATCTGCGGACGCGATAAGGGTGGCGAAGTGGTTAGACCTCGCCTCCCTTATCGCAGCGAGATAAGACCTAATGTAGGCTCTTAGTCGCAATCGGTCGGATTCGGATCGGCTGGATCTCCAACCGCTCTCTAGGCCCCGTCTCCGACGCTTCATCTCCCGGAGCTCCGCAGAGAACCATGGAGCTCGACGGGATCTGCACCGGGTCAGGGGCCGCAGGGGTACAACTCGGTCAAGAGCCTCAGTGGCCGTCCTTTCCCAGGCTTCCACTAAGGCATCTGCCGAGCTGTGAGCAAGGGAAGCAGGTGGGGACCCCAGCGCCGCCTGGAACCTCTGGGGATCCATTAAGCGTCTGGGGCGGTACCATTTAATTGGTTCCACACACCCACGGCGGGGGGTGGCAAGACAGAAGACCAGCCGCAGGAGATGATGATCGGTCCATGACAGGGGCATAGTAATTGGAGAGCCCCCACCAAGATCATCTAACCACCGTCCAGATAAGAAAACTAAGTCAAGGGTGTGGCCTCCCTCATGAGTCGGTCCCAAAATTACTTGCGTCAGGTCCATGGCCGTCATGGAAGCCATGAACTCCCGAGCCAACTCAGATGATCCTCCCAGCGATGGTAGATTGAAGTCCCCCAAAACTATAAGTTTCGGGAACTCAATCACCAGCCCAGAGAGGACATCGAGCAGCTCAGGCAGGGCTGCTGCTGCGTGACTAGGCGAAAGGTACACCAGCAGCAAGCCCAACTGCGCACCAGGGCCGCATCTCAGAAAGAGAGACTCACACCCGACTATCTGGGGAACGGTGGCCTCCCGCGGACACAAAGTCTCCCTCATAACAACAGCCACACCCCCACCCCTACCCTGAGCCCGAGGCCGGTGTAGCACCCAGAAACCTGGTGGGCAAAGGTCAACCAGAGGAATCCCACCCTCTGGGCCCAAGCAAGTCTCCGTGATGCAAGCCAGGTCCGCCTGCTCACCCTCGACCAAGTCACGGATGAGAGGAGCCTTATTAGCGACAGACCTGGCATTCAGGTACACCAGCTGGAGCTCGGGAGGCTGCACATCCTCACTCCCGGGACCTTGGGGCGGAGCCAGAGGGTCGGAGTGCCCCACCGCTTGTAAGCAGCGGAGAGGCCTTCCCTGAGATCGATACGGCCCTCTGCTCCTACATCTGCTGCCATTCCCTGATGTCGTGGGAATAGGTAATCCCACGACCAGCCCTGAAGCCCCGGAGGCAACCGACCCCCGCTCCTCCCCCCTGCGATCTACATCGGCACTGGCCTGAACAGAGGTTGTTGGACTGCCCCCCTTGTCCAAACAACCAAAAGAACCCTCCCCCCTCCCTAACCCCCTAAAAAATTTAGACAAAAAAATAATCAGGGGCCTCTTGTTAGGTTTACGTCGAAGGCCCCTACCCGTGCCCAGCCATCTCTCAGGGTCCCAATAAATGGGCCCTTCCTCGAGATTATAAGCAGCTAGAAAGGCGGGTCGCACCCAGGAAGGGGGAGCACCCCTGAGGGTGAACAAGTCCATGGAAGAGTATTTAAGGAAAGGCATAAGAAGCAGTCCGGATAGAAGGCAGTCCATAGATGATAGTCCGTGAGGAGGATCTATTCAGAGGGTAGATAGGTGTCCCAGACCTCCGCCCAGCCGCTGCCACTCAGCTGGGTAAACCCCCCCGGGCAGGCCCACCACCGTCCTCTCACGACGGCCGCAAAGCCAATTCCCAGGGGGATGGTAGTCTGGAACAACCACTCTGGGTATAGCATGCCCCATAATGCTCTCACCTCTAGGGGCAGCAGATGTAAGTTCAAGCCACCCTCTCACGATGGCTAATACCCAGAGATCTCTGAATCCTTTGGGGATGTTGTGTAAAGGACAATGCACAGTCGATTGTAAAGGCAGGAATAAAGCAAGGTAACAAGCCATCATAGTCAGGTCTGCTAACGGCCAAGTCCCCCGCTGCTCCGCCATTCCAGGAGGTTGTAACTGACCACAACTCCATGGGCCCTCAGTTCTATAGTTATTAGGGCCTTCCAGACTGTGGTCACAAAGATTGACTCCCCCAAGTCCACTAAGTTCCCCGGAGCCCCCTCGAAATCCAGAGACACCAACCAGATCACAACAAGTGCGTTGGGGAGCGCAGGTCTTCCAGGATCCTTCGGAATAATCCGGGTCCACAAGGCTCCACTGGGCTCCACCGGGGTCAACCGGCTAACCCAGGAACCTTCAGGGCCACCAGGAACAATGGGGGTGCCAAACCATCTGGAGCATGCAGAACAAGCCGGGGAACAGGCAGACCGGCCATAACACCGCCGCTGAGTCATCGGAGCCGCTGCCACTGCCGGAGCGCCGCTACGGATGCCGCCGCCGCCATCACCGTTGCCACCGGAACGTTGCCGAAGCCGCAAACAATCCGGGGAAAGCCACCGCCACTGCCGATGGAAAACGGGCCGAAAAGGCCCAGGCAGTAGCGGGACAAACGGTCCGGAAGAAGCAGGCCAGACCGCAGCGGTCGATGATAAAGTGGCCCGAAAATGGCCCAGGAACATTATGTCCAATCCTTTAATTTCTATATCTTGTCTAATATTTCTATTCAATACTTCCAATGTTAAATAGCAATAGGGATAATGGACATCTCTGTCTTGCAGCTTTTTCAATGTTAAAATTTTCTTTATAGTCTCTATTTAGGATTATTCTAGCAGTTTGTTTATGGTAAATTGTTTGGATTGCATTTATGAAATTTTTTCCAAAGTCCATTTTCACCAACTGCTGGAACATAAATTGCCAGTTTACTTTATCAAACGCTTTTTGTGCATCAGGAAATATTAGTGCCATCTGTTTCCCTGGATGGGTTTCATAGTACTCTAGTACATCAAGAATCATTCTTAAATTATTTTTTATCTGTCTTTTAGGTAAAAAGCCATTCTCCAGAAAGATACTCAAGCAATTTTGCAAGCAGTTGGAGTGCAGACGGCAACTTTGATGAAAAACCATGAAGAGCTGAAAAGTGACCTTTATAAAATGAATAAAAAATCATCAATATAGATTCCCAAATTGAGAATTTTAAACAGATAATTACAATTAATCAGCAAAAAATTCAAAAAATGGAAGATAAATCAGTTGAAGTTGACCAGAAACTGGAAGTCTTAAAAGATGAAAATGAAAAAATGATGCAAATAAACAGAGAATTAGAAGGTACATTAGCAGTTATAGAAATGGAAAAGGCCTCATATTGTTTAAGATTTCAAAATATAATAGAAGATAAGGAAGAGGATCTTTTAGACTTGATAACTGAGTTACTGGCAGACGTTTTAGGAATTGGGAAAGTACAAATGGAAGGAGCATTGGATCAGATTTATAGAGTCAATTCAAATTACACTAGAAGGAATAGGGAAGTACACGTTAGATTTCTTAAAAGATCCACAAGAGAGGAGATTCTGAGAAAACTACAAGATGAACCGTTAAAATATAAAGAAAAAGAAATTGTAGTTCTCAAACAAATCTCTAGAAGGATAAGAGAGGCACAAAGAGAACTGGTAACTAGGAAGTTGGCTGGAAAGGGAGTGAATTTTAGATGGTTGATTCCAGAAGGGATTTTAATCTATTGGGATATGAAAAGATACAGATTGGACACACCACTTGAAGCATTGCAGTTCTTTGACAACCACAGCACATTTCTGGAAAGAGGAGACCCTGAACTAAAGAAGCAAGAAGAAACTGGAGTTGAAGGAGCGGCTAAACAAACAGAGGAGGAAGAAGTCAAAAATACATACACAGAAGCAGGAGCAAGACCAAGAGATCAGAGACAGATAAGATCAACTAGAAGACTGAGACCTAGATATAATTGAAAGAGATGGAGGAGGTTGGGATTTTATCAATAAATATAAATGGACTAAACTCTCCTTCAAAAAGGAGTAAATTTTTTACAGGATTACAAAACTTAAAAATGGACATAATTTGCCTTCAAGAGACACACATTAAGAAACAACATTTTAAAATCTTAGAACAACCGAAAATTGGCAAACTCTATTTCGCACTTGCATCTCAAAAGAAAAGAGGAATAGCCCTTTATATTAAAGAAAAGATGAACCCTAAACAAATTTATGCAGATGAAGAGGGGAGAATGTTAATGGTGGAAATTAAGATGGATCAAAAACAGATACTGATGATAGCAATATATGCACCTAATGACAAGAGCAATTTTATCAAAATCTATATAAGAAAATATTAGACCTAAATTACCAAAATCTTTGTATAATAGGAGATTTTAATGCAATAGTAGATGTGACTTTGGACTATAAAAGCTCAAAGCAAGGGAGAAAGGGAGGAAATATACTACCTAAAGCATTTTCAAAAATGATAGAAGAATTCTGTATCCAAGACATATGGAGAGAGAAAAACTCAGAGAAACTACAGTACACATTTTATTTAAATAGACATAAATCATGGTCTAGAATCGATATGATAAGGACATCTTTGGACTTGAAAGTGATAATACAAGATATGGAGATAGAAACTAATGTCTGGGCAGACCATAACCCAATAAAAATGACTTGGAAAGGAATTAAGAAAAAACCAAGATGGTCTTTGAATAAATCTATATTGAAAGAAAAAGAATTTATACAACTAGCGACAAAGAAAATGGAATTTTTCTTTAAAATAAACAAGAAGGAAGAAACATCACTTCAAAATGTATGGGACACGGCGAAAGCATATTTTAGAAGGTTGGCTATAACCTATGCTGCTAAAAAGAATAAAGAAAAGAAACAACTACCGTTAAAGCTAGAAAGTTGGAACTAGAGTTACAAATAGATCCACAAAAGAAAGTGCTTAGGAAACAAATGGAGATAATAAAGCATAAATTAAACCTGGCTGAGATGGAAATAATGGCTCAAAAGATTAAAGGAACCAAACAGAATTTTTTTTGAAAATGCTAATAAGCTGGGGAGATGGCTAGCATATAGATTGAAAAAAGAAAAAGAAAAAAGAATGATAAATAAGCTACAAGATTCAAAAGGAGAATTACAGTTCCAAAATGATGCAATGAAAAATCATTAAAGATTATTATGAGGCACTCTACAAGGCAGATGAAATTCCTAAAGAAAAAATAAAGCAGATTTGCCAAAAATTCCAGAAAATATTCAAAATATATTAAATGGAAAATATCAATGATGGAGATCATAGAAGCTATAAAAAGGCAAAAAAATGATAAAACTCTGGGCCCAGATGGACTTCCTGTAGAAGTTTACATATCATTACAAGATATATTAAGTCCGACTTTGAAAGAACTGTAATGAAATCCTTTTGGAGGCTAAAATACCAAAGTTGTGAACTGAAGCTAACATTACCTTAATACCTAAAGAAGATACTGATCTTACACAAATAAAAAATTATAGACCAATATCATTATTAAATGTAGATTATAAAATTTTTGCCTCAATAATGGCAGAAAGAATTAAGAAATTTTTGACTGAATTTATACACACAGATCAAAATGGATTACAAATTTTTGATTGATGAACAATTTTTATTATAAAGACCACCTACAAAAATGAAATGGATATACTACACTCAGCTTTAAATGGTAAAAAACCATCTCTTACACCTGTCCCCGAAGTGTTCAGGTTGATATGCCACCAAGAAAATACGGATGAAGATCAGAAAGAAATTGTCTCCATGTTCAAATCAACACAAGAGACTGTTGCTTTAGCTCATGATGTGATTAGAAATAACACAAAGGAGATAAAAGAACAATTTTCTAATCTAAATTTACAAATTCAGAACATGACTACAAAGAAGGAACTAGCAATGCAGAAAATAGAAGGAAAACTAGAGAAAGCAGATCCAAAGATCGAGGACCTAAAGGAAGGAACTAACCAACAGACAACTGAAGAACTAGAAGATGGAGCAATAATATCAGAAATGGAAAAGACATCTTACCAATCAAGAATTCAGAACACATTTGAGGAAAAGGAAGAAGAACTGATTGAATGGAAGACCTAGTTGTTAGGAGAGCTGAGGGGAACTGGAGAAGGAGGGAGGCTGTTTAATGAATATCAATGGGTTCGTTCTTCCAAAAATACTTTAACCAAATGGTGTTTCTTATTCCAAATATACACAAAAACAGAGGAAAAATTACTTGATGATTCAAATGCATTGACTTGGAAAGTTAGTTGGTAAAGGAAAAAAGCTAGAGTAAGACTGAAGAAATTAGAAGTTTTGATCCATTAGATGGGATATTATATTATTAACTATATGTTTGAATATGGTGGAGAATAGATAATTGCTAGAAATAGAAGTATTATCATAACAAGAAAGATAAGATTTGTAATTAGAATATTAGATTTTGGTATGAGAAGGGAAACAGGAAAATGCTAAGAGGTTTGAATAAGGGAAGCTTTTGGTTACCCAGTTATTAACTGGCTTCCTCATTGACTTTGCTGTTCAGAAAGTCACAAAAGTGGACCACATGACCCCAGTACACTGCAACAAGCATCTGAATTTGGATCATGTGATCATGGGGATACTGCAGTGGTCTTAAGTGTGAAAAACAGTCTTAAGTCATTTTTTTCAATGCTCTTGTAACTTTGAACAGTCACTAAATGAACTTTTGTAACTGAATGATCAGTGTGATATTTAGTAAAGGGAAGTGGATCAGTTTTTACATGAGGTGTAGAACAAAATGCAACAATACTTAACTTAGTTTTCCTGTGACTAACAATTTTTCTACATTGTCCTTTCAGTAATTAGGACCTTCACTGTAAAATATAATTGCTTCTGCTTGCAGGCAGTTAAAAAACATTATACTGTCAACAGGTTGTAAGGTTATACTGCTAAACAACAAACTATGTTTACCCATGAGATCATTGAAAAGTGCAACACAAGATTTTCCTATGCAGACTTTGTACCCTGAAATCTTCTAAAATATTTTTCCCTATAGGGGGAAAGGACTAAAGTAGCTTTAGAAAGGCAAAATGAGGGGGAAAACATTATCATACTACGGTCTGGGCAGAATTCAAATTTCAGCAGCCTAATCCAAGCAAGATTTTCAAGAAGAATAACACTTTCAGATAACATAGATTTGCTTCCCAATTAAATATCCATCCCCTTCCATTTCCTTCACATCTCTTTGAATCTCCTGAATTGAAATTCTTTCAAGTGTTTCATTAGTCAGAACCATGACACCCTGATTACAATTTTTTTTGTCTATTCATCCAGAAACAAAAAACCCCTTATTATTGAAAAAATAGAAAGTAAGAGTTAGCACCTGAAGCAACTATTTGCACAGATTTTTACCTGTTTATTTATCATTATTAAGTATAATACGATTTAATCATATTAAGTAAGGATGCACAGAATTTCTGCTGCATATCTATCTTGTTGGGGAATAAACAGCTTACATGGAAACTAACATCCTAATAAAACATACATGAGAGAACCAATATGGTTAAGAGCAGAACGGCACAAATTCCAGTTATCCTTTGGGCGTGTAAGCCAGTTGGGTGACTTTCTTTCAGCCCTAGCCTGGGAAATTGAAAAACATCCCAGAAACAAGCCCTAATATATCACTTCTGCAGTATTGCCAATGTGGAGTTCTCCATGAACTCACCAGAAGTTAAGACTAATCCCCCCGCCTCAAAAAAGCCATTGAGCATAATGGTACTGACTTCATAGTAAAGGAATGGAAACCTGTTGCAAAACAAAGATATTTTTTTTGCCCATTATATAGGCAAAAGAGGAAATTTGGAAATTAACTTAACCTGGGCTTGACTTGGTTCATTGTCTGATCTTGCACTCCTTTATTAGCTATTGCTAGCATAGTTGCCATGAATTTAAAGGGGTTCAGAATAAATATAATTAGCTTCTTTTTGAAATATATTGAGTAGATGTATTCTTGGCATTTCAGATTAATAACTTCCATGTGTTTGTATGGGCAAGGTGGATAAAGGACAGAAGACTCACAATTTCTTCATGCAAATATACTGCTCATATGTTTATGTTGGACATCATATTTTTGCTATGATGTCATGGCAAAGAAGTAGCCTTTCTGATGTCAGTTTGGTTGGTAACAAAGACCAATTATTGAAGAGGTTCGGCAACAATTCTGTACTTCTTTCTTGCTAAGGCATATTGTACTTTATAAATCAAAGTACAATATTCATTCTGTCTGCAATGAATAGAAAAAATGGCATGCAGAGGCATGACTATGCATATATATAGCTCACAGCAAAGATTCATCATATACGCCATATTTTTAAATATATATCCCAATTTTACCTTACAAATAATGCAGAGTAGGTAACAAGATAAAATATAGACCCTAGTAGTGAAGTCATTTTAATAAAGACAGGCTAATACAGCTCTCACTATTCCTCATTTTGAAATTTCAGAAGTAATTTCTAGTTGAGCACATGAGACACCCAAGAGTAATGTAAACATTTTATCATTGCTAGACAGGGTTTCATGGCTACTTTGTGATCAGTCTATTATGTTCATTCATTTAACTGTGGGAAATTACTACAAAATCTAACTAACCTGCATGGCTGTTCAAGTAACAACAAAACTGAAAAATAAAAAGCATTTACATTGCAAATCCTACCATTTTGTAGTTGTTTGCTTATTAAAATACAATATCCCCTGTGCTCTGAATAATACATTCAGTGTCATTCATTTAAGGCAGGGAGTATGCCAAAGGGGCTCAATTGTTGCTCTTTCCAATTAGAGTGCTTAATTTCTCCAGCTTTTTCTTTATTTCTTATGTAAATAAATCAATAAATATGCCAACCGCTTTCTGAAAAAATAATAATAAAGCCGGAATCTACTAATCTGAGTAATTCAACCTAATGCTTACTGAATGTCCTGGCAATAATATCCTTTTGTAAAGAAATTAAATGTCAGGCTGAATAAAGTAAGATATTTTAAAATGTTCAGGGGATAAATTTAAAGCATAGGCTACAATAATTGATGCCTTCTAATATGATAGATTATAATAAGCACTTACATGTACAGTATAATATTCATAATTGTTGAGAAGAATCTCAAATTGTTGCTTTGGGAAGGTCAAGATTGTGTTTGACCAAGCAGTTATCCACACAGTTGTCATGGGGATTAAAGACCAAATATGCCTATCTTTGTATATCTCAAACAATGCAAGATCTGAACAATTGACATAAATTACTGCACACAATCTTATTCTCCTTTTCTCAGGCTCCTTCAACATAAAGTCCTATGGTGTTTTTACCAAGGGCAAACCTTGTTTATAATTTTTGTCCAATATGGAAATATTTTTCTGATACTTTGTTGCATTACAGGGGGTAAATCTACAAATTCTGTTTTCTCTTTACCGTGGTATCTCGGCACTCATTGTTAATTCTGGTAGGCACAATGAATATTGAAAATGATGAGTACCAAACAAATTTTTCTATAAGGAATAATGTAATGAATCACAAGGCAGCCAATACCAACAAGTTCTAGCTTGTGCATTGAGTACTAAACAAATGATGGGTACTGGAACAAAATTTTCACATCAAAATGCTTTGAGTACTAAATTTGATGAGTTTCAAAGCAATTGAGTACCAAGTTACCACTGCATTTCTTTTTTTGCGAATTGTGGTTTTTGTCAGTTCTTTTTTATGACAGATCAAAACTCTGGAAAGTTTACAATAAAAACATGTGACATAAAAGCATAAATACAACAAAATTAAAACAGAGTTAAGGACAAAGTTAAAATTATGCTATTACAAATTTTAAAAGGCAAAGGGAGCAGCCTCACTTCACCAGCCATTCCAAGGGTCTTATATTAGTCTTCAATCCCCATGTCAATTGGCAGAGCCTGGTCTTAGCACTCTTTTGGAAGGCCAGAAGAAGGGGGCTTGTTTCACCTTGCAGGGGGTAACAACGAAGGCTCTCTTCTGGATCCCACCAGTCAAACGTCTTGAACTGGTTTCACAGTTTCTTTAGCATAACACATTTTCATTGAATATATGTGTTTTGTGCAGAGCATAAACATTCATGAAAGACATGATGAAACATACATCCTAGCCTTGTAACACAAACCAATGTTACCTTTAAAAGTTCACTATAAATGGCACGGTTTATTTTATTATACCACAACTCATATTTCATCCTTCTTTCCTTACTGAGAATTATCCAGATGCCTATGATATAGACTTTTCCCTAACATTTTTTTAATTAACAAAGGGCTTAGCAAAAATTGAAGATCTGCAGTTTTCAAAAGTAATTAAGTTTTGATCCATGTATTGATTTGAAAATATGCAATTAGATAAGATGGTGCTCAATCTAAAATAAATTCTTTTTTCTCCTGTTCCTCTGCTGCAAATTATCACTAAAGATCTATTTTTAAAATATGCATCAGGAAAAGACAATTAACATTTTCATGACACTGTCCTCTCTGCTGTCACTACCAACAGAAAAAGAATATTTTGGCAGCACATACATAAAGAAACTCATTCCAACATGCAAGTACTGTACTTCAGTCTCACAGATATAATTCCACTGATTTCTCCTAAATATCCTTTGCATTTACAGGTTTGTAAGAAGTCCCTGTTCTTCTCAAAAAAATTCTAGCTAACATAGTTCTCTGGAGGAAGAGAATGACTTTTAAATCAAATTAAAACTAGGATGTTGATAAGAGAAGAAATCAGATGGATAACAGTGGTAATCAGCTGCAGAGATGTAGGCCTTAATATTGTAAGAACAGCAAACTTTGTAGAGTTTTAAAGTATATTTAGTTTAATACCTAGGACATAGTGCTAATCGAAACACTGAATTCAGTGATAACGCTGTGAATATCTTAGCATAAATTTATTGAAAATTAATTAACTAAAATACCTCAAGTCTTGCTTGTTTAATTATGTGATTAAATAAATCAAGTTAATTGATGATGAAAACAGGTACATTCCATGCAATGCCCATTACATTTAGTCTACTAACTTGAGATTTCACTGCATAGAGAAAGGCTTTTAGCTATGATTAGGAGGGACAATAAGGTTCCTACTAAGTCCCGTTTCTTAATCAGGGTTCTACTTCTGCAGCTAACACAAGTTTGGAAGATAACTGGGACACTGCTCTAAAATACAGAGAAATGATTAGGCTGTCTTTTACATGCATTCATAGAAAATTAAAATTATACATGAAAAAATGTATTACTGAACGTCCTCTGCAATCCAAGTATATAGGGTAGTTTAAATTGTGTTCTAAAGTATCATATAAAATGTCTTCAGTCCAATCTATGGTACATTTCTTTAAAAGATCACTGAACAAAATCTACCTCAATTAAGAATCCATACAAGTCCAGATCAAGAACTTTAGAAAAGGAATCTTATTTTCCATTTTTTTAAAAAAGTATAACAGTTGTGGCACTAGTAGCAGCAGGAAAGTATATTTCAATTAGATTTCATATGATTAATTGTCAAGAATCCAACAACTGGAAAAATCAGAGAGGATATAGTGAAATCATTTACAGTGCAATATAAGAAATGTACCATCAAGCCTTCAACAAATGAGACAGAATTACACAGCCTTGAAGTATATAGGAATGATGCCTAAGAATATATATACCCAAAAGCACACAGAGACACAACCCTGCATGGAGCATTGTACTTAAAGTTGTCAGGCCAAAGAATCAGGACCATTTGTAAGGCTGCTGCATACAAAAATTCATTCAAGCATATGCATAAGAATCTGGTCAATTCTAAACTGCAAAACCAAACTGGCACCAGATAAGGGTCAATGGAATTCAGGAGGGGTAAGATTAGGAGCGCTTGTGGGAACATGACTCTAAACTGATGATGCCCTTAACTCCACCCCCAGTCTTGCCTGCTCTTGTCCTACAAAAGTAGAATATATTTAAATACCAATAAATAATCCAAATGAAGCTTACCAAGATCTAAATGAATTCCTGGAACGAACGAATTGAGAAAGTACATGAGAATAACCATTCCTAAAACCATCAGGCATTTGATGAGAAGCAATTTGTCTGTTATTCTGTGCTGTTCAAAAAATAAAATATATGAATCAACTGGAAATATACTTCAAATATCCAGTTTCATACTAGCATCTTTCCCAAGTCAGAATCAAATATGATTATAATGTAGACATGTTTTCATTAAAATGGCAGAGGAAACACCTAAAATGTGAAGACAATATTTTAAACTTAGAATGAAACACATTTGGATTTTAGAGATCAGTAGAACCCTGTTGACAATCTAGGGAACTGGCTACAAGTCTTTCATCTCAATTGAAAAGGTTTTCATTTTCATTATACATATAAAATCAGATCTCATGCTTTATTATTATTATTATTATTATTATTATTATTATTATTATTATTATTATTATTATTATTATAGCAGAAATAGAAAGACCGTAATGAAAGTCCATTAATAACTTAATGTTTAACTACCAGGATTCACACATTACAGGACTAAACAGCCTCTCAAGAGTTATTATGTCAAGTTATTGACAAATGGCGTTAATTATGATTCAGGTACAACACTGTATTTTTCTTCTACTTTTACTGATTTATTATTACATATAGTAATAATGTACAAACATACACTAGAAACAAATGAAATAAATAATTTGACATAGACCTCCACTTTAGGAAACTATCTGTATTCAAGATCCATAAACTCTCCTCTGGGTAACTTAAGAATGAAAGAAAAAGAAATTTGCAGTGGAATCTTTATCCCTAAACTTCCATTGCAGGGAAGATCTGCAAGGAATTGATAACAGCATTAAACTAAAATGTACAGTTAGGAATGCTGTCCATCAAATCCCAGATTAGAAAGACGGTTTGCCACATATCTATATCCAATCTCTAGGCATTCTTTTCCAGAAACTCTGAAGAAGCTACCATGTTCTCAGTATACAAAACTAATGCATAAAGCAGTTTTGAGGACTTTTTCTTTAATTCACAAGATTGGATTCTCTCTCTATTTACATAATCAAATCAGATTTATTAAAAACATTTTCAAATAAATTATACCTAATGAATATATAAAATGGCTCACTGACTAGGTCACTAGGATGAATTAAATAATGTTTTAGCATCCTACAGTGTCTTAGAGGCAGTTCAGAAGTAGTGCTTCAGAACATGTGGATGGATTTTTGTACAGATAAGCAATTGTGAAAATAGATGCAGCTGCTCTAATAAGTCATAATCATGCAGCAGAGCTCCCATTTGAATTACAGTACATATTGCACAAGAAATTGGCATCATCAGTCATTAAATCTCATCACTAACTATATTATTTTATCTTTACAAACTACAGTACAATTTTTACTACCAACCCAAGCATGACAATTCAAGCATTGCTCATCTAACTACAGTAGGTTGGCAATTCTACATCACCAGAATTGGTACAAATTTTCTTAATTTTTTTTTTCAAATGGCCTAATGTGGACTCGTGGGGAGAAGACTCCTGCAAGTCCCTTGGACTGCAAGGCGATCAAACCTGTCAGTCCTAGAGGAGATCAACCCTGACTGCTCTTTAGAAGGCCAGATCCTGAAGCTAAAACTCAAATACTTTGGCCACCTAATGAGAAGGAAGGACTCACTGGAGAAGAGCCTAATGCTGGGAAAGATTGAGGGCAATAGAAGAAGGGGATGACAGAGAATGAGGTGGCTGGATGGAGTCACTGAAGCAGTAAGCGTGAGCTTAAATGGACTCCAGAAGATGGTAGAGGACAGGAAGACCTGGAGGAATGTTGTCCATGGGGTCGTGATGGGTCAGACACGACTTCGCAACTAACTATGTGGACTCAGTGTAGCTCTACAAAAAGCTGCTAGTGTTACCAAAGTGGATCTGCAGACATGGATCTTTGACTATTGGTAAAGTATATCCTTTTTCTTTTTAGGACTATCCACAATGACATCACCTGATAATTTCTTCACAAGATAGAAAAGATCTATATAGCAGAAAATATAGCAGTATCATAGTATCTTTCAGTAAAATGTTTTAGCATTACATTTTCATCCATCTAACTTGGCAGGAAGGCAATGCATTATATCCATGGACAAACCTTCCAAGAGATGTATTTTTAGAAGGCCAATCAGCTACTTAATATCATGCCAGCCAGATATTGAGATCTACTAAAGTATCAAAAGTTAGAAAAATCTTAATACTAACATATTTCAAAGTACTGAAATTCTAAATGAGCAATTTTAAGGAAAGCTTAAGGGAATGCCATATGTAGCCCAGCTTTGTCCATGTAAAGTGAGGGTCACTTTCTTTTAATTGTGCTTTTTATAAAGGTATTTATGCTTGATTTTCAACTTGTTTTTTAATCAAATTCCCAAGAAACTCAGTTTTCTCACTATGTATTGTCTGCTGAAAAGTTTTAATGTTTCTCATCATTATTATATTGTGTTTTTATATTGTTGTTAGCCACCCTGAGTTGCTTGACAGTGAAAAATGGTATAGGGTTTCCTGCCTGAGTAGGGGGTCCAAATGACCTCCAAGGTCCCTTCCAATTTTATTATTGTTATTGTTGTTGTTATTATTATTATAAGATGGGCAGCATATAAATATAATATAAAATAGAATCATCCTGAGGCAGATAGCTTTTCAGAGAGAAGGGTGGGGAGCTGACTAGCAAGTAATAGAAAGCAAATACTGCATACTCCAAAGTTCTAAAGAACTTGCTGAAGTTTATTCCCCTCAGTTCCTTCAGCATTCAAGGACAATAGTTAAAAACATAAACAGACACTTTGGAGCCTCAGCAGTCCAAACTTAGAACTCAAAGTAATGTTCAATATCAAATGTCTAATCAAGGTGGTAAACTGATCTGGCAGCAACAGTTTGAGGCTTGTTCTCCTGTCTAAGTAAGACTTCCAGTCTCAGCTATCAGCATATAAGCAACTTCTTAGTGTGTAATTTTTGACCTCTTCCTTCCCTCTGGAGAAGGCTTTCCAGAAGAGAGGAACCAGCTCTCTTTGCCTGGGCAATGAATTTCAGCCAGGCAGAATAAAAGGGGTGGAGTGTTTGGTTAAGCAGATCTGATAAGTGGTTTCTATTTGTTGTCCTCTAGCACCTGCTGTCTCCCTCAACATTTTTCTCCAAACCCACGCATCTATTCCTATTAGGCACAAAAGACCAGATCCACACCTGAGGGTCCAATTAAACTGATTTATTGCTACTTATGCATATGTACAGGAATATTCTGAACTAATGGTTAGCACCTGCTTGGAGTTAGATAACGGTCAACAGAATTCAAGAAAGGTTGGACTTAGTTTGCTTATGGCTATGTAGAGATTCTAAACTAATCCCTCTTTTAACTATGACCCCAGGTTCTGCCAGTCCTTTTCCTACAGTTGCTTCATCAGAATAGCATTTATACTCAACAGGCACTGTGTTGACAGATGCTCTTCTGCTGTGGCTTAGTTAAATGGAAAGTGGTATTTTTCCTCCACCACATACTTCATCCCTTAAATATTACTCATTTTTTGTTTTATTGTATTCTCAGAAGTGGATTTCTGCAACATAATTGTATTGTTTTATTGTAGTCTGTTTTGTTCCTTATACCCATCTTACCAGCTTTTGCTTTTAATATTTTACTATTTTAGTTCTATTTTATTCTTTATTGAGATTTTACTGAGATTGAGCATAATAAAGAATTGTGTTACAATAGCATAATGGTACTGGTTCTTCTGAAATGCAAAGCAACAGACCACTTTCTATTTCAGACAAAGATAGTCTTGTGGAGTAAAACAAAGTGTCTAAAATACCTTTAGTTATTTATATATTACCTAAGGGAGAGTACCCACATGCACAGTTCAGTCTCAAAATATTTTTCCCCAATTATTTTTTGAATCCTTGGCAGATTGCAAAACAGAAGATTTTGTGCACTGACATTGTTCTCAATATTAAGAAAAGTAAAACATTATACATGTAGGTGAATATTTTTCAGAATTGTTTACCTTTTTTTGGAGCTCTTGGATATTTGTTTCCCAGTTTTTATCTTTTTGTGAGATTTGTCTGAAATAAAATATATAGAAAACCATACAGATAAAAAAACTTAGATTATTATTTGTTACTGGTCATTTTACAGTACTTAATATTTGTATTCCATATCCACTTACCATTAAATGAAACAACACATATCTATCTTAAATAATACATGGTACTATTATACTGAATTTCTCCACATTTCCAAGGAATTTTAAATACAAATACTAGGTGAATGAATGAATGAATCTTTATTGTCAAAGTACAACTATGTATACATTGAGATTAGCTGAGCCTCCCTTTGTGCTCCCACCCCCCCAACACACAGTGACAACAAACCCTCCATCTTACTACACCATGTGAACCAACTACACCACACACCGGCCTCCCAAGTCAATTCTGCATAAAATTCACAAAAGTTATTTCTCATTCAAAAGCCTAACAGACCACTGATAAAAGGTGTTTTTCAGCCTGTTGGTGCGGCTGGCTATACTCCTATATCTCCTACCCGATGGTAGGAGAGTAAAGAGATACCGTCCAGGGTGTGAGTCGTCCCTGAGAATTTTCCTCACTCTTCCAAGGCAACGAGCCCTGGCGATGTCATCCAGTGGTGTCAGGGGACAGCCCATAATGTCTTGTGCTGTGCTCACCACCCTCTGTAATACTTTCCTATCCATGGCTGTCAGGGCAGCATACCAAACCACAATACAGTGCGAGAGGATGCTCTCTATAGTAGACCGGTAAAAGGGGGTCATTAGCCATTGTTCTACCCTGTTCTTCCGCAAGACCCTGAGGGAGTCTCTGTTGGGCCTTTCTGGCCACCTGGGTTGTATTAATTTTCCAGGTAAGATCTTCACAGAGGTAGACTCCCAGAAATTTAAAGGAGGAAAGAGAGCATTGCAGTAATCCAGGTGAGAGGTGACCAGGGCATGGGTGACCGTGAATAGGGCATCTCAGTCCAAAAAGGGGCGCAACTGGCATACCAGGTGAACCTGTGCAAAAGCCCCCCTGGTCATGGCAGTTAGATGATCTTCCAAATTAATATTTCTCAAGATGTGTCAATTTCAATGCCCTGGCAGGAGAATTCTGAGAAATGAAGTCCACATATCTTAAAGTTGCTACGCCTGGAAACCCTGAGTCCTAACACTTTCCTTTATGATAAAACTAAAGAAGATTCAGTGTAGGTCTTACTTTCAAGAGCCTGACATTACCTGTGGAAAGTTTTGAGCTTTTTCCTTAGCAAGAACTCTAGAGTTCTAACTTTTTGCATTAAGAGGCACTTCACAGCTGTTTCTTCTCTGCTTGCAGGGTTAATTCTCTGGGCTGTCAGTTTCCAAACATGGATTTCATGTTTCAGTTCTAAGAAGAAATAAAATTATTTAGCTGAGAACGACAATATGGCACATTTCAATTTTCCTAGTCACAACATAGAGATATATGATGTCTCTGGCCAAAAATTTGCAATATTACAACCAAATCTGGCACCTAATTTTCTTTCTCACTGTAAAAGCCTGAGAGGTAGTGGGCATGGATGCAAAGTCTTTGTACTGTCTTGTTATGTCATAGTTTCTTGTTTAATGTGAATTCAGCCTAAATCAGGAATTGGTCAAGGAATTGTAAAAAAAGGAGCGCTAGTTGATATAATCCTGCATCTCCAAGTGGCATTGAATAATAACTGCTAAGAAATGGATGCAAAGTAACAAGATAATATTTTCTAGATGCTAAATATTATTAGATCCAGGAGGTAATCGTGTGGTCTGGAGATCTCTATTGACCCAATATTATTATGTTTCTTTTCTAGAAATCCATTAGGGAAAAAACAATAGTGAATGAAATGATGGAAGTGGAACTTGGTTCCAAAACAATCATCAGTCATTTTATGTATTCATTAGAAAGTTTACTTTACAAATATTAAAGTTTACTGCAAAAATTACAAATGCAGTCATTCAAGTGAACCATTCTAAATATGTTTGAAACTGGAAGAGATTTGGTGTAGATAAAACTGCACAACAGATTAGTGTTTTTAGTATTTATGTACTATGAATGGCTTTTTGTTCATTTATATACTTAAATCTTATTCTTAGATATGTTAAATATTCATAAAATGTTATTCATAGCTATGCCAATTTATGCAGAGAGTATTAGATTAGATTTAGATTTTAGTATTGAGAATGTGAAATCTTATTCAACATTTAAATCATTTTCTTTCTCTGGCACCAGATCTTTTTGATATATAAAAGATTAATATACAGTTAAGTTGAATCTTGAACTGTTTTGGCTAAGCATTAAATATAATACTGTCAATATAACATTTTGGTGTTTAAGCTTTTGATTTGAACCATGAGTTCTTTTTAAGAAATTACTTGTACTACACCATTTTGAAACTTAAAACTTATCTAACATATAAATGATCATTTCTATTTTTTGAAATTGAGTTTTTCAATCAGAAGTTAAGCTAGAATATAGCTTATCATGAATTGTTGTGATGGACTATGGCACTATAGGCCTGCCACTTTTTCCTACTAGTCATTTCAGATCATACAAAATGCATTCCGCTTTTCAGAAATCTAAGATGGGGATAATCACATTTAAAAAAGCTGAACAGCTGCTCCTATTAGAAAAGCCACTGCCTACAGGATCACCATATGTTATCAGTTCAGCAAATGGTCCACATTGATTAAATGAATGCAACAGTAATTGGATAGTAGTAATGACGGTGACAGTGAGATCATAGTTTGTTATTTTTCATCTTGCCTTGTCTCATTTCAGTTTCATTTCAGTTTTTATAAAAGCCTAGAATTTTAAAAAAATGACTGAATTATTCCCCTATTGAATTTCCATGGTTGTACTAAGCAAGGTAGATGTGTCTCATGGCCTAAATGGCCCTTTCCAACTCTATCATTTTAGTCATTTATAATATGAAGATTTAAGCCTTTTAAAAATTGTGGCTTATAATGCAATGGTTCAAAATTGTGCATTAGATTTTTTTTATCATAGTAACTATTATGGGCATAATTTCTATATTTTTGCAATATATAAAATACTTTTTACTTTTGCAATTTCACAACAACCCTAGAAGATGGTTAGGATGAGAGACAGTGACTCAGTGAAAATTATCTAGTGAAGCCTCATTAGTTGACTGAAGATCTGAACCTGGATTTCTACAGCTACAATTAGTATTACGCAACTGTACTTTCAGTTAACACAAATATTCAATAAAAAAAAGACATTTTGACAAAGAATTACAATTCAGCTGCCAGCTTTTTCATGCAATCTGCCATCAAAGTGTGGGCAATGCATCAAAGTCTTACACTTTACTATTCTTCAATTTATAAAAATGTCCAAAATGGAAACAGAAATACAATATTCTTTTACTACTGAGATTTGCACAACTGTCTTCCCATCATCCATCTGACCCTTATAGCTACTGAATTTTGACCTGAATGGGTCATATGCCATAAGGTATATTTTTCATCACCTGTTTACTTATTTATCTGCACAATACCAATTTTAGATAATTTTCATCTGCAGTAGATCAAATGCAAAATCACAAATTACTGCTCTTCAATAAACTAAAAACCCTGACAATGTAATTTGTTGTCAAGAAGATTGCATTCAGTCTTGAAAATGATCAAAACAATTGCCATATATTTTGTATAAAGACACTGCCTCTCGAAGTGTTAGCTTTCTAGGTTACATCATTTCCAAAATCAAGCTGATAACATTTTTCAAAAGGTTACTCTTTGGCAACTATCTGGAGAAAAAAGTCTTTCTGCAATTCATTCTATTGTTTTCAGACCAGGACTGTACCTTTCAGTCAGTGCATATGTATGCTGTGATATACTCTATATTTCTGCACAATTAAACAACTGCTGGGGTCGAGAAGAAATCGATTGTTACAATCATCCTCTAAGTCTGATATACTCACTAGTCTATTAACTGGTATGGGGATCGTTTGAAAATGAATCATTAGGTTCTATGTGTGTATATGTATATGTGTATGTATGTATGTGTGTGTATATGTATGTGTGTGTGTACACACACACACACACACACCAGACCCCGTAGCCTCTGCTGGCCGGCCTTCTGATTTCCAGCCACTCACCCTGTATGAACATCAAGTGAAAGCTGCAGGCCCAGATGGGGTGCTGGGGATAGTGGTTAAGAATTGTGCCGATCAATTAGCAGGGGTCCTGGCAAGGATCTTTAACATCTCCTTGCAAATGGCCTATGCACCATCATGTTTGAAAGCAGCTACCATTGTCCCAGTCCCGAAGAAAACAGCAATTGAGTGCCTAAATCTTTATCTTTATCTTTATTATATTTATATACCGCCCTTCTCCCGAGGGACTCAGGGCGGTGAACAGGGCACATAAAAATACAGAATACAAAAATTAAAAAAAAGAATTAAATTAGAGCCCAAGCTAAAAACAGTAGAATAAAAATCCCCAATAAAAACCCCAGCACATCCCCCATCAGGCCAAATGACTACAGACCTGTTGCATTAACGTCTGTAATGATGAAATGCTTCAAAAGACTGGTTTTCCAACATCTTAGGACATCCTCCCACAAGACTTCAATAAACATCAGTTTGCCTACAAGGGGAATAGGTCGATAGACGATGCCATAGCTACTGCTCTACATTCTGTAGAAAGCCATCTGGAGAAACCTGGAAGTTATGTCAGGATGCTTTTCATAGACTATAGCTCAACTTTCAAT
Organism: Vipera latastei; assembly: GCA_024294585.1. NCBI lineage: Eukaryota > Metazoa > Chordata > Lepidosauria > Squamata > Viperidae > Vipera > Vipera latastei. Next base: position 84,428,968 of record CM044357.1, on the reverse strand, counting down.
TACTATTCTGCTGAGCATCCTTATTGAAAAGCTGACTGACTTGAATTTTTCCCCCTCCATCTGTGTTTGGATTAAAGACTTTCTAAGGGACCGGCTACAAATAGTGAGGGTCGGGTCTGTTTCATCCACCCCCCTGAAGCTTTGCATGAGCTCACCACAGGGCTGCATGCTTAGCCCCTACCTGTACTCACTGTGCACATGTGATTGTGTATCGTCTTACCCACCCACTGCGATCATTAAGTTCACAGATGATACCACCATAGTGGGTCTTATTACAGGTGGAGATGAAACAGCATAGAGGGGGGAGGTGCAAAAACTATCCCTATGGTGTTTAGAGAAGAACTTGCACCTGAACATCAGCAAGACAAAGGAGATGGTGCTAGACTTCTGGAGGAAAAGTGAGGAACCTGCCCCACTTTACATCGGGGGGGGGGCTGTGTGGAGAGAGTTTCCTCTTTTAAATTCCTGGGAGTCTACCTTTGGTCTAGTCCACAAAAGGAGACTAAACCATTCATTTAGTGACCATTAGAAGATATGTCATTGAAAAAAGTGACTTATGACCGCTTTTCACATGACCGTTGCAGCATCCCCATGATCATATGATCAAAATTCAGGCACTCAGCAACTGATTCATATTTATGATTGTTGCTGTGTGCAAGGTCATGTAATTACCTTTTACGACCTTATGACCAGCAAAGTTAATTGGGAAGCCACATTCACTTTACAACTATGTTACTAACTTAACAACTGCAGTGATTCATTTAACAACTGTTGCAAGAAAGATTGTAAAATGGGGCAACTGTCTAACAACTGTCTCATTTAGCAACAGAAATTTTGGACTCAATTGCGGTCATAAGTCAAGGACTACCTGTATATATTTTAAGAATAGTAAGATTGAGATCAGCTTTGTGAGGTAATACAGACAGGAAGCCCACTCAGATGAGCTAATTCTTTTTTATTGTAAGGTTACATTAACAGAACCTTGCAAATCTGAAAATTTCTCCCATATTGCTTTACAGCCCAAGAAAATAAGGAGGGTCCTTTCCAAGAGGTTTGCCAGGCCCACAATTCTGCTGCAGCCTAAGCTGCCACTAATCTTACTGTTCACTGACTGTGGTTCTTCCCCCTGTCTCCCAAGGTCATTCCCACATACCACTACAAAAACCAAACAGTATTTGGAGGGCCAGTGATATTATACTTGGGAAAAAAATCTTAAATTCTTTTGTGCTGCCTCATCATAGTGTCAGGGAGATTATTTCTGGGAAAGAAAAATGAAAAACATCAGGACTGTATGCCGGCATTATGTATTCCCAGTAGGGTCATGTTCTTCCAAATAAACTGAACAAGAAGCTACATCAGGAAGTAGCAATACAGGAAGATACTGGAGATAGATGACATTTTAATGATAACTGTAATGTATTGGCCTTATTTGTTTTAATTCTCTTGCTTAATGTCTGACTGTTTGCTTAATGTCTGACCTACTTTCTGTGTATTATGTAACAGTTGCTATTGCTGAGCTAGACTTGCTGTCTCCATGCTGTTAATTAGGTTTGGGGTGGGAAACTGCTACTTTAAACCTATTGGTTGCCGCCTAGAGGCCAACTGTATAAATAGCTGTGCAGCAGCTATTAGCTTCCTTCTGTTATGTTCTGAGTTAGAATAAACTTGTTGCTGTTTCAACACTTCATCTCGCTTAATGCCTCAAGAACCAAATATTTAACACTGGTGGGATGTGCTGCTTCATCGTAAGAGCCTGAAATCACTGGAGGGTGAGGCCAGCTCCACAGCCCGGCAGGAACTATGTTTCCCCCTCGGTCTAACTAGCAAGCCACACTGGAGACCACAATGCCCTAAGGATCCATCCTAGGGCTTACGCAGAAGGTGGCAGTAAAAGGCAATGTGAGGAACAAGCAACGAAAGAAACTCACCATGGCAAAAGTAGGAAAGCTCAAAGAATTCGACATGACACACCCAGAGAGATGGGCATCCTACATTTCCCACGTAGAGAACTACCTCCATGCAAATCAGATTGGCAAAGACGGGCTGAAGGCCGCGACACTCCTCTGCATGTGCGGCCCAGCTACATTTGATATCACCGAGAACTTGGTCACCCCAGAGCCGCTAGAGTCCATCACATACATGAACTTGAAGAAAAAGCTTCAAGACCATTTTGAGCCAAAATTGTCAGTTATAGTATTTCACCGATTTGGAGGAGAGACTAAGAGACCACTTAGTCTGTGGACTCAGGAATCCAACAAAAACTTTTTGCTAAGGAGACTCTCCCTACAGGAGGCCTTGAGGGAGGTCATGGCAGATGAAGCCACCAGAGGGGTCGTTAAGGCACTGTGGCCCTCCAAAAGCACGCCAATCAACAAAGCTGTCCACCACGAGAACGCCAAGCAGTTGGAAGACACCAACTCAGACTACAAGGTCAACAAGCTACAGAGGGACCAGGAAAAGGGACTGAGGCCAGCTAACAAGGCAGTTCCGTTCCTTAGCTGCATGGGTTGCGGAGGCCACTATCAATTCACGGAATGCCGATTCCATACAGCAATGTGCTGGGCATGTGGAAAACCAGGCCACATGGCCGCTGTCTGCCGAGGTCACCAGAGGGACCATCAGCAGGAAGACTCAAGCAGGAGAGGTACCTGGGCCCAGTGGCAACACCAAGTAGGGTTCTGCTCCAGCCAAATGAGTGTTTTCCGCACTGGTGCCCACTGTTCCTTAAGCAGAAGCTTCGACTGCAAGTCAAGCTTCAGGGAGTTCCATGCAAAATGGAACTGGACACAGGCTCAGCCATGTCCATCTTCTCTATAGGAACCTTCCGGCACATATGCAACTGCAGCAACAGAGGGATCAAACTTCAGCCTTCTAACCTGTTGCTCACAGACTTCCAAAACTCCCAAGTGGCAGTCAAGGGTGAAGCCACCTTTATGGTTACTTTCAAGGGGATTAAAGGCCCACTAGATGTTATTGTGGTGGAAGGTCAATGCACAAGCCTTATAGAGCTCAATTGGTTTGATGCATTGGGCATCCAAGTAACTGGGATTCACTGAACACAGGCAGCAGACCTGTCTTCAGTCTGGCAAGAGTTCGCAGATGTTTTCAGTCCAAGTTTGGGAGAGTACAAGGGCCCTCTGATAGCCTTCAAGCTTGATCCCCTGGTAGCGCCAATCCGGGTCAAGCCTCGTCGAGTGCCTTTCGCTTTAAAGTCCAAACTCAATGCAGAGCTGGATAAGCTGGTCAGTCATGGAGTATTGCAGCCCGTAGATAGTGGGGTGTGGGAGACCCCCATAGTAATGCCACTCAAGGCCAATGGAGAAGTACGCATATGTGCTGACTATAAGTGCACCATTAACCAGGCACTTCAACAACAAGCATACCCGGCGCCAGTTATCAGCCATATTTTGGCATCTTTGCAGGGAGGCCGCATGTTCACTAAATTAGATTTAGCACAGGCCTATCAACAACTGCCAGTGGACGAGGCCACGGCAGCCAGTCAAACCATTGTGACCCATCAAGGGGCCTTCAAGGTCAAGCACCTACGGTTTGAGGTGAGTGTAGCTCCAGGGATTTTCCAGGGAGTGATGGAGCATGATGTGCTCATTGCCGGGGAGTCTACAGAAGTTCTGGCTGAACAATTTAGAGCCGTCCTTCAGTGGTTCCGCACAGTGGGACTTAAATTTAAAAAAGAAAAATGCAAGATTGGAGTACAGTCAACTGAGTTCCTGGGATTCCACATCAATGCCGATGGCATTCATCCAGCTGATTCAAAGCTGAAAGGAATTCAGCAGGCACCAAGCCCTAGGTCCAAAGGGGAGCTAAAAGCCTTCTTGTGCCTTCTTAATTTTTACCATGCATTCCTCTCACATATGGCTGCAGTGGCAGAGCCATTACATCAACTCTTAGACAAAAACACTCAATGGCAGTGGACCAATGTCCACGAAAGGAGTTTCCAGGCAGTCAAATCACTGCTGTCCTCAAACTCTGTACTCACTCATTTTAATGAGAAGTTACCAGTCTGCATCACGTGTGATGCATCACCATATGGGGTTGGGGCTGTGTTGAGCCACCTGGCTGATGGGAAACAGTCTCCCATCTCTTATTATTCAAGGATCCTGTCTTCAGAGCGCAATTATGTGCAGATTGACAAGGAGGCCTTGGCCATTGTGGCTGGGGTTAAAAGATTCCATGACTATTTATATGGCTGCCATTTCATGGTCTTCACAAACCACAAGCCACTTCTAGGGTTGTTCACTACAAATAGGCAGACACCTCAGATTCTGTCTCCTCGAATGCTGACGTGGTCTATCTTCCTTTCAGCCTACAGCTACAGGCTTATTCACAAACTGGGCAAAGAAATGGGCCATGCAGACAGCCTTAGCAGGTTGCCCTTGCCACACGTGGAGCCAAATCTGGCTCCAGCTGCACACATCTTAGCCATACAGGACTTGCTAGAGTCTCCTCTCCATGCTGGAGACGTAGCTGCTGAGACAGCAGCTGACAAAACACTTAGCCATATGCTAACTTGGGTTCACACAGGATGGGCAGACAAATTTCCAGGGCCAGAATTACAAAGTTTTTTTATGAGAAAAAAACTTTCAGCTCATAAAGGGTGCATTCTTTGGGGTAGTAGAGTCATAGTCCCTAGCTCTTTAAGGCCCAGGGTTCTTCAGTCTCTGCATGAAGGCCATCTGGGAATAGTTCGGATGAAGGCACTGGCGAGGAGCTACCTTTGGTGGCCAGGGCTAGATAAAGCTATCGAGGCCCAAGTACATGGTTGCTACACGTGTCAACAATCCAAGACCGGAGATGTCACAGGCCCCTGTCCACTGATGGGAGGACACACACACCGTGGTCAAGAATCCATGTTGATTTTGCCAGGCCCTTTCAGGGACAGCTGTTTTTAATAGTGGTCGACAGCCACTCTAAATGATTAGAGGTGGTACCAATTTCCACTATGACTACTGCTAGGACCATCCAGGTGCTGTGGAAACTATTTGCAACACATGGGCTTCCAGATGTCTTAGTCTCCAACAATGGGGCCCAGTTCACCGCTTCAGAATTGCAGGCCTTCCTCAGGGCCAATCTCATAAGGCACATGACGTTGGCTCCTTTTCACCCGTCATTGAACGGTCAAGCGGAACACATGGTTCGCACAACCAAGGAATCCCTGAAACGAATTGTCACAGGGGATTGGCACCACAGGCTGGCTGATTTTCTATTCTGCCAGCACACATCCTGCACTGCCATGGGCAAGAGCCCAGCCGAGCTTTGTTGGGGCAGGCTTTTGATCACCAACCTGGACAGGCTGCATCCCGACAGAGTTGCCTCAGACACTGCACGGCCGAAGCGTCCAAGAAGCTTACAAGTGGGTGACCGGGTTTGGACCTGGAATTACAGACAAGGGGCTTTGTGGGTGGCAGCAAAGGTTGTTAAAATGTCAGGACCACTCTCCTATGAGGTGGTCCTGGAAGATGGGTGAGTCATTCCTCGCCACATTTATCAGCTGCGTCGGTGGCTAGCAGATCAGACACTGGCTCAGGACTCCTGAAAGGGCCAAACAATGGGCCCATAGGACAGCAGTTGAACAGAGCAGCTTGCACACTCTGAAAGAACTCTTGTTCATGGTGACAGGGGGATGGCCGTAGAAGAGTCTTCTCCAAACACAGAGTCTGTCTCAGCTAACCAGGACAGGCAAACTGAACTGAGAGACAGTCCTGCAGACCTCGCTGCACAATTGGACTTTGGTTTGGGCCATCCAGGACTGGCCAGCCAAAGGGACTCAAGACACGATGACTCCACTGAATCTCATAGCCCTGGTCTACCCAGCCTGGCAGGCAAGCAGGTAGACTGGGAGATCCCTGTAACCCCTAGACATTCTGAATGATCACGAAGGCTGCCTAAGTATCTACAGGATTATGTAAAACAATTGGGAGTTTGTGCTATCTAGGGGAAAGGGGTGTGATGTATTGGCCTTATATGTTTTAATTCTCTTGCTTAATGTCTGACTGCTTGCTTAATGTCTGACCTACTTTCTGTGTGCTATGTAACCGTTGCTGTTGCTGAGCTAGACTTGCTGTCTCCATGCTGTTAATTAGGTTTGGGGTGGGAAACTGCTACTTTAAACCTATTGGTTGCCGCCTAGAGGCCAACCATATAAATAGCTGTGCAGCAGCTATTAGCTTGCTTCTGTTATCTTCTGAGTTAGAATAAACTTGTTGCTGCGGGAAGACCGGCCACATGACTTCAGTCTGCAGAGGTCAACAGAAGGATCACCAATCAGACATTCCAATCAGGAGAGGTACCGGGGGCCCAGGGCAGCTTAGCATAGGGTTTTGCTCCATCTGTTGGAGCATTTCCTGCACGGGACCTCGCCACCCCCTTAAGCCCAAGCTGCAACTTCAAGTCGAGTTGCAAGGCGTCCCTTGCAAGATGGAACTGGACACTGGGTCAGCCATGTCCATCATTTCTCTCGAAACCTTCTGCTTCATATGCAACCACAGCTAGAGGTGGGCCAAGCTTAGGCCATCCAACATCATCCTGACCAACTTCCAAAACTCTTGAGTTGCCGTCAAAGGTGAGGCCATATTGGCCGTTAAGTTCAAGGGGTTTTCAGGTCCCCTAGATGTGATTGTGGTGGAGGGCCAGTGAACAAGCTTGATTGGGCTAGATTGGTTTGATGCTCTGGGCATCCAGGTCACCGGAATCCACTGGACACAAGCGACGAACTTGGTGTCAGTAGGCGAGGAGTTCACAGACATTTTCGACACTAGCCTAGGAATGTACAAGGGCCCTCCGATAGCCTTTAAACTTGATCCTGCTGTAATGCCTATCAGGATCAAACCCCGCAGAGTGCCATTTGCACTTAAACATAAGATTGATGCAGAGCTGGATAAGCTAGTTGAACAGGGGGTGCTACAGCTCATAGATGGGGGTGAATGGGAAACCCCAATTGTCATGCCACTTAAGGCCAATGGGGAGGTCAGGATTTGCACTGATTACAAGGGCACCATTAATTGGGCACTTAAGCAGCATGTGTACCCGATGCCAGTTGTTAGCCACATCTTGGCATCACTGCAAGGGGGTACGGTTTTTGTGAAGTTAGATTTGGCACAGGCCTATCAGCAGTTACCTGTGGATGAGGCCACAGCAGCTGCACAAACCATTGTAATGCACGGGGGGGGGGGCTTTTAAAGTAAAGCGCCTCCAATTTGGGGTTAGTGTAGCCCCTGGCATTTTTCAAGGTGTTATGGAGCATACGCTCAAGGGCATTCCGGGGGTTTGCCCCTATTTCAACTATGTGCTCATCACCGGTGAGTCCACTGAGGTGCTTGCAAGGAGGCTCAAGGCCGTCCTTCAATGGTTCCACAAAGCAGGCCTTAAACTCAAAAAGAATAAGTGTAGCTTTGGGGTCCCCTCTACTGAGTTCCTGGGTTTCCGTATTGATGCTGAAGGCATCCACCCTGCTGAGTCCAAGCTGAAGGCCATTCAGCTAGCACCTAGCCCCAGGTCAAAAAGAGAGCTTCAGGCATTCCTGGGTCTCCTTAATTTTTACCATGCATTCCTTCCTAACAAGCCCGCAGTGGCAGAGCCGTTACACCAGCTCTTAGACTAAAACACCCCATGGAAGTGGACCAAGGTTCACAAAAACAGTTTTAAGGTAATAAAGTCACTACTGTCTTCCAATTCAGTGCTCACTCATTTTAAAGAGTCATTGCCTGTATGCATTGCGTGTGACACATCCCCTTATGGGGTAGGAGCCATTTTAAGTCATTTGGAAAGTGATGAGAGTCAAGTCCCAATTGTCTATTACTCAAGGACATTGTCCTCTGCTGAGCACAATTACATGCAAATTGACAAAGAGGCCTTAGCCATTGTGGCCAGGGTGAAGAAATTCCATGATTACTTGTATGGCAGGGAATTCATGGTCTTCACTGACCATAAGCCACTGTTGGGGTTATTTACTACAGATAGGCAGACACCCCAAATTCTGTCCCCTAGGATGTTAAGATGGTCCATTTTCTTGTCAGCCCACAGCTTCAGGCTGGTTCACATACCTGGCAAAGACATGGGCCATGCAGACGGCCTTAGCCTGGTGCCATTGCCACAGATAGAGCCAGATCTGGCTCCAGCAGCTCGCATTTTGTCAATTCAGGATTTGCCTGAGCTTCCCCTCCATGCTGGGAATGTGGCTGCAGAAACTGCTGCAGACAAGGTTTTAAGCAGGGTGCTATCCTGGATTCACACAGGGTGGGTTGAAAATAGTCCTGGACCTGAGTTCCAGAGCTACTTCACATGTAGACATGAGCTTTCAGCTCACAAGTGTTGCATTTTATGGGGGAGCAGGGTCATTGTCCCCAGTTCATTAAGAGACAGGGTACTTCAATCTTTGCATGAGGGACATCTGGGCATAATCCAGATGAAGGCATTGCCACGAAGCTACCTATGGTGGCCTGGGTTAGATAAGGCTATTGAGGCTCAAGTACACGGGTGTTACACGTGTCAACAGTCCAGATCTGAAATGCCACATGCTCCTGTCCACAGATGGGAGGAGACATATACTCCTTGGTCAAGGATTCATATTGACTTTGCTGGGCCCTTTCAGGGACAGCAATTTTTGATGGTGGTCGACTGTAAATGGCTGGAAGTTATTCCTATCACAAATATGACTACTGCTAGGATCATCAAGGTGCTTATAAAGCTTTTTGCAACACATGGGCTGCCGGACGTCGTAGTATCCAATAACGGGGCCCAGTTCACAGCATTCACAGTTCACAGAGTTTCAAGCCTTCTTGATGGCTAATGTCATAAGGCATGCTACATCGGCTCCCTTTCACCCCTCGACTAACGGGCAGGCTGAATGGATGGTGCGCACTACAAAGGAGTCACTCAAACGCATAGTGACTGGGGATTGGCACCATAGGCTGGCTGATTTTTTGCTTTGCCAGCACACTATGCCTTGCACAGCAACGGGCAAGAGCCCAGCAGAGCTTCACTGGGGAAGAAGACTCATCACTAAACTGGACAGGTTGCATCCAGATCGGGTGGCAGCAAGGGGGTTGCAAATGGGTGATGGGGTGTGGGCCTGGAACTATGGGCATGGGAACTTGTGGGTGCCAGGTAAAATTATCAAAGTCTCGGGTCCCCTTTCGTACAAGGTGGCTCTGGATGGCAGGCGAGTAATTCACCTGTCTCTTATCTTACTTTCAGTGTTCCTACTTAACCTTCTTCAAGGTTATCTCCATTTATAATCCTGGAATTGTCTAGTGGTTCCCAACCAGATACTAACCAGGTCCAACCCTCCTTAGTTTTCAAGTCTTAGAAATGGTCAACATTGTGAGGCTATCTGCTGGTATAGATCTTGATCTGGAAATTGAGTTAACTGACATCAAATAAATCAATAAATAAAGCAGATTATAAAAACTAAAAATAACGATAGATTTGGACAGAAGAAAAATGGCATGGTGAAGATACAACCTGTGTGCTAGGAAATTAGGAAAATAATGGAGGATTAACATTTAAGATTTTAAGCTTTTCAAAAGGCAGCATTTTTAAGTCTCTAAATTTTAAAATATCATTTCAAAGTGCAGTCTTGTGAATTCCTTGCTCATCCTAAGCAATTGAATAACAGCAGAACACCCTCAAAAAGAATATGAAAACTGAGGAAATCTAAGCAATGGAGAACAGACAGTGAGGGGCTTTTTATAAACATTCAGTACTTGTTTGATTGGTAATCAGGGGGCAGCTTTGTAGACACTAAATTGATTGAAACAGCTGTTTCAAACAATTCTGTTGAAGGTTATCACAAAACTGCAGCAATTAAAAATTGGAAAATCCTATTAAGACATCTTGCACTCATTCTGTTACTTCTCTGAAGCCAAATTGTTTCAGATCTACCTTAATGAAATGTACTTTGATCAACTCTCTCATCTCATTTCCCAGAAATCATTAATAGAACTAATACTTTAGTATTTGCTTTTACTGAGCTAGTACTGATTAGTTTCATCATGATGTAACTACTGCTGATTGTAGGAGGAAAAAAGTTTACTAATTATGAGAACTGCTGAATCTGATGATAGTAATGAGAGAATAACACAGATGACATCTAATTTGAGTTTGAATATGCTTCTTTACGGAATATATATATAACCAGTTTGGTTAGTAAAATGCAAGAATGTTGTAGATAATTATGCTCTTTTAAATAACAAAGGATAGGATAATACCAATTTCTTTGAAGACTTCAAGACATCTCAGCTAGTAGTTTTCAGATTACCATTTAAGATTTCAGAGTAATTGCTATTAATTGACAGCTGCTCCTAAAAATGCATTTTATGCCTGCTAGAGATAATTTAAAATAAAAAATAAAAAGAAAGCACATCTATAAAGGAACCACTGCCTACTAATTTAAAATATTAAACAAAAAAGTGGAATCAAGACTGAAGTTGTAGACTCAGCCATCCATCCTTCCAAGGTCAGAAAAATGAGGACCCAGATCATTGGGGGCAATATACTGATTCTACAAACCACTTAGAGAGGGCTGTGAAGCACTGTGAAGTTGTATGTAAGTCTAAGTGCTATTGCTATTGTAAAGAATAAAGCTGGGGAATGAGGAACCATATTAATTCACACACTAGACAGTAGAAGAACCATTATATCAATAACTGAATGAAGGCTATCAAAAGATCCGCCAAGTATCTGTTGATTCTGGAAGAGGAAAACACCTAGAACTTAAACTTGGAGCATAAAATATATAAGGACTTTGATTTGTTTATACTACAATAGACAATTCTTCTATGTGTATAGAGTGTCCTTTCTGTATGCAGTAAAGAGATTAATCTTATTCCAGTCATGTCCATTAGTCTTCTGTCACATAAGCTAATTCCTTCATAAGCAATTAGGGGTCTGGGCAGCTGAATTTAAAGCCATAGCTTTGTAATGCCTGACATCAACACTTGGCACATGCCAGCCCAAATGAGTTTACATCTGATTCCCAGCAAATTTTCTTTCAAATCAACTACCTGTGTAACATACATTGTATCTGATACTCTTAACATGCTTAACATGCAGTCCATAACATGCTTTTTCTAACAAACTTAATAAGCATTGAATAAACAGATAAAATAATTCTGGAACGAATACAACAAATTCTCAGGATTGAAGCTCACTATAAATTCAATCCTTATTCAAAACAATACACCCTTCTTAGTGTTTCATTTTATCAAGTAAATCAGATCTATATCTACATTGTTTCAAATTTCCACTCACCAACAATCTCACTTGGTTCTTTGTTATAGAGTTTCTTGTTCCAGTAAAGTAGCCGTAAAAAAGGAAAGGAAACCAGAAGTACAAGACAAATTCCAATAAACATGTGCCCCGTAAATCCAGCAAAGTCCAACCCCTAGAAAAAAAAATACAATTGAAATACAGTTACAATGGTTCTCCTCAGTTAAAAAGGGAAATCAAAAATGGCATGCTGTTTTATGTCTCTTTTTAATATCACAAGGTCATGTCTCTGTTAGAAGAAGTGCATCTTAAGGTGAATGCTCAAATTTCACTTACAGTATGTCTTTCCCCACCTAGCTTTCCATAGCAGGAAATGTGCCCACCATTTCCAATAAAAACTGGCTGCCGAGTGAAAGAAATTAAGAATATTACTTTCTAAACACACACACACACACAAAGAGAGAAAGAGAGACAGACAGACAGACAGACAGACAGACACACACACACACACACACACACACACACTCCATTGCACCGTGACACTTGCCTTTTGATCTGTTACACTATGCTGGAAGATAGTTTAAGAAGCATTTGTCAGTGTACCATTATGAATTGTCTTAAAATATGAGTCTTTAAAATATGATTATGACATCAAAAGATAAGGTGGAAGACAAGTTATAATTAATAATTCTAATCTAGACCATGAACAAAGAAGAAAAGAAAGTAAATTATTCTCTAAAGCACCAGAGGGCAGGACAAGAAATAATGGATGGAAACTGATCAAAGAGAGAAGCAACCTGGAATTAAGGAGAAACTTCCTAACAGTGAGGACAATTAACCAGTGGAACAGCTTGCCTTCAGAAATCGTGGGCGCTCCATCACTGGAGGTTTTTAAGAAGAGGCTTGACAGTCACTTGTCTGAGATGGTATAGGTTCTCCTGCTTGAGCAAGGGGCTGGACTAGAAGACTTCCAAGGTCTCTTCCAGCTTCTATTCTATTCTATTCTATTCTATTCTATTCTATTCTATTCTATTCTATTCTATTCTATTCTATTCTATTCTATTCTATTCTCACAAATATATAATAAAAAAGATATAGGCTATACACCATCCATAGTCACTTCTTGTGAGATGTGTGGCCATATAGATTTGTAAATAAATAAATACAATTAATTTCCTTTATTAATGTGCAGACATACAGTATGTCTGAAGTCTGTAAGTCAGAAGAATTTCCTATGATCTATGAAGTTACCTGTTACATACATACATACATGCATACATACATACATACTGTACATACATACATACATACATAAAATACCATTTCTGTAATACAAATAAGTGAATATAGTTTCTATTGTTTTGGAAACAAAACATTTTAAAACTGAACCTATTTCAAAACAGTTGTATTTGTTAACAAAGCACATTCTTATCATCATACTATAACAAAACAAACGGTAGCAAATCTAAACAGATTCAATCACTATGCACTAATCTAGTACATCAAGAAAGATTTATTCTAAATACAAGTACAGGTAGTCCTTGCTTACCAACTGCCTCATTTAACGTCTGTTCAAAATGGCAACTATTTGGGAAAAAACAGTTTTGCAACCAATCCTCACATTTATACCCATTGCAATGTCCCATGGTCACATAATTCCTATGTATGTGCTTCTCAACTGGCTTCTGAGAAGCAGAATTAATAGAGAACACAGAGATGAAATCACAAATCACACAGGATGACTCAATAAATGATGGCAATTATTCACTTAGTGACCAAAGTGAAAGGGACGTCATAGATCCATTACATAACTATCTGTACAGTATTGCCTAAAAGGGCTGCATGTGCATCAAAACATATTTAGGAGTGGTGCTTTAGAATCTGGATGAATGTATGAATAGTACTTCTTTAAAATATATCTGCGCCTGAATATGTGTCACTATTTTAATGAGTCATATTAATGACATGCTACTTTAATGAGTTCAAATTTGTGTAGGTCTGAAAAAAGATGTGGTTGCCTTAAAGAGATACTGTGCTTGCACACTCATATATTCTACAACATCTGTTGTGAATCATTTTCACATATTAAATCCTAAAGCCTAAAGGCCAAAAGACAGTGACTTATTTCATTTTCACACTGTAGTGTCTTCTTTCAAATTTCCTTTACAAATGTGCAGACATACAGTATGTCTGAAGTCTGTAAGGCAGAAAAAATTCCTACTGTGTATGAAGTTATCTGTGACATATGCCAATGCTAACATAATTATCTTACAAACCTTTTACAGTAGATTACATTCTGAGATCATTGACTATGGAACAAAAACTATTTAACACTACTGATCCCACCCACTGTCCCCACAGTATCTCTCTGAGCTGAGATGGATTAAACTACAATTATGTAAATTAGCCACAGCAATGTTAACACTTTTTCAAATTATAAAAGATAGTCAGGTTTCTTAAAAACGTACCAGTATTTGAAAGTTTAAATGTTTAATGCAGAAAAAGGAAATAAAGATATTATTATCAGGCAATTAGAAATGTGTTATTTCATGTCTTGTACAAGATAAAAACAAAGGATTTTTACTGAACTTGGTACATATTGTTTTTAACATGGTTTTTATGCTTTTACCTGTAACTACCCACTCTGAGAATGAGAAAAACAGTTTAATTTAATAGATAGATAGATAGATGATAGATAGATAGATAGATAGATAGATAGATAGATAGATAGATAGATAGATAGATAGATAGATAGATGATGGATGGATGGATGGATGGACGGACAGACAGAGAGACGGACGGACGGACAGACGGACAGACAGACAGACAGACAGACAGACAGACAGATAGATAGATAGGTAGATAATCTTATTACGGTAATAAACCTCCATATCAGTGGGTGCAATTTCGGATATTTGCATGCCATGTTATAACACAATTCCAATGTGTGTCAACTCAGAAATAAATTCTATTGATTCTTTGCCACTTAATCCCAAGAATGTGGATATAAACTTGAAGGTTTGATAATAAATTAGTTACTACATATTAATGATGAGAAATAATTTAAACTTTAAGATTTGAGGAGTTTTTTTGTCTAATTTAAGTTATTCCTTGAAGAATCATTCTGAGAAAAACAAAAAACAAAAAAGTAAATGTTTGGTTATATGCAACAGTGTCAGAATGGATATGATCGTTTTTCAACACAGTGGGATGAATGAATCAGCAATATACAGCAACATCTATACCTAGGGATTTGTTGTTGTTTTAATTAACACAGCGGAGAGCAATACATACCACCTTCCTGAGTTCCTGATTTGAAACAATAATCACATTTGGAGGATCCCCAATAGCAGTAGCAGCCCCTCCAATATTTGTGAAGATAACTTCAGCAATCAGGACATGTCTGGGATCGAGATTGAGCACCTCGCATAACCTGCAATTGCACCAAGAAAATACCAGATAATATCCTTGCTGGATGAATTTTTAAAAATAATATTAATATTTCTCTTAAAAACGTAACAAAACAGAGCCTATTAAGAGCACCCGAACTATCATACAAAAATTAAGAGTAAACTAAAGACCAGATAGCAAAAGATATCATCTGTATAGCTTGAGTTTAATGTTAAATATTAACATAGTTTTCCCTTTAATTTTTGCTCTAATAAAGTTAAAGTGCAGTATGGAATATATGTGATACATCTTCCATTAATTATCCTTAAAGATCTCAACCTTCCAATTCAAAAACAGAAGAAATAATAGTTTTTGTGTCAGGTTTTTTAATTGAAATGCATGGGCTTCCTGACAACTTCTGTAAAATACAAGGCATAATGATGATGACAGAGGTTGAGTCCAACAGTGTTGAGATACCTACAAGTTGTCCATCCCTATTTTATAGTTTGAGATTGGAGAAGAACAAATTAAAATGGATGGCACAGAGTATCTTTAAAAATAAATGTCTATGTATATCTGGAGCAGAACAAATTATTTTGCAAAAATATGCAATGTCCATAAAACCAATTCTGATGAGTAATTTTCCTATTAAGTAATGTTATAGGAGTCTCTTCTCGGTTCAGATTTATTTCCAATTTTTCACAATGTTTTATGTGAAAAACCAATGTTGAGTAGCAGTGTGATGGAAACATGAGCAAGAATGGGGTCTTTTTTCTTAAACAGAGCTGTGGCTCTTTTCCTTTCAAAAAGTGAGTTTGTCACAAAACCTCATAAGGAAATAAGATCATATTTCATGCATCATTGGTAAAACCCTATTGTCAGGGAATCAGGAGAATTTGCTACTAAGCCTCATCACCATGGTAATAAGAGCTTACAAAATCATTTTAAAATTGGAGTGAAGAAGCCTGGGGAAGACAATAACAATAACTGGATGGTTAATAAACCATGTAAGAGAATATATAGTTTATTTTAAAATTCTGTTTTTTTAAAAAAAGTATTACTATATGTGAGATCCCCACCATAATATGAAAACATTTATTTATTCATTCATTCAATATGTGCTCCTCATTCTAATTGACAAGACACTCAAGTAGATAAAAAATATTTGAATCTAGAAATTAGTGTGTTTAATATTGTTTCCAATTAAATCAACATTTCAGAGCCTATCAGGAAAAAAAAACATTCACCATAAAATGCTAGTTTTATCACTTCCACAGAGTGAAAGATAAGAGTTCTGCCAACTTGGTAAGAGAAGATAAGTTAATTCATAGTTAAACCGCTATTGTATGAAGCTGATTTGACTGTTTAATCTTCTGTTCTTACATACAGCAGGTGAGGGAAAGGAATCTCTAGAACAGGAGTAGACAAAACTTGTGAGTATGATGCCCATAATTCCTTAACACAGGGCTTTTCAACCAGTGGTACGGGTACCACCTCTGGTACATTGGCACCTGGCAGGTGGTATGTGACCATCCTAGAAAAGTGGTAGCGGGGGAGGGGAATGAGCTGAACCGGCGGCAGCACCACACAAGTCTGAGTGAGAGATGGCTGGAGCTGCAGGGCTGTCAGGGCTCAGTGGAAGCACCAGGATCAGCGCTTCTTCAGGGCTCAGTGGAAGCACCAGGATCAGCGCCAGGCTCCCAGGGTCATGTGAAGTGACCAAAACCTGCTGCAACCACCCAGCAGAGGGGGGGGGAATAAAAACCAAACACCCCACCCCACCCCCACTGCCAATCCTCAATAGAAATGTTCACAACAATGAAAACCTCGGACAGGAGGAAGAGCACCCCCGGGCAGGCGGGCAGGCAGGTGTCTTGCTCGGCTGTGGCTTGGGGGGCACTTTATTCAGTGCCATTGTAACTTTGAACAGTCACTAACTGAACTGTTGTAAGTTGAGGACCTCCTGTACTTCATCACTTTTTTTCCTTTTTTTTATGACACCTTGCTAGGCAACCGGTGGTACTCGGATGTTACCATATCCTAAAAATGGTACAATGGGTGAAAAGGTTGAAAAGCCCTGCCTTAACATATTGGACTATGACTGATGCTGACTGAAGTAAAAAAAAACAGAAGGAAGGAATGGGGAAATACATCTAGAAAAAGAACTGAATGAAGTAGAGTGCAGGGAGCCATGTTTGGAGTTGACATGCAGATAAAAAAAGGACAGTCAATCCTTTTTTCAATGAATGACTTTACCTCACCATTGTGTTCATTTCTAAACTATGTTTAATTTTGGAAGTGATCTGGATTCAGAGACAAAAACTCTCCAAAGCAAGGAAACACAGAAAAATGAGGGCTGGACCTATCTATCTACAGTAGCATCTATCTATCTATCTATCTATCTATCTATCTATCTATCTATCTATCTATCTATCTATCTATCTATCTATTTATCTAAGCATCTTCATTAATTCCCAAAGTGTGATGTTAGGCCATTGATACTGGGTTGGGAAAGTAAAATTGGAGAATACCAGCAGTGTAAAATTGTTTATTTATAATCTTAAGAGAAATCTGATCAAATTCAAGAATGGTTCCCTTATATACAACATATTACCACGCTTAGATTTTGTTTCTTTGAGAAAAAGAGAAACTGTTTAAAAAGGTAATCCAAATGATCCAATAGATATGATGATAGTTACAAATGTATAAAGTATACTATAAAAATATGTAAGCAGAAATTAATGGCTGGGGTGAAAAAGAGAGTGAAAGGAAGACCACTAAAATACTTTGTACTATAATAGTCTTTCTTTATCCTTTTGTTTGCAATCATATTTTCATATCAAGCTTTGCTCTAGTGTAAAGTTTATATTATGCAATTGATTATTGTATCCAACTCTACGGGGCGGTGCTCATCCCTGTTTCTTGGCTAAGGAAGTCAGCATAAAGACATTTTCTGTGGTCATGTAGCAAGCATGACTATACACCAAAGGCACATGGAACACTATTACCTTCCCACCAAAATAGTACCTATTAATGTACTCACATTTGCATGCTTTCAAACTGCTAGGAAGACAGGAGCTGGGGTAGGAATGGGAGTTCACCCCATCGCACAGCACTCAAGTCTCGAACCTGGACTGACAGCTTTTCAGCTGACAAGCTCAGGATCTTTAACTACTGAGAAGTAGACTAAAAGCAACTTCAAGATTGCTGAAGTATTTTTTTAAAAAACCCTATAAAATAGCTCAGTATGATTGCCAACTGCAATCTTGGCAATACCTGGTTTGCTGGTTGTCTTCCTTCTTTTATTATTCAGTTTTCATTTACTCCAGAAGAAAGATATCAGTATGGATTTAAAGCATTGTTGTCTCTCAGCACAATATCTTGTTTCACTGGTCCTCAGAGAATCACAAGTGACTTTTGTGAAACAATGGTTTTTATATTGCCACTCAGAGAGTGAGTACATACACTTTTATAGTGCTGATCCACTTGGAAATGCTTTTATTCTGCTAAGTACTTAGCTAATATTTTGTGCCAATCACAGATTAATTTTTCCATGAAAGGACCTTTCACAACATCCCATTTCAGAGGTCCCATTTCAGACAATTTGGGCGAAATCAAGACAATAGCACCACTTCATTTTTACTCAGCATGGCACACAGATCTATTAATGTGATCATAACCTTGGTCGGATGAATTAGGAGAAAATTCTCTCTTTTTAATTAGCTGATAAGTCTTCAGTAATGTTCTTTATAGCTAACTCAGTCCAGGGAATCTAATTTCAGGAGCAATTATTTTATACAGACAGATTTTAAACTATGTTTATTGGCTTTAGCTTTTGCTTAAGTATTGACCA